>OZ018392.1:36890547-37399988 GCA_963969525.1 Ontholestes murinus | reverse complement strand
GGTGATGGTGATGGTGATGGTGATGGTGATGGTGATGGTGATGGTGATGGTGATGGTGATGGTGATGGTGATGGTGATGGTGATGGTGATGATGGTGATGGTGATGGTGATGGTGATGGTGATGGTGATGGTGATGGTGATGGTGATGGTGATGGTGATGGTGATGGTGATGGTGATGGTGATGGTGATGGTGATGGTGATGGTGATGGTGATGGTGATGGTGATGGTGATGGTGATGGTGATGGTGATGGTGATGGTGATGGTGATGGTGATGGTGATGGTGATGGTGATGGTGATGGTGATGGTGATGGTGATGGTGATGGTGATGGTGATGGTGATGGTGATGGTGATGGTGATGGTGATGGTGATGGTGATGGTGATGGTGATGGTGATGGTGATGGTGATGGTGATGGTGATGGTGATGGTGATGGTGATGGTGATGGTGATGGTGATGGTGATGGTGATGGTGATGGTGATGGTGATGGTGATGGTGATGGTGATGGTGATGGTGATGGTGATGGTGATGGTGATGGTGATGGTGATGGTGATGGTGATGGTGATGGTGATGGTGATGGTGATGGTGATGGTGATGGTGATGGTGATGGTGATGGTGATGGTGATGGTGATGGTGATGGTGATGGTGATGGTGATGGTGATGGTGATGGTGATGGTGATGGTGATGGTGATGGTGATGGTGATGGTGATGGTGATGGTGATGGTGATGGTGATGGTGATGGTGATGGTGATGGTGATGGTGATGGTGATGGTGATGGTGATGGTGATGGTGATGGTGATGGTGATGGTGATGGTGATGGTGATGGTGATGGTGATGGTGATGGTGATGGTGATGGTGATGGTGATGGTGATGGTGATGGTGATGGTGATGGTGATGGTGATGGTGATGGTGATGGTGATGGTGATGGTGATGGTGATGGTGATGGTGATGGTGATGGTGATGGTGATGGTGATGGTGATGGTGATGGTGATGGTGATGGTGATGGTGATGGTGATGGTGATGGTGATGGTGATGGTGATGGTGATGGTGATGGTGATGGTGATGGTGATGGTGATGGTGATGGTGATGGTGATGGTGATGGTGATGGTGATGGTGATGGTGATGGTGATGGTGATGGTGATGGTGATGGTGATGGTGATGGTGATGGTGATGGTGATGGTGATGGTGATGGTGATGGTGATGGTGATGGTGATGGTGATGGTGATGGTGATGGTGATGGTGATGGTGATGGTCGACGCCGAAAGAAAAGAATTTAAAAAAAATGCGTAACTTATAGCCTAATTCCATGTTCTTTTAATAGTAAAAAAAGTAACTAATCCTCAGATTCAGTTCATTATTCGCTGATCGACGTCTAAGCTCATTATGAACGGATTTTTCATACTCAATTTGCCGTGGAGTATTTATCATACCCAATCTGAATATTTTTGAATCTAGGAACTACCGTGCGGAAAATCTATTGTTGGTTCCTGCAGAAAAAAATGTAGCAAATTGCGTCATACCGATCAATACCGATCAATTACTAAAGTCACATTATAGTGACAGTGAAGCGGTTACGGAAACTAATCTAAATAACACAACTGAAACGACTAAGTTGTTGAATATATGAAATAAGAAAGTATTGTTTTCGTGAATAATTTACGGAAACATCCATTTTTAGGTCCCCTGAGACCATTCCACTAGTTTCTGAAAAAAAAAAAATGGTGATGTGGCCATCATAATACTTTCCCTACATTTTGCTCGAAAACTATATGGTTTACGCAAACATATTTTTCTTAATAATTTGTTCACTTTTGAATTTTCTACAATTATTTGTAATATACATTTCATGTAACTCCTGTAGTTTATTAGCAATTGGAAAAAACATTTTCAATTTTTATTTGTTTTTCTCGAAAGTTAAGAATTTTACAAAAAATATATTTTAATAAAACTTGTTCCTATAGATCAAAAAATCAATTTCAAAAAACACACTGCTGTAATAAAAAATAAAATAACTTCTAGGGCAAAATGCTTTAGAAGCTTAACCTGCAAGAATAATGGGATTAATACCAGCACAGCTGTTAGAATTTATGATTTGCCGCCCACTACTTGACTATGGTTGTGCTCTCTATACCAATCCCAGCAATCCAACTTCCCGTAATATTGAAGTTAGCGAGTGAGCATCCCTCCGTTCCCTAACCAAACTCCGACATCCTCTTAATCCTTTGGACAATCCATCTAATCAGCTCCTTTATGATACCACTTTAGTTATCCCTATCCTAGAACGCCTTCGATTCCTTTCAGAAAAATTCTCCAAAAATCCTTTCAACTTCCATATCATATCCCAATTTTGTCTTCCCAGAAACCCTAATATAAACCCTAAATTTAAAAATCCCAATTCAACCAAATTTGATTTCATTTCATCATTTCATTCTTTTACGCAATAACGACTGACGCCATATGACTGGACAGCACAAGGCAGAAAGACCTCTGGTCGATAGCCTTTTGACAAATTAATACATTAACACCTCATTCATTATTCATTATTCCAATGTAAATAATATGTACAAAAATTTGTCAATAAATATATGTTACTACTAAAACCTGTACAGTTTCTCATTCCCTTTTACTTTTGTTTGAAAAGGTTTGTAAATTTTTTCACAGGCAAAATAACAAGAACTCCCGTTTTTATCGGAAAATCATATGCACGAAAAAGGTTTTGCTTAAAAGAAACACATTTTGAGTGCATGTCATTTTACGATTGGTAAGCAAATTCCAGAATAATAGATTGTTATATGAGATTTATTTAATGTTACTAAAAAATACAATGGAATATTGATAAAGAGAATGGTTGCGACCGTTACTACGTGGTAATCCATACTTACACTGAATTGAAAAATTCACTATGTTTTAACCACAAATAATTATTGTAAAAATATTATATAACGTGTAGGCACAATTATATAAATCTAAACAACAAAGCACGACTCGAGTTTCGACGTTTTATCGTCATTATCAAGTGAATTATAAATTGATGAAATTGTGATTTTATACTAACTATTTTGGGGTGAGGGAATATACCTGCCGTTAATTGTTTGCGGATTATCTCGTGAGGGTAGTACCAGATTAAAAAGTGGCGAAAAGATTAGTTCGGTCTGCTCATTAAGAAGATTTACTGACTTACTGTCACTAGTAGTTCTCCATCCCCTTAACTACTGACAGAAAAGCCACAGAATTAAATAAAATAATTTCAATTGGCAGTAACAATGGTTTCCCCACTAACCTCATTCAAAACCTAATAAACAAAAAACGTCATCAAACCACAAGGGTTTTAATATATCCGAAAATAGCTAATTTAAATACATCGTTAATTCCGCTCACATACTTTGGAAAAACCAGCGAACAGATTGCTAATATTTTTCGAAAAGAGAATCATCAAGTAGCGTTTAAACCTCCTGGAAAATTATCAAACATGCTATTTAATGCTAAAGATAAAGTCGATCCCTTAAAAAAATCTGGTGTGTATGAGATCCGTTGTTCAGAATGCAATAGTGTGTATGTAGGTCAAACAGGACGAAGTGTATCAACTCGTTTTTCCGAACATCATCGTGCATTTCGTCTTAATCAAGACACTAGCTCTTTTTCAAATCATTGTTTAGAATTCAAAAACCAATTCCCGGATATAAATAATCTAAAAATCTTGCATAATTGCAACAAGGGCGCTAAGCTTAATCTCCTGGAGTCATTGGAAATTTTCAAACAGAGCCGTAATCCGTCAGTAAATCTTCTTAATGAGCAGACCGAACTAATCTTTTCGCCACTTTTTAATCTGGTACTACCCTCCCGAGATAATCCGCAAACAATTAGCGGCAGGTATATTCCCTCACCCCAAAATAGTTAGTATAAAATCACAATTTCATCAATTTATAATTCACTTGATAATGACGATAAATGACGTAATTGGGATTTTATCACCCTACAGGGATTTTATCACTTTTTTATCACTTCTTCGTTTTTGTTTTATCGAGATAAACAAAGCTGCTGTAATTTGAAGTGCCACCATATTGCTTCTAACCTTGAATTTGACACATGAGGGAATTTGTCATATTAAAAAAATATCAGAAAAAACAAAAAGACGGCCTCGAGTAAACATCCACTTCCGGTTTATGAATGTGCACTAAAACACCTTAAGTTTAAGCTTTGGAAGCATATATCACAAATTTATATTTATTGAGTGAATACAATACATTTAAAGCAACAAGCTAATACATATTATTTAATTAATATAAATTCACTCAATAAAATATTTATTTGTGAAAAATGGTTCTAAGGCTCAATTTAATTAAAATAAATTGCATACTTTCTAAGAATTAAATAAAATCACAAAAGAGTGTCATTAACGACTTTACATAAGTAGAATCTTGTTTAGACAGTTAATTACAGTCGCGAATTTATGTAACCCGACGACGATTTGTGGGAAGTTCAACTTTGCAATTACGACCGCGGGCGCCTGAAACGGTTCTTTCACGATACGATAATTTCGTGAAGATCTTCCAATATAATTACTACGAAAGTAAGTGTAGACTCGTCCCCAATGGAAACTTTTTCTCATTTGTTGTGAGGATCATATCCATCATTTTGGGGTCGTGATCGTCGTAAAATTAGTTAGACAATATTAATAACTCGAGTTTCGACGTTTTATCGTCATTATCAAGAAAATAATAAAATGCCGAAACTTGAGTCGTGTCATTTAGATTTATATAACTGTGTTTATACAGTTATATAAAAGTTTTACAATAATTATTTGTAGTTAAAACGTATTGAAGTTTTAAATTCAGTGTATCATTTAAAGTAGTTTACGAATTTCTGAAGTAACATCATATAATTCAATATTCACAAAGCCTATCGGAAAGTTACTTCACAATTGATTAATTTTTTTTAAATTTTGCATTGAAATTGCAGACCTTTTAATTTATTGACATTACTTACATGCTTTTTGGTGTTTTATCATAATATAAGGTACAATTTCCTAAAATATAGTTTGAATAAAATCACTAAATATAGGGTAAACCTCCATATGACAGAAAAAATGCTTTTTTTTAGTAGCCGACATAAATAAAATGTATCTGTGAGGAATTAACTAATTAATTAATTAATCATTCATGATGAAAAAAGAAATGAAAAATAATTTATATTCAATAAAATATTAGCGTAATTCATTTTATTTAAGGAAGCGGAAGTTTGAGCCCAATTACTGATGATTGAAGGCGTTTTACGACATTTCTCATGTACGTACAATCCTACCCAACAAGGAAAGGAGAACGGCGGAACCATTTCGTTTCGATTGCATTATTTGCATTAAACATAACACTATTTTAAGTTATCTAACATCAATCCCAATCACGATTCTTCCACTCCACGCCACCGCCGAGACAAGGAGTGCCTAAACTTCTTTAGTCTGTGGATAAAAGAAATTACTTACCTCTTTGTTATTGGAATTATGAGCGTGGTCCAAAATAATTGATTTCTTGGTAGCTTAAAAAAAAAGCGATTTAAAATTAATGCATGTAATTTGTGATATAAGAAGAGCTGCCTTGGTAATTTTAAGTAATAATTTTTAATGAGGTTATAATGATGCTGTAATGCTTTTTGTGCTCTCCGGAGCAAAGTTTTAATTTTAGTCATTTTGTTCCCACATAATTTACCGCAATGTTTATGGTATATTAAAAATACATTTATTCTATATATCCCGAAGATTAATTTCTGAAAAATATTAGTATTAGTATTAGAGAAATCTGTTAATATCAGGCAAAAAGTACTGGAAATAATTGAATATTGTAGAAAATATTTTAAAAAAATGACATTAAAACTTTCACATATAAAAGTACCTTCTATTCTACTTCATATTTAAAAATATAAAAACATTCTATTCCACTTTTCTCTTTACATCCCTCTCCCACTCCCAAATGACTTCATGTATCCATACCAATCATGCACAACACACCCCCATTATATCTTTCCCCCATTCACACCTTCCTTCCTCTCTCTCGATCTGCATCTAGCTTACACCATAGTAATCTTGTCTTCATTTGAGAAAACACTATTAGTCAAGTACCTTGATACCTCCCATACACCTGCCATCTTTCATACCTTGGATTGTATGAGCTCCTGCCTCTACTGCATCTCAACCTCCTTCCACTTCTCTTTTATAAATGCCAGTACTTTACACCATTCATGCACAATATTCTCGGACACTCCTGCCCTTTTATATCTCTTCTCACCTCCTCTACTCACTCAACCCGGTTCCCATGCACGTTCACCATACCTCTTTCATTAATCTCTCATTATCCAATTCACCCAACTTCATCACTCTTCCCATTGCATACTCATTCTATTAGTTTCTTGAAACAGAATGTTTCAACCTCCAAAATCTGCTTCAGAAACTACCACTGCTCTCTCTCTCAATGCATCCATACTTTCACATTCCCTATGTTTCTACACCACACAACAAAATGGGTTTCACAGACGCATCTAACAAATTACATGCCAATTGGAAGTTGCATGAAAACTATTTTCTTCACTTGTTCCTCACCATGCTCCATGCTTTTCTGGCTTTCCCCTGTACCCATTTAGCGTGCTCACCGCCTCCACATGTGCATTTGAAAGCCCCAGTATTTAAATTCAGTTAATCAACTTCCCCTTCCACTCCATTTCTACACCTTCAGCTACTCTCCGAACTTCTGCTTTCCCTCCTTTCCTAGCTCCTTCCACTTGTCTGCCTTTAACCCGTTCTGTCAGCAGCTTCTCCAGCATTCACCTCATTAAACGCTTTTTTGTTCGACTCTTGTTCCGCTACCCCACTCGGTAACCCACTCATTATACTACATTTCTCTGTCGTGTAATGACACTCCTATATGTCTCTCATCTCTGTTTACAATACTCCATATCTCCTTTTCATTTCTACATAATCATTTCATCATCATTTGTCGTTCTTGACAATGCTTGTATCTTCTTTTTCGCGCATACTTTGGCGTACTCGCTGCCACCACCCATTTCGCTTCTCCCCTACCCAAAATCCACTCTCTCAATGTCTTCCTCACTTCCCTTTTGATGTTCCGCCCGTCCTCATCGAACCATCTACCTTTTTTACTTTTCTTCCGCATCTCACAATGATCCACCCGGAACTCCACCATTATTGGCAAATGATCAGACCCAACGACTTCTTCCACCTAAATTCTTCAAACTTCTTCCATATTTAACCTTTTTAATACGGCATAATGACGACCCTTGTTATCCCACATACGTTTTCTTCCCTTCACAATCATCTTCAATGTACCTGCTTAACACCTCCCATTCTTCTTCTATGAATCAATCCTCCATCTTTCTCTTATCTTTGTCTATCAATTTATCCTGAGATATTCTTACTATTAATTCACCCTGACAATTCACTCCTCCCCCGCTCTCGTCCCAATTCTTATTAATTTACACAACCCCTTCTTCCAATTGATACTCCTTCTTTTGATACTTAGTCCACGCAATAAATTCCACCTCTACATTATTTATTCTTCGTTGCCCCTTGCACGGACTACCTAAGCCCTCCCGGAAGTGAATTTCTTACATTTTCCCACTCCTGCTTCATCATTCATGTTTTCCCTAACCACATCTTCTCCTGATGCCCCTGCAATTTATCCTTGCAACGTTTCAGAACCCCGCCCTTAAGCAACCCTCCCTAATTTTAACTAATTTCTTTCGTTTCTGTTAATTTTTATGTGTCATTTTATTAGTTTTTTTGTAGTATCTTCTTCATGCCCTTTTCTAAATAATTCCAACCATATCTCTCTCCGTTTATTATAATTTGTCTGTAGCCTACTCTTACTGGGTTTCGTTTCTCCTTTCTCTCCCTAGCTATTGATCTTATTTCTTTTTGCACCAATCTTTACTTTAATATTAAATCGTTGTCTATATATATTCTAGTACTTTTAACCTATATTTCTCTTTCATAATTTGTTAATTCATTTGCCAAGCTTCAACTTCAGCATGTATAGTTGATTTTTCTTTATTCATTTATCAAAGCTTATTATAATGTTTTTTCGTCTCTTCTCCTTTTCTTCCTTTTCTGTTCTTTCTCATAGTCGTGTTTTTCTGTAAACCAGAACCCTTCTTTCTTTCTTCCATTCAATCTCTTTTCTTTTCACTTCATATTTAATTTCCCTAATTTCCGCTTTCAATTCATTCGAATTTTTTTGCAATTTGTGTCATTATGTGTGTTGCGTTACTTATTTCATCCTGGATATTATCTATAGAGTCTTTAGTACCGCTTATATGCTTATTTTTCTAGGCTTTCTTGTTCTGGCGACCGTAAAATTACTAAATATTATATCTACTGTCGCTCCTGATCTTATATTCACCCAATTTCGAAAAAAAAATATTAAAAAATAAATAAAATCACTGAAAAATTCAGATAAGGAACAAAAATGGCAAATTCTCAAAAATATAGGAATGTCTCGAAATTTATAAACAAATTTCTGCTATTTCTTTGAAGAAAGTTGTTGGAATTGTGAAGATAAATTGCTGAAAATACTAGAATGTTTGGAGAGAAATTCAACCAAGGTAAGAAATACTGGAAAATTCTTGAGAAAAAGTATTTAGAAAATTGAAAATAAGAAATTGTAGAAACATTTAAGAAAATTATAGCATATTAGAAAAAAAAATTCTGAGTAATCTGGAAATACAGAAAATCCTTAGAGAAATCCGAAAATCTTGTAATTTCAAAGTGATGTCAAGAATTTAGAAAAGAATATACTAGTAATTTTTGTAAAATAAAACTAGAATCTCTAGAAAATCCGATAAAGTGAAGCCAGAAATAGTGAAAAAAGTCTTGAAAATAGAAGTGTTGAAAATCAATTTCTTCACAATTTTAAAACTTTCCAAGGCAATTATTTTTATTCCTAAATATTAATTTAATGCTGGAATAATTTGAAAGAAAGTGTTCAGAAAAATTCGAGAATATAAAATTATAGAAATCTTGAATTTAATTAATCAAATGTGAAGATACTGGAATTATTAAAAAATCTAGAAATCTTGAAGGTAAATACTGCAAAGGAATGAGTGAAAATTGTCAAAATAATGGAAGAAACGTTTTCAATTTCAATTCATTTAAATTTCTTTATTAATGTGTTAACACAGTTTTACATACATCAAAATATAATAAAACGAACCAATTAATTAAGTAAAATAAAATAGGTGCTTCATAAATATTAAATACATAAAAAAACTTATATATTAATTGACAAAACAATAAAATTATATTATAAAATGAATCATATCGTGAATTAATCAAATATTCGCCATAAGATGTATACGGTGTCTCCAATAGAACACTTCTAACGTGTATGAATTTAGAAATATTTAGTCCTGGAAGAAGTGTTGGTAATGCATTATAAAATCTACAAGAAACATATCTTGCGCCGCTTCTTGTCGTATCTAGTCGTAAATATTTAAGACAAATATCTCTCTTATGACGAGTATTATAATCATGCATGTGCTGTTTAGCTATCAATATGTTTATGGATATGGATCAAAAACTTCAGTATGCAGGGTGTTTTTGTGACACGGGGAATAAAATTAACCACATATACTAGAGTGAAAATGATGATGATTCGTAAAAAATGATTACAAATATCTTCAAATGACCAAGATACAGGCCATCAAAGAAGAAATATAATAATAATAATAATACCATTCGTGGTAAAGTGCTGCAATTTGGTACACCCTAAACTAACATCAAGTAAATTCCTAAATAAATAAATAAGCTCATTATTTCTCTCTTTAATTAAAACACTAATATATAAGAAAGAAAGTTCGTCACACAAAAACGAAAAATAAACAAAATTAACTAAAATAGTCATCTAAACTATACAATTCCTTTTCACATAAGAACCTAAATAAATGTATTTTAAATTTCTTGAGAGTTTCAATGGTTCAATCATTAGGAAGTTTATTAAAAAGGACAATACTGTTATAACCTAAAAGATTTTATGAACTAGTTAATCGATGTTTAGGTATATTATAATTGTTTTTGCGTCGTGTAGAATAAACATGGTTAATTTTATGTTCTTCGAATATAAATTTATATACCGTAAGAAGGTTATATTTTTTGAACGTGCTTCTACATGATGCATCGAAGTCTAAATCAAAAAGTATTCTAAACATTATTTTCTGAATAACAAAGCATATTTGCTTTGTCCCCAAAAATATATTCCATAACGCATATTAGCAACGAATACATTGTTGTAGACTGTTTTAAGGGCGTGTTGATTTATAGTTATTTAAGATACAAGTGTAAAAAGTGATACTTTATTGCACGAACTGGCGTTTAAAAACACGAGCGAGGAACGAGCGAGTTTTTTTAAAGCCAGGAGTGCAATAAAGAAACTTTTTACACGTGTGCCTTACAAAATTTTATCTTCGATCGTAAAGGATTTCAAAGAATATATTCTTATGAGTAATATTTTAATGTCATTTCAATAATTCAATTAATGAAACATATTCTACCCGCAGTGCACTAATGAAAGCGTTATTTAGCAACCAGTAAACAAGTTGCACAAATGTGCCATTATTATTTATGGAAAAAATGTTCGCTTTATTGTAATCGCTTCGACTTGAATTAAATGAAATCTTCAGAGTTCTTAAATCTGCCATTTGATATGTATTATATATTTTATTTATAGTTTATTAGTTATTTGTATCAATTAATAAAAAATTAAGTTTTTCGTCGAAAATTTGTGCTATAATTCATCTGTCAAATTTGACATTTCTGTGCAATAAAAACAGTTTGACATTACCGTGCAATAAAAACGTAAAAAAGCACTAGTGCTTTAAAAAGCCACTTTTACAATGAAAAATGATGCAAAAAGCGTCTACTTTCTGTACGATCGTAGATAAAAATAGTTTTAAGTTTCCTAGTGTAGCATATTCCACTTAATGTTTTACATAATTTGTCTATATGGTTATGCCATTTAAGAAACTCATCGTGGTCAATTTTCCATTGTTTATTGTTAAGTATTCAGGTGTTGGTATGCTTTTATTTGTTTTAAACATAACACGTTTTGTTTTTGAGGGATTTAAAATTAATTTATTGACGGTGAACCAGTTTTGCAATTTGCTAAAATAAGTTCCGCATTCAAATTGTAACTAAAGATAGTTTTCTGCACTGATAATAATGGATGTGTCATCAGCGTATGTTATAATATTAGGTTTACTATGAAACGTATTACACGTAATGTCATTTATATAAACAATGAATAGAAATGGCCTTAAAACACTACCCTGAGGAATTCCTCGGATTGTGTAGTCAGAGCTTGAGTAAGTATTAGAACCCTTAATATTTAATTTTACTATTTGCTGCCTATTTTTTAAATATGATTGGAACCATTGAAGTGTAGTTCCTCGAATTCCATAGCGCTCAAGTTTAGTTAGGAGTATATTGTGATCTACACAATCGAATGCTTTCGATAGGTCCAAAAACATACCGCAAGCTAAGTCTTTATTTTCCAACACTGACATTATATTATTCACACATTTAAAAAGTGCAGTATCAACACTTTTTCCAGGAAGGAAGCCATGTTGATGACAATTTAATAAATTACATTTGATAAAAAAAATTAGTATACTTTTGAAAATTAATGATTCTATTATTTTCGCAAAGGTTTTTCCTAAACTAATAGGCCGATAATTATTCATATCATTTTGATCACCTTTTTTATATATTGGCAACACTAGCGCTGTCTTAAGCATTTCCGGGAAAATGCCTGAACATAATGAATCATTAATAATTTTCAACATTGGACAGGCAAGGTACTCAAAAGAATTGTAAATAACATAAACCCGAACTGAATCTGTTTTTATTTTTCATATCAGTAATAATATTAAGTAATTCATTATATGGGACTGGATATAGAAAAAATGAAACATTTTTGTGTATCACTCAATACTGTCTGTAGATTGTTAGAAATGTTAATGAAGAAATTATTAAAACTATTTGCTAGATCAACGGCATTATTATATAATGGTAATTTTTGAGGTTTTGACTGATTTCTTTCACTATTGATTACTTTCCACACTTCCTTTGATGTGTTTCTTGCTGTCTTAATTTTTTTATTATAATGTTCTTTTTTGCAGACACTAGAACTGTTTTATATTTTTTCTGATAATCCATATAAAGTGGTTTATATGTTGCATCAAAACATGATAAAAACTGAAGCATGGATACTTCTTGCTTAAGTTGATTTATTTCAGGTTTAATCCAATTATTTGCATTGGTATTTTTAATATTCCTTAATTAATTGGAGGAAATGGGAATTAAAATGAATATTTACCTTATTTAGGAAGTTATTACATAAACTATTTACATCAGCGCTGATATTCATATCATGCCAGATTTCATCAGTTAATGATTTAATAAAACCAGCCATGTTTTCATCATTGTAGCATCTAGAAGTGCTGTAATATTACTAACACTTTATGTTTGATAATGAACAGTGAATGTTCGAAACTATAGTCACAGCAATAAATATTTTATGTGGTAAAACAAAGTTAAAGTGTTTTAATTATCTTATTAAAATGTACCACCAAGTTAACGCCGACATCATTCAAGAATCATTCAAGAATATTACTTCAGTCTGCCTATGCACGTATTTAATTTTAGTGTAAGAGAACAATGATATGAAAACCCTTGAAGCAATACATTACTTTGACATTCATATTTCTGATATATTTGATCACAAACTATAAAATTATCGATACATGTACTAGTTACAGGTGTAATCCTAGTTGGCTCTTTAACAAGTCAATGAGAGCCATAAGATTTAATTAAATTACTGAAACTTGTAACATTGTTACTTGGAGCAAGGATATTAATATTGAAATCTCCGCATATTATATATGAATAATTTCGTTTATATAACGTATTTAATAATTCATCTAATTTATGTATAAATTCTGATGTATCACTTGTAGGCGTCCGATATAAAGAGATAAGAACACATTTTATGTGACCAATTTTCGTCCAAGCCGCACAATACTCGAATATTAAACACTCAGTCATAATATTTAAATTAAGTGGACCGTAATTACATAAAGACTTATGGAAATAGATAGCTGAACCGCCATGTTGAGCTGATAATCTACAGTAAGCATCAATTAATATGTAATTTTCAATGTTCGTATTACAGATTTCTTCTTTACTAAGCCAGTGCTCAGTTAGACATATTATTTTACTATTTAAATGTTGCACTGTTGCTGTAAGTTCCAAAACACTGGTTTTTAAACATTGAAAATTATGATATTATAATATATACTGAACATATTTTCTTCACAAGAATTATTTACCATAATTAGTTTTTTGGTATTTCCTTAGGACGGTTAAAAAATTAGAAATGCAAACACCTTCAGGCCAGATTTCTGGATTTTTCACTTTATTTAATTCAATAATCGGCACTGATACTATATATAAAAGACGAATAGATGTTCGGATATTTGGACAGTAATTTAGTGCAAATTAAATCACGCACACCGTGTTCACGTAAATAATCAGAAACCATTTCCTCCATAATTGTTGGATCCAGACGGCAGATATGGAGGTGGGAATATATGGGAACAGCTTTGCTGCTACTCCAATTGTCTCCTGTTCCAAAAATCCGCGAAGAGCGATGTTTATGGATTACGGTTTTAAATTCTTCCTCAGCTGATCGTGGCCTCTCATCGACGCACTCGGTATTTTTATATTACTTTTAGGTGCTACGTCATTATCCCGGTTCTTGGCATTGATACTAGTCGCGTACGTTTTAACACTGGACGTTAAAGGAGATTCCATTTCTAGTGTGCCTGAATTTAAATTCAAATTTACCGCCTTATTAACCAATTTTTCAGACATCAATTTCGTTTCGAGAAACTTGATTTTATCACTCACTAGTATTTTTAATAATTCGATTTCACGGGCATGGTTGCAGCACTCACTAACCTCACATTGTTCTGAAGAGGCAACGTTACTATTAATTGTCTCACCACTGCACTTATGTTTTACTAAACATCCCGGATGAACCAGTTTATATATGTTTATATATGTTGCAGTTGTACCATCCTTTACAAAATGACCACATTTTGTTTGTTTTATTACACTCCTAGGCTGCATAGCCTCCGCCATTACAATAATAATAATAATAATAATATTTATTGACGGAAAATCCAATTTACAGAAAATAATAAATACACAGTCAAACAAATGAAATTATAATAAGGAAAACTAAAGCTGAACATAATTTAAAAAACAAATCGTAATCAATACTGGCTTAAACCTATAAGTGTGTATATACAGGGTGTCACGTTAATGTGGGGAAATGGCTGGACTATAGACACCTGGGGTCAAAATATGATGATTTAACCCAAAATATCTATATCCAAATATTTACGGTTAAGCCGGAATTTGTCTTCAAAGTTCCAAAAATTTGATTTCTTTTGTTTATAACAATTGAACGCTTTATTCGATTTGAATGAAATTTATTATTAATAACTAACATAATATAAAACATCATTTCAGTTATTATGGCTATAATAAATAATTATACTTAATAACTAAATTATTTTTTTATTGTTGTATTTAATAAAAACTAAAAAATACTAATTGAAAGTCTGTTTAATTTAAAAACTTTTTTGTCTCTTAATAATATTTGATATCTTTTACGGTTTTTTTATCTAGTAAAAACATAATCTAATTTTTCATCGAATCGAAAATAAATGTTTTTCGTGGCCGTCTTTGTTCAAACAATATTAATTATGTTTAATAATATTTATTTAATGTCTTTTAATAATTAATTTTTAACTTTAATTATATTTCCTAAATATTCATATTTGGGGCAAACAGATATCTTGCTTGTATTAGGATTCTGGGAAGGAAATTGTTTGAAAAGTGTTAGATGTTGTTTTAGTTTATATTATTAATTGATATTATTTAATTTTTATTCAATTGTGCAAAAACCGTACAAGATATCAAATATTATTTAGAGACAAAAAGGTTTTTGAATTAAACGGTCTTATACTTTATGAAAGAGAAGTTTATAAAAAATGCCATGTCCGCAAAGTATTCAATGCGTTATTATAGCCTAACTTGTATATAATTGATTTTTTACGAATTCGTTTTGCACATTTTCTATAATGTTTATGTAAATAGCTTGTGATGGTGACCAAAAGCATTAATAGAAAATTTATTTTAGAAACTTTTATCACTATTTGAAAATGTTGATAACAGTGGCCGTTTTTAACTTAAAAGCAAAAGTATTAGAAAAAACTGAGTCGGCGATAACAATTGAAAAACGAATTAAGCTGTCAACTTGCCTATGTTGATTAAACAAAAAATTTTATATTTTTTTAATTTTATTTTTTACTAAAGAAATATTCAGCAAATTGAAAATGGAAATGCAAATAAGAATCGCTGGAAAAATCCGAAAGGTCAAGCAAGGGTTGGTGAGATATTTTCGAATGAAAAATGGAAAAAAGAATCGGAAAAATTCCTAGAAATTAAAAAAAATCTAGAACCTTTAAAGAAACTTATCAGAATCTTGAAAATAAGTTGCTGAAATATACTAGATATACGATTAAATAAGGTAATGTGTTCTGGAAACTTGAAAACTAATGGAAAACTGGATGTTTCTTGAAACTTGAAGAGAACAAGAGAAAATTATAGAACCTGTATCCTGAATAAATACAAGAGTTTTTCAAAAGAAATCCGATAAATGAGGTGCTGAAAATTTAACAAAAAACTATTTAGATTGTTTCAAGAATTGAATATTGTAGAAACATTTGGAAAAAAAATTAAAGATACTAGAGATTTCAAAGAGACATGTGATTAAATCAAGATACTGGAATTAATAAAAATTTAGAAAAGAAATTACAAAATATTCCATAAAATATAAGAATAGCTGGGATATTTCTAAAAAATCCGAACTATAGTTGCTGGAATAAAATTATTTTTTTTTTGCAGAGAAATAAGGCAAAAATGTAAATAATTCTCTAATTTTTTTTTTTAATTTCAGAAACCTTGAACAAAATAGTCTCATTTTGGAAGAGATATTGCTGGAAAATTCATTTATTTATTTAAGCTTTATCTGACATGATTATGTAAAATATAAATAATCTCATATATACAAAATTAAAGGAAAAACATATATAATTTTAACACAGCACCGAAGCGCGGAGGTCATTCTTGTAGGTTATCTTCCACTCAAAACCATAGAATCTCCTCTATTGATTCGCGGTACATCAACTTTGGATATATAATAATTATATGCTTGTTTATTCTTAGAGTATGGGAGGGAAATTGCATGAAAATTCTAAAAGAATAGTCCTGTAATACGTGATAAGAAATACTAAAATTAAAAAAAAGAAAATTTCGCATAATAAAAATAGAATTGAAAAAATATTAAAGAAAGAAGCTGTTTTTTATAGAAATTTGGAAAAAAATTTGAAGAATTCAAAAAAACTTAAGAAAATTAATACAGAAGATAATAATTGAAAAATACTAGACAAATTTGACAAAAAGAATCATAGATATCTCAAAAAAATTATAAATCTTCAAGTAAAAAATATAAAATACCTCAAAAATATTCTAGCAATTACTGGAGAATTTAAGAAATCTCCAAGTGAAATCGCTAGAAAATACTTTAAATCTCAAATGCAAGTCCATTTTAATCAGATATTAAATAACAGAATAACAACCATACATGAATTAAACCTACACATTCAGCGCGAATTATGCTAAGCAACTCGCACATGCCAAGTGGTGTCATTACATCAGCAGCTACTTGCTTGTATAATTAAATGTAGCCTACGCGTCTTCTAATTAACAGTTTGGAAATGGTTAACCGACCGAATAAAAGTTCCGTTCTGCTACGTATAGTAAACACACTCATGATAATAGTTGGAATGTTGTAAATACATTGCGTACGATACAATCTGATGGATTTTTTTATTTGTAAACAATAAAGTGTTTATTGTAAGGGCGGTTGTTAAATTTATAATTATCTTTAAATCGTGTTTGAAAAATTTGATGAAATTTTTCGTATTTGTAGTAGTAAATTTTCGGCGAGAAACATGACTCCAAAAGTTTTTAATTCTTTCGTCGAAAAATAAAATCTTAGTTTGAACTGTCTGAACACAGACAACCATACACACAAACACATTTTTTTTTTCTAAAAATTTAGAAAATGGTATCTAGTGACCCTTAAGAAGAATATTTCCGTTTTAATGACAAATTTTTTTTCGTAGTTCGTACAGAGAAAGTAAAAAGTACTCATATCATATATTCACACCTATCTTTACATAATATTACATAATAATACATTTGCTTTAGTGATTACTAGAATTCAGTTTTTTTTTTGTTTTCATCGTGACGTTACCGGCTTAAGGTGCACTGTGATTAAGCATCCTCGCCATTTTATCTGGGTTATTACGATTTTTTTCGCTACTTTTGCGGCGATTGTTGATTTCAATAATTCGCACCTATCACGTGTTACGTGTGGCCTTTGAACGTCCCAGTAGCACGGAAGTATTAATTAGCCATTTCGATGAAATGTATTAACTATGAGAATAGTGTCAGTTTCGTGATTCTTTAGAAAAAGGAAAGATATAGAGGTCATATTTCATGATCTTCACGCACGAAACATATTATTATATAAATCAACAATGAAATACATTTAAAATATTTATATAAACAGTTAGACTAGTACCCTTAATTTTCATCTTAATAATCGTATTACAGAAGAAGATATATATATATATATATATATATATATATATATATATATATATATATATATCTGTCATGCTGACATTAACAGCTAAAAGTCTCCCCTAAAAAGGGGACAAAACAGAAAATAATAGTTATTTAAGGTACAAGTGTAAAAAGTGATGCTTTATTGCACGAACTGGCGTTTAAAAACACGAGCGAGGAACGAGCGAGTTTTTTTAAAGCCAGGAGTGCAATAAAGAAACTTTTTACACGTGTGCCTTACAAAATTTTATCTTCGATCGTAAAGGATTTCAAAGAATATATTCTTACGAATAATATTTTAATGTCATTTCAATAATTCAATTAATGAAAACATATTTTACCCGAAGTGCATTAATGAAAGCGTTACTTAGCAACCAGTAAACAAGTTGCACAAATGTCGGCCGCCATTATTATTTATGGAAAAAATGTTCGCTTTATTGTAATCGCTTCGACTTGCATTAAATGAAATCTCTAGAGTTCTTAAATCTACCATTTGGTTTGTATTATATATTTTATTTATAGTTTATTAGTTATTTGTATCAATTAATAAAAAAATAAGTTTTTCGTCGAAATATATTCATCTGTCAAATTTGACACTTCTGTGCAATACAAACAGTTTGACATTACCGTGCAATAAAAACGTAAAAAAGCACTAGTGCTTTAAAAAGCCACTTTTACAATGAAAAATGATGCAAAAAGCGTCTACTTTCTGTACGATCGTAGATAAAAGCATATATAGAAGAATCCAGATGTGCAAGAGGATATTTGCTCCCTCACCGTCGTGGTCAACCAAGGGTTAGAGTGGAAGATCGTCGCTGCTGCACGAACTCCGCCCAGCTTCGTCCATCCAAAATTTTTGTACGTTTCGTTTAATTTTTGTTTATGTATTGATATGTATTTTTTTATTTTTGGATAGTAAGCTAAAGAATAATAAACATAAACATAAATATAAACATAAACAAGAAAAATTTTTAAAAATATTTTGATTTCATTCATATACGCTAAATTCTTTTTTGTCGATGATCTATTTTTTTCGCTTATTTGTATACAGGTTTCTATACTTAGAACGCACTTAAACATAGAAATTTTAACCGGACTATTAACGGTGAATGTGTCTATGTCGTTATACATTATTCTGCCCTAATAAAAAACTTTTTAACTTTGTTTGTTATATATAGAAATTATAGTTACTAAATAAAGTAAGTGTTATAGAAAAAAAGTTAAAAAGTTTTTTATTTGTATAGAAATCATAATTTTCATATCCAAGAAAATTATAATATTGATTCTAAATTTAAGAGCAATATTTTTTTGATAAAAAATATATGCAGAGGGCGTAAAAGGCTTATAGCATACCTTTAAATCATAATAAAATAATATATAAGGAATTATTCACTTAAATTTTAACATTTTTTTTAAATTTGCATTTATAAATTATTTATATTTAATTTATAAATATTTTTTATATAAAAACATACGTAAATTTAAATTGAATTATATATGTAAAATGGGTGGTGGTTTTATCAGCGGTGGTTAATTTTATATTTATATATTACATAAAAAATCTGCATTAAAATGTCTTTCTATTATTCAACTAATAATTTAATAAACACGTTCTTCGTTTTATTGTGAGAATGGTATAGTGGAAATATATTTTCTACATTACATTTTACCTTTAATGTTGAATCAAAATTTAAAAACAGAATTTGAGCTTGAAGTAATATCAACCTTTTTACATCTTTAAGCCAAAAAAAAAATAGAATCTTTAATTTGCAGCGCAAAGCTTTAAGGATTATGTGTGGGTATGCTTACGATGATGACTGTCGCCAGGCTTTCATAGACGAGCATATCTTAACCTTGCCATGCCTTTATATCTATGAGTGTCTGATATATGTTAAAAAACATCAGAATTCATATCAAACGTTTCCCAGTATAAATACTCACTGCACTAGACAACGTGGAAATATCTATCCAAATTCTATCCGCCTAAGAAAATCTCAAACAGGTATTAGATATTATAGCGTTAGATTTTTTAACATACTACCTCCGGAGATCAAGAATCTTTCAAGGTTCAGCAAAACTATAAAAGATCTCTTGGTCTCCAATGCATTCTACAGTTGGAAAGATTATCTAGGATTTAATAATATTTAATAATTTATATTTTACTCGCTGATGTACTTTTAATAGTTTTAGTTTTTTTTTTACTTATTCAATAGTTTTTAATAACTTGTTTCCTGCACTATTTTACTGATTGCATATTTTAAATTTTAATTTTTTAACATATAGATAGTTTAATATATTCGTGTAAAAATTATTTAACACCTTTCTAGTAATTTCACTTATATCCGTTAATTTACTGCTACTACACATTTATGTATAAATATTTTTAATCATTGATTATTTGCATAGATTTAGGACTTTGTAATTGACTTGTGTAAGCATTCTTGCAATAACACGAATAAAGTATTATTATTATTAAAAATATGACTTAAAAATCTGATAGATAACAACAATCACATCCGTAAATTAATTTATTATCAACAGTGATTTTAAGACAATAAATTGCATAGAAAATGTATTTAATTTTGTAATTGTCTATTAATCAAATATTAATTCAGTACTTATGTTCTAGTGATTTGAGGATGGGATAGTGGACGCCACCAATCCACATTTTAATTTATTTTTATTGTAGAAGAAAAGAGAGTTTGGATTCATGTCGGAAATTTTAAATATGAGTTCACACATGTAGACTTGAAAACTATCTTAAAAGATAAAATACCAAACGAAACATTTGTCATCAAAACAATTGAGAGAACGAACAAGCTTTCAGGTGAAAAAATAAATGTTTTAAAGTTGGGATTCAAGATCGATGTAGTAGTATAATTAATAATCTAAATATATGGCCCACTGGAATTAAAATAACACCATTTCGTCTATTTCGAAAGCCAGCACAAAAGCGATATACAAAATGTTTCAGTAGTCGATACAGAAACGGAAATTTTCCAACTAGAAACTTTAAATAAATATAGAACTAACTAATTCAAAGTTATACACTTAAATATACGGAGTGCATTCAAAAAATTGGATGACCTGTATATTGCAATTCAAGAGCAAAAGCCTGCTGTAATATGTTTAACTGAAACATGGTGTAACAAAAATAATGTACATATAACAAATATAAAGGTATATAAGACAGCTACATACTATATCAGACCACAACGTGAAGAGGGTGGAGTCATAATAAACAAAACCTGATATGTAAAAAACAAAACCATATAAAACAACTATATATCAGTAGGATATACTTGTTCAATTAAGTTAAATAATTATAAAATAAAGCACTAAAAACCTTTCTTCACACAGTTTATTTGAAATACCAAATATATATTTCGGACACAAATATATATTTACTGTAGTATTAAACCATTGATAATGGTCACTTTGTGTCCGAAATATATAATATATCAAATAAACTGTGTGAAGAAAGGTTTTTAGTGCTTTATTTTATAATCAAGTTTATCTTCACGTAACTCATCCAATTAATTTACTAAGTTAAATAATATCAAAATATGCATTATTTCTATATATACACCACCTACAGGTAATATGGAGGTATTTTTCAACAATTTAACAGACATACTAAAGCATACGAGTACTTTGTTCAAATATATAATACTTTGTGGGGACTTAAATACAAACATGTTAAAAGTACTGTCGAATCGAAAGTCTTAAATGACATTCTAAAATCTTTCAATTTAATAAATAAAATAAACGAACCAACAAGTATTAGAAAACAGAATATGTACATCGCAAATCGACTATATAGTTACAAATTTTAATGCTGATTTTGTAACATGCTGCAACGTAAATTTTAATCTCACCGACCACTTTGCGCAAATCATGAATATAAATATTAACTTATTAGATGACAATAAAAGCAATGAAAATACGACCTTAACGAAAATAAATTAAAATACTATAAACGAATTAAAATTTCATCTTAATAAGGTAAACTGGAGTTAAATTGAAACAAATAACGTGGACTCGGCATTTTCTAAATGTATTGAAGAATTTAAACATTGCTTTAATATCGCTTGTCCAATTCAAAAGAAAATGAAACAAATACAAAACAGTAAGAGTTGTATAACAACAGAAATCCAAAATTCAAGGAAAAACTTAAAAAACTTATTCGAACTTAAAACAAAAAACAAATCAGCTGAAATGGATTGGATATAAGATATAAAAATGAAAAAACGCCATAATGTTCTGATAGATCAAACAAAAAAATATATTTCGGACAAGAAATATCAAGAGCAAACAATATACCAAAAAAATATGGTCCATGATTAACAGCCAGTTAGGCAATGATGCACAGTCCAAGAAAGAAATCACGATAATTGCTGACGGTATTGAGAGCTTTTGGGACGTATTTCTCATATATTACAGATAAAAAGATTAAAGCACACTTTGGAGACAATTTATCTACTAGTTGTACAACATCAAAAAACGGTAGTCACACAATGTTTATCAAACCGGTGAGTTCAGGTGATATAGTAAAAATATTAACTTCACTCAAAAATAAGGCAAGTTATGGTCAGGATGGAATATCAACGAGTCTTAAAAAGTGTAAAATACGAAATTGCTGAACCCCTCGCATACTTAGTTAATGTATCCATACAAACACGTGAATTTCCCAGTTATTTGAAAATTTCTAAAATAATACCTATATATAAAACTGGTGAAGAAAGTAGTATGGACAATTATCGCCCAGTATCAGTGGCGAACTCTTTATCAAAAGTACTTAATACAGGATAACCAGCATGCAGTTGACCTTATGGAAGTGGTTAGCAGGAACGTGGATTCCGGAAAATTCGTGGCAGCATTATTCTTCGATTTATCACGTGCGTTCGACACAATAGAGGTGAACTTTGTGCGCGAAAAGTTGTGTAGTTTTCGATTTAATTCTGCCAAATAGAATGTACGTTCAAGTTAAGGACCAAAATTCGAACACTTTCGACGCAAACAAAGGTGTAGCACAGGGCTCAACTTTAGGGCCATTATTGTTTTTGCTATTTATTAACGATTTGGTACATTTTATCAGTAAGGGGCATGTAATAAATTTCACCACTCAAGAAATGCTGTCTTGGTGTAATAAAAATAACTTATTACTAAATAAAAATAAAACTGTTGTTTTACAATTTTACAACAGAAAATATCCAGATTGCATAATTAGTACTTAGTAGCTAACACAAAATTTCTTGGCCTTTTTGTAGATCAAACTTTGTCGTGGAACAGCCAAATTGATAATATATATTCGAAATTAAACAGTGCTTATTATGCCATCTTAAAGTTAAAAAATTGCCTAAATCGAAAATCGCTCCTAAATATGTACTACGCTTTAGCGTATCCGCATTTGTCATATGGCGTGTTAGTATGGGGAAGAGCAAATGTAAACAGAATTGCTATTGCTCAGAAAAGAATATTAAGACTAATATTTGATATTAAAAGACAAGAAACATGCCGAAAATTTTTTAAGGAAAATGACATTCTTACGCTCACTAACATTTACATATATGTTTTTAATAACATAACTAAATTTGATAAGAATGGTGATAATCATCAGTACCACACAAGATTTAATAATATGTTACGAACAACGCCTCATAATACCACTTTTTATGAAAAATCTTCAAAATATTCGTGTATTGTAGTGTATAACAAATTGCTTAAATCAACTAAAAACTCAAACAAGAAAATATTTAATTTGAAAATGTTACTATTCTTATTAAGAATTTGAACACTGAATAAAACACTTACTATGTTTTTAACCACTATAATTTATTATAATATATAAATATATTACAATGTGTACGACTTAAGTTTCGACTTTTGACGGTCATTATCAAGTAAGAATTTATTAATAATAGATAAATTTGGAAATTTTGCCTCATTTATATATATTTATATTAAAATTGTAAATAAGTATCTTTTAATCTGTTTAAAAATCGTTTTTTATTTAAATAAATCAAAATTTATCTAATTATATATTTATGACGCTTACATCCACGTAAGTTATATGTATCTATTTTAAATATGTATGTATAATTATTATCAGTGGCAATACGTAAATAAAGACTAGTATTATTATTATTATTATTATTATCAAAAAGTAATAATTGCCAAATAAAATTACTTTCCACAATCTTTTTTTTTAAATCTGTATAACTCTTTATTTCGTAAAATATGTAAGATGTTCTTTTTTGTACGTTTTTAATTAAAATTGTTTTTCTTTGTGTTTGTTTTTAATTTTTTCTTAAAAATTAAACAAAAATTAATAAAAGACATATATCGATCTTAGTTTATTTAAATTTTTTACGTAAGTTACATACCGGGTGTTGAACTGTCATCTCGGTAATAGGAATTTAACATGTAAAATCACACTTATGCAATTTCCTGCTCCCCTAATTGTGCTAGAACGAAAACATAAGAGACCAAACTTATTTAGAATTAAAAATACTACACAAATTAACAATCTTTCAACTTGAAAACCTTTTTTGATGAACGAATAAAGAATTAAAGTTAAAATTTTACGAAAATCATGTTTTCCATGATTTAGCGCAAACGTTTACAATTTGAACTGTGATTTGTGTCGTCGAAATTAGTTTAATTTTTGAAGAAATAAAAAGTTTTTAACTTATACAATAAGTGAAAAATAACAATTTCTTAAGTGATTTTATTTTGAAAATACACACATTTTTAATTAAATTCGAACTTGATTTTGTAACAATCAAAATTAATAAATAAATACACTCAAAAATCAATTATCATGAATAATATTAATAACTTATAAATGGTTTGGCCATATGCTCAAATAAACCTCCATTCCAAGCTAAACAACCGAGTTTATAAAAATGTCTGCGCATTTGCATTCCTTATTAATTTTCATTTTCTTAATTTCGACGTTAGCATTTCTCACACCGCAAATCTTGAATTTCAAGTGACCCCACAGGAAAATTATTCAAAAGTTAAATTAGTTATCACATCAAAAACAATGGAAAATGTGATTATTGTAATTTTTTAACTTTTACTTTAATTTTTTATTTTCGTTCCTCAAAAAAGAATTTAAAGTTTAAAAATTGTCAATTTCTGTAATATTTTTAATTCTAAATCATTTTGGTCTCTTATATTTTTGTTCTAAAATAATTAGGGGAGCAGGAAATTGCATAAGTGTAACTTATGCGCTAAATCATGAAAAATATGATTTTCGTAAAATTTTACCTTTAATTCTTTATTTTCGTTTCTCAAAAAAAGGTTTTGAAGTTGGAAGATTGTCAATTTTTATAGTATTTTTAATTCTAAAAATAATTTTGGTCTCCTATATTTTTGTTCTAAAACAATTAGGGGAGCAGGAAATTGCATAAGTGTGATTTTACATGTTAAATTCCTATTACCGAGAGGACAATTCAACACCCGGTATAAACAAAAATAAAATAATTTTTTATAGAATTTAATTTTTTAAGATTTTATACAAAAATATTTAAAATTAACAATTTGCATAATATTGTTGTAATTTGTAGAGTAATTGATTGTTTAAATTATCAATAAAGAATGTTTCAAAAAATATTTCCTTGTCTAATTTTTTTTTTGTTTCTTTTTAAATTACAAAATTCAATAATAATAATAATAATTTATTGGTGTTAATAACAGTAAGTTTTACACAAGTCATAAAATGTATGATTATATGATTTAATGTAAAAAATTAATTAATTAATTTAAAAAAAAATGACTATAGTTTCGACTATAAGCTAGTCATTATCAAAGTAAAAGTAACTTAAATTACGATCAATTTCACATTTATATAATAGTGTTGAAAAGGGGAGTACACATTAGGTCAGTCTGGTCGTTTAATAGGGAAATTCCGGGATCAATTTTGGCTTTGTAAATCTCGACCGCTTCCAGTAAATCCATTTTTCGGCCTTTATCCGCTAAGCGGATTACTGAAAGTACATCTCTGCCGAAATTATGGTGAGAATCTAATAGATGGTTTTAAAATGTTGAATTTTTATTTTTTAACTTATATGATTGTTCATATTCTTTTAATCTAATTTTAAAGTTACTACCAGACTGCCATATGTATTCAGAACAAGTTAACTTGTAAACCCCAGATTTGTTTATGTTGTCAATCTGGGTTTTACCGTTGAAAATTAAATTACAAAGTTTGGTGTACGGTTTAAAACTGATATTATAAAGTTATCAAATGGGGAAAATTAAGGTGTTGGCTTCTGGGAGACAATCACCCCGATTTCGAAAAAAATAATATTAAAATAATTTATTAGCCTAGTTCTCAAAAATCAGATCACCCTCAATTACCTGATAGCTCCGGGCAGAGATACCACACAGTCACTTTTTAAATTGAATGTAAACAAATTCAAAACAATAACTCACCCTTTAACAGCAGATCTGGAACAGCTTTACCGAATAACCACTCACTGTTCTTATTGTGGGAAAATTGAATTCAACGGTTGATTAACATTTCACAAAGTGAAATCAACGAAATAGAATAATAATAAATAAAGTTTAACGTAGACCGCACAAAAAAAAACTATCACAATTCTGTCTTCAACCCCGTGATCAGTCAGTTTTGTTAACCACCTTCTCCCTACTCATGATCATCACTTCCCGGGGGATGTACGAGATGGAGGTGGTTATGAATCTAATCACTGATTGGTCCAGCGGTTAGGGGCGGCCTGCGCAAGTATGTTGCGCGTCATCATTTTTGTCTTCCCTGGCACAAGGGGATGATACAACCGGCAACCCGAATTCCTAATGAATTGTAATAATTATAGCTTGTAAGTATTAAAGTAATGCTAATAATTATTACTGGCATATATTGTATAACTCTGTATGTAATATCGTTTGTGATGATATGTTTCGGTAATTATAAAGAATATATATTTACATATTAACAAAAGAACAGTGGACGGCCGTTATTAATTTTTAAAATATTCCACTTAGCAAATATGGTCGCGAGATTGACTTAATCGTAATCAATTCGCGATAACAAAAAAACAATAACAAAAAAAAATTATATGATGTGAATATTCAGTAATTTCCCTTAATCCGAATTCTAAGCCGCCGAGCAGTAAATGCCGCCTCTCCATTGTACCGGAGGGCGGTACCCAACTGTGAGCATTTCGCGAACAAATTTTCCCGGATTAGGGCCGCTTATTCTTAATTTGAGTTTTACAACCCAAGAGAGATTTGTGCCGCGTAAGGTAATAAATCTAAAACTATGTACGCCAATACTAATAATTAACTAATCCTATATTTACATTACCCGAAAAATCAATATATTCAGACGAACATATTTCTTTTTATACTAAATGATTATGAAGGTAAATTAATCAACAATTAGGGAACCATGATAAAATGAATAAAACTGCCCGAAATAATCATTGTGTCGGCGTTTCTGGTAAAACTCCGGTAACAATGTTACATCTTTTGAGGACATTTTTAATTTTAAGACTAACATTGCCAAAAAAGATGATTGATTTGATTGTATATACAGGGTGCCCCGTTAATGTGGGAAAATGGCTGGACCATGCAATCCTGTGGTTAAAATATTATGATTTAACCCAACAATCTATATCCAAAGTTTACGGTTAAGCTGGAATTTGTCTTCAAAGTTCCAAAAAACATTTTATTTCTTCTGTTTATAACAATTGAACGCTTTATTCGATTTGAATAAAATGTATTATTCATAACTACCATAATATAGTACATCATTTCATGTATTATGGACATTATTGATTGACAGGAACTATAAAAAGCAGTAGTACCACTTAAAAATCTTAAATATTTTTTTATTAGTGCATCCAATAAAAACTACATAAATACTACTTGAAAGATCATTTAATTTAAAAACTTTTTTGTTTCCTAATAATATTTGATATCTTAAACGGTTTTCCCACAAAATCATAAAATATATTTTTTTATCTAGTAAAAACAAAATCTAGTTTTCGATCGAATCGAAAATACTTGTTTTTCGTGGCCGTCTTTGTTTAAAAATGAAAATTTTATATAATAATAATTCCGAGTATCTTTTAATAATTAATTGTTAACTTTATTATAGTTCATAAATATTCATATTTAGAGCAAACATATATCTTGCTTGTATTAGGATTTTGCGAAAGAAATTGTTTAAAAAAGTGTTAGATGTTGTTTTAATTTCTATATTGATATTATTTAATTTTTATTCAATTGAGTAGATTGATTTATTTATTTTTGAGTGCATAATGAGAATACTATTTTCATATTTTATTTTTTTGTGTAAAACGGTATCAAATATTATTAAGAGATAAAAAAGTTTTTAAATTAATTGGCCTTTCAAAATGAATTTTTAAATTTTTTATTACATGCACCAATAAAAAAAATATTTTGTTTTTAAGTGGTGATACTACTGTTTTTTTATACTTCCTGTCAATCACCAATGGCTATAATAATTGAAATGATGTATTATATTATGGTAATTATTAATAATAAATTTCATTCAAATCGAATAAAGCGTTCAATTGTTTTAAACAAAAGAATTTTTTTTCTTTTCGTCATTTTGTTTGTGACAATATGTCACCAGTACGGGCGAAGTCGGTGTGAAGACATTGTAACCCCATTTCGATACCAAAATATCCAAATCCCGAAAATCATAAACAAATATAAATAATAAAAATCTGAAAAAAGTTATATCAACCTCTTTCAAGATGTCAAGCAAAAACAATACGAGATTAAACCCCACACAAGATATAAATGAGGTCGAAGACGAAATCAATGAAATATTAAGAATGATCAGAGAATTAAAAGAATCTGTCGAATTCATGAATCAAAAATTCGATGACATGCAAAAAGAAAACACAGAATTAAAACAAACATTAAAAATAAACAACAAAATCAACGAACAACTGAAAGAACGCATCCAAAACTTGGAAAATATCTTTTAAAATTGAATTTATGGCTTTTGACTATTCTCATGTAAATTGAATTAAATGTTTCAATAACAACTAGTTTATGATCTGCCACAGATTGATATGATTTTTCATATACTTTGTTTTTTTACATAACCCCACAGAAAAAATTCTAAAACGCGCAGATCAGGAGATCTAGGTGGCCCTGGGATTGGTTTATTTCTTCCCACTTATGAGTTAGGAATAGCATCATTTAAATAATTTGTAAAGCCAACATGTTATGAGGTGGAGCACCATCATATTGGAACCATTTCAATCTTGCTTGTAATGATACATTTAAACAATCGAGCTTATCTTCAAATGTTTTCTGAAGAAAAAGAAAGTAATCAGTTTCACTTAGTGAGCTTTCAAAAATATATGGACCGAGAATTATTAATCCAAACACACCATAGATTAAACCCAAATTTAATTTGTAGTTTTCTCTGTGAAACTTCTGGTGGATTCTCTTGAATACATCTATGTTCATTGTGGCGATTAAAAATACCACAATTAGTGAATCGCGATTCATCTGTTCATAATATTTTTGTAAGAAATGTATTATCCTCTTGACAAATGGGTTTATACCACATACAGAAGGCCATTTGATAATTACAAAATTATTATTCTTATACTGGTTTTTCATTTTTATTTAACTTTGTAGAACTAATAATTACAATATTGCTATTATTATAGACAATTGCAATTGTTTTACTTTCATCTTTTTCATGGCTACCCATTTTTTATTTATAATAAAATTTAAAATGACTATAACTCACTTATTTTTAAAAATAACTATGTCGTGTGTCATATTGGATTAAAGAGAAAAAAATTACCTTTTGAATGAGGCCATAGCCAACTATGGTTTCCATTTAAAAAAATGTAAGTTTGCGTCATATCTCGGAAAATATTGGCGATAAAAATTTTCTGATTATTTTTTATTAATCTACATAAAATTATCTCAAACTTTGTCCTTTGCAGTTTTTTTCTATCTGTTATAATAACCGAGATATATTGATTTGAAAAAATTGACACTTTTTACTTTTTTCAAAATATCTAGTTACCCTTGACTTTTTTGAAAACTTTGAAAGTGGAATTTTATTCGTCTCATAAATCTACACTTCTTTCCCCATTTAACCGTTTCTCTATCTCTTATAGTTTCCGAGATCCCCATAGAGAACATCGAAAAAAACTCACCCTGTATATATACAGTGTGTCTGCTTAAGTTCGCACCATATGGAAAACTTTTTTATTATTACTTTTACGAAAAAAAGTTATTCTTTATAAAAAGTTCTGCTTTGTCCAAAACTTAAAATACAATCATCAGATATCAAATTTTTCAAGCCGTATACGAGTAATGTCAAGAAATATGATTTCCTCTCAAGAGTAAAGTACCTTTATTTGTGACAATATCAAAAAATATTATTATGAAAAGTTGTTCGGAATGAGAAACTATGTTCTAATATGCAATTATATCCAATTACATGGAAAAAAAATATTTTCATTTTTTTATCTACAATAACAATACAAATGTAAGTGTAGTTACGTGAAATCTAGGATGCACTGATAAACAAATGATTTCTTGATAGCAAGAATTGTTTGATAGTGATCGTCAAATAAAATTTGTTAACATGCCAGTAATATTAAGTGTGGAAGAAAAATCGGAATTGTTTTAATCGTTGGTGAAAATTATAAAACTTATCGTAAAGCAGCTGAAATTTTTAATAACAGACATCCAGGGAAAAATATACATCATACATCAGTAATGAGAATTATGGAAAAATTCAAAACATGCGGAGATGTTAAAAATAAATTCACAAACAAACGTCGAAAACCTGTTGCAAGTGAGGAGATGAAGTTAAATGTAATGTTATCTGTAGTGGAAAAACCTAAATTGTCTCTACGAGAAAGGACATCTTCGCTTCCAGATAAAATTGGTAAAGATACAATATCACAAATTTTTAAAGAAAACAAGTTACATCCATATAAACCACAATATATCCATACTTTTAAACCTGGGGACTACGACAGACGACTAGATTTTTGTTTTCTTTGCCAAGGAAAGCTAGAATACGATCCTTTTTTTACTAGGAAAATAATGTTTTCTGACGAAGCTACATTTACGTCTAATGGAACAGTGTCTTCGCAAAATTGTCGATGGTGGTCTGACTCCAATCCTCACTTTACGATTCAAACTCGCAATCAATTTTTTTTAAACTAATGTTTGGTGCGCCATTTACAAGGATAAAATAATTGGCCCTTTTTTCTTTCGACAATCTATGACTTCTCAACGATATCTAAATTTGTTACAAAATCAGTTGCATGATTTTCTTCGTGACCTTCCAAGACATGAACGGCAACAGGTATGGTACCAGCAGGACGGTGCAACATGCCATAGTACGATGGAAGTAAGGCAATATCTTGAAAATATCTTTTATGAAAGGTTAATTCATAGATATTCCGATATTTCTTGGCCAGCTAGGTCGCCAGATTTAACCCCATTAGATTGTTTCTTATGGGGTTACTTAAAAGAAAAAGTATATCAAGACAGACCATTTGCAGACGTAGATCATTTGGAAACAATTATTATGGAAACAATTCAGGGTATAACTCCGAATATAATTAGAAATATTTTGAGGGAATTTTCTTCTAGAACGGAAACCTGTATTGTGAGAGAAAGCGAATACGTTGAAGCAATAGTTAATTGATGTATTCTAATATGTAATTGATAATTATTGTAAAATAAAATAATTTTGTTATGTATCAACGAGTAAAACAATTGCTACTTTTTTACTTTTTCTTCCACACTCAATATTACCGGCATGTTAACAAATTTTATTTGACGTTCACTGTCAAACAATTCTTGCTATCAAGAAATCATTTGTTTATCAGTGCATCCTAGATTTCACGTAACTACACTTACATTTGCATTGTTATTGTAGATAAAAAAAAGAAAATAAGTTATTTCCATGTAATTGGATATAATTGCATATTAAAACATAGTTTCTCATTCCGAACAACTTTTCATAATTATAATTTTCGATATTGTCACAAATAAAGGTACTTTACTCTTGAGAAGAATTCATATTTTTTGACATTACTCGTATACTGCTTAAAAAAATTGATATCTGATGATTGTATTTTAAGTTTTGGATCAAGCAGAACTTTTTATAAAGAATAACTTTTTTTCGTAAAATTAATAATAAAATAGTTTTCCATATGGTGCGAACTTAAGCAGACACACTGTATATATATATATATATATATATATATATATACAGGGTGGGCCACGAATAACGACCATTAAAAGTTTACGGGGTTCCTGCAGGAGGAAAAATCTGAAAAAATTCAACATTGTACGGTTAATTGCGATCTCCCCATAGAAAATGCCACTCGTGTGTCTATCTTATACATACTAGAAGTTATAGGCAATTTTTCTAAACGCCTATTTGAGGTCAATATTTGACAAATAAATTTTTAAATCAAAAACTGTAAAAGTTAAGTGGACATAAACCCATATGGAAAGGTAGGCAATCGAACAAGGAATTTAAAAATAAAATAATATACAGTATGTTCCATTTAAAATAACAAAGTTGGTAGCCATTTCCGGTACAACCGGAAGTGATAGAAAGTCAAAAATATTTTCCATGAGGAGATCGCAATCAACCGTACAATGTTGAATTTTTTCAGATTTTTCCTCTTGCAGGAACCCCGTAAACTTTTAATGGTCGTTATTCGTGGCCCACCCTGTATATACAGGGTCCTGCAACAGTGCGTCGGGCTTTCCTAGCGCCTTTCTCGGGAGAGATAGAAAAAAATGTTTCGTATAAAAATTTATTGATTTAAAAATCTCTATGCCGTAAAATTATTTTCAAATATACAGGGTGTCCCAATTTTGCGGTATAACCAAAGCAAACATTTTTTTAATGGAACACCCTATATATTTTTTCATTTTCTAATTTGAATAATATTTTATAACTTGAACCTTTTTTTGGTTTTTAATTTCGATGTGGCATTTCCGAGTTATTGACGTTTTTCTGAAAAAAAAATGTAAAAAGCGGAGGTTCACAAAAAAAATTATTCGATGTTCTATTTAAAATTTAAGAAATTTTCTTTTTTCCTATGATTGGTCATAACTATTGTTTATGTACCAGTGTAAAAAAATTTCACTTTTGAGGAACCCTGCCTTTGTATCAGACACGCCATTTTCTAAAATTTCAAATTGTCGTAACTCTTTTTTTTAAATGGAATTATATATTTTTTAAAATTTTATATTATTCTGCATCTAATTTCCTACAAAAAATATTAAGCATATCCTATACCTAGAAGTGATATTTTTCAAGATATAAAAGAATTTATATTTCAAACGGTTCTTGAATACGAATTTGTTTTTGAATAGATAGCTATGACTGAAAAAATGCATCTGTCAATTAAACAATTAGTTTGACATGTAAATGGGAGGTGTGAATTATAAAAAACAAAAGAAGAAAGCCTATCATCAACGAGGAACCAAAAATTTTTAATACTGGTACATAAACATTACTTATGAACAACCATAGGAAAGAGAAAATTTCTTAAATTTTAAATAGAACATCAGAATAATTTTTTTGTGAACCTCCGCTTTTTACATTTTTTTCAGAAAAACGTTAATAACTCGGAAATGCCACATCGAAATTAAAAACCAAAAAAAGGTTCAAGTAATAAAATATTATCCAAATTAGAAAATGAAAAAATATACAGGGTGTTCCATTTAAAAAAATGTTTGCTTTTGTTATACCGTAAAATTGGGACTCCCTGTATATTTGAAAATAATTTTACGGCATAGAGATTTTTAAATCAATAAATTTTCATACGAAACATTTTTTTCTATCTCTCACGAGAAAGGCACTAGGAAAGCCCGACGCACTGTTGCAGGACCCTGTATATACAGGGTGAGTTTTTTTCGATGTTCTCTATGAGGATCTCGGAAACTATAAGAGATAGAGAAACGGTTAAATGGGGAAAGAAGTGTAGATTAACGAGACGAATCAAATTCCACTTTCAAAGTTTTCAAAAAAGTCAAGGGTAACTAGATATTTTGAAAAAAGTAAAAAGTGTCAATTTTTTCAAATCAATATATCTCGGTTATTATAACAGATAGGAAAAATAACTGTAAAGGGCAAAGTTTTAGATAATTTTATGTAGATTAATAAAAAATAATCAGGAATATTTTATCGCCATTATTTTCCGAGATATGATGCAAACTTACATTTTTTAAATGGAACCATAGTTGGCTATGGCCTCATTCAAAAGGTAATTTTTTTCTCTTTAATCCAATATGACATACGACATAGTTATTTCTAAAAATAAGTGAGTTATAGTCATTTTAAATTTTATTATAAATAAAAAATAGGTAGCCATGAAAAAGATGAAAGTAAAACAATTGCAGTTGTTTATAATAATAGTAATATTGTAATTATTAGTTCTACAAAGTTAAATAAAAATGGAAAACCAGCATAAGTATAATAATTTTGTAATTATCAAATTGTCTTCTGTATGTGGTATAAACCCATTTGTCAAGAGGATAGTACGTTTCTTACAAAAATATTATGAACAGATGAATCGCGATTCACTAATTGTGGTATTTTTAATCGCCACAATGAACATAGATGAACTCAAGAGAATCCACGAGAAGTTTCACAGAGAAAACTACAAATTAAATTTGGGTTTAATCCATGATGTGTTTGGATTAATAATTCTGGGTCCATATATTTTTGAAAGCTCACTAAGTGAAACTGATTACTTTTAATTTCTTCAGAAAACATTTGAAGATACGCTCGATTGTTTAAATTAATCATTACAAGCAAGATTAAAATGGTTCCAATATGACGGTGCTCCACCTAATAACATGTTGGCTTTATAAATTATTTAAATGATGCTTTTCCTAACTCATAAGTGGGAAGAAATGAACTAATCCCAGGGCCACCTAGATTTCCCGATCTGCGCGTTTTAGAATTTTTTCTGTGGAGTTATGTAAAAAACAAAGTATATGAAAAATCATATCAATCTGTGGAGGATCATAAACTAGTTGTTATTGAAACATTTAATTCAATTTACATGAGAATAGTCAAAAAGCCATAAATTCAATTTTAAAAACATATAATTTATGTCATAATAGTATTAATAGTGGACTCTTTGACTATATTTTTTAATATTAAAATTTCTCTCCCATTGATATATTGATAATTACAGAATTACTTTATGCAGTTGTTTCATTTTGATTTATCTCTGTAAAACTAATGATTACAATATTGCTAATATTATAATCAACTGCAATTGTTTTACTTTCATCTTTTTCATGGCTACCCATTTTTTATTTATAATAAAATTTAAAATGACTATAACTCACTCATTTTTAGAAATAACCATGTCGTATGCCATATTGGATTAAAGAGAAAAAAATTGCTTTTTGAATGAGGTCACAGCCAACTATGGTTTCCATTTAAAAAAATGTAAGTTTGCGTCATATCTCGGAAAATAATGGCGATAAAAATTTTCTGATTATTTTTTATTCATCTGCATAAAATTATCTAAAACTTTGTCCTTTACAGTTTTTTTCTACCTGTTATAAAAACCGAGATATATTGATTTGAAAAAATTGACACCTTTTACTTTTTTAAAAATATCTAGTTACCCTTGACTTTTTTGTAACATCGAAAAAAACTCACCCTGTATATAAACGAACCACTCACAACACTAAAGAATACGCTTTTCTATAACGCCAGAATCTTAAAAAAGAGAAACGATATAAATATTTGTGGAGAGACGGATCTATATACGTCAGAAAGACGGATACAAGTGAAAAATAAAGACACATTACGATTTAGAAAAAAATAATTTAAACAGAAAATACCAATGAAGAACAACAAATATTAACTTGATACGATGGCCAACATCTATCTTCACAACATAAGAAGCTTTCAAAATAAGAGACATGGTTATCGCCTTACAACGAACACCTTTATAATATCAATAATTACAACTCAATATTTAACTCTAGAAATAGAAGAGGAGGTGGAATCACTCTATACGTAAGACATGATCTGGAGTAAGAAACACTAACGAACATAACCAAACACAACATACAATTACTAACAATTTTAATAAAAGCCAACAAGCAAATAATATCTTTAGTCTATATTGTACCTGATGTAAATATAGACCAACTCAAGGACACATTAAAACAATACCTCATAAACGGAAGAAAACCACACCTAATAATAGGAGACATAAATATAAACCTATTAGAAAAAAACAATACAACAAGATCATACAGAAATACCTTGCTAGAAAACAACTACTTTATTAAAAATAAAATTAATAAAACATCTTACACCAGAACAAACACAAATGGGAACCACACAATTCTAGACCACATCATCTCAAATAATGAAAAATTAGTCAAACAAATCAATATAAAACATTTCAGCATATCACACTTCGCAATTATTATTGAAATAAATATAACAAGATTTGTTTTGTTATATTTGTTTTACTAAACACACATACCAGTACTTCCAACACATAAAAACAAACTACAAACAAATAACCGAAGATATCAAAAGCATAGACAGAACAAATATCGAAACTTTCGAACATTTATCCAAGTTCCTGGAATAAATAATTGAAAACAATAAAGAAATAATAAAAATTAAAAGAGCACAAGAAAATCCATGGATGACAAAGAAAATAATAAATGAAATTTTAAAAAAAGAGACATGATGTATAAGAGACACAAAAAATCCCAACAACGAAACGATCAAACAAACATACCTCAACCAGAAGAATATGACCCACAAACTAATAAAAACTACGAAAACCCAATACTATACAAAAAATGGGGATGTGGCCATCATTGTACTTTCCCTATATTTTACCTAAAAACTATGGGGTTTACGCAAAATTATTCTTAATAATCTGTTTAGTTTTAAATTCTCTATAAATATTTATTATATAAATTTCATGTAACTCCTATAGTTTATTGGTAATTGGCAAGAAATGTCAAAATTTTAAATTTTTATTTTTTTCTCCAAAGAATTTTATGAAAAACATGTTCGAATAAAACTTGTTCAGTTTTTTATTCCCTTTAACTTCTGTTTGAACCGTTTTTTAAATTTTTTCATATTTAGAAAAATATCACGAAAAAACAAAAAACGGCCTCAAGTAAACACCCACTTCCGGTTTATGAATGTTTACCAAAAGCTTTTCAGCTATATATACCTATATTTCATATAGGGAAAGTAAAAATTTCATAAATACAACACTAACCCAAAAAAACTATGGAAACAAATCTACGAACAAATAATTGAAAAAAGCAAGACAAACATTATATAAGAGAAATCATAACAACATTAACAACGAACCCAAATGAAATCGCCGACACAATAAACACGTTCTTTGCAAACATAAGACAAACTCTAGCCGAAAAACATTTAGAAAATTCAAAAGTAATAACAAAGACGACGGTAACATCAGTACAAAATATCCCTAACATGGAATTGAGATCAATTACCGAAAACGAAATAAACGCTATAATAAATAACCTGAAAGACAGAAAAGCTCCAAGATTTGATCGAATTACAAATGACATCTTAAAACAAATTTCAAATATACTAACACCCGTACTAACTAAAATAATAAACAATGTACTAAAAGAAGGAACATGCCCAGAATACGTGAAAAATACAATTATAATACCAATATATATAAAAAGCGATAAAATAATCAAACACAACCAATAGGCATTCCAAAAAGGTTCAGGGTCCTTGTCTCCAACTTACGAACTAATAGACACAATTAAAAATAATTTAGATAAGAAAAAAAATTGTAGTAGCCATCTTTAACGACATGAAAAAAGCATTTGATACAGTATCGCAACTAATCCTAATAGAAAAATTAAGCGTATTTGTAATCAAAAACACCGAACTAAATTTAATACAATCATACATTAACAGGCGACCACAAATAACGAGTGTAAACGAAACTGACAGTACACCAAGACATGCAAAATACGGAATACCACAGGGAGAACATCTACCACCAATCATATATATCATATATGTACATCAGAGATGCACAGACTTATTAAGACTAGGGGCCACTCGGGCAAATCATGAACTGATGGCGGGCCGCCAGAAGTGTAGGTAATTAAAGACAATAAATAATTGATAATAATGTATTAAAATTAAAAAGGAATTTATTAATTTGAAGCGTGGCACTGCATAGTGCTTACAATCTTTTTTATATTTGGCTCAAATTTACTTGTAGCAACACGTAAAACTGCTTCCAAACTTTCATTTGCAAGGCGGTTTCTATTTTTGGTTTTATTATTATTAAGTATTGAAAAAGTTTGTTCACATATATAGGTAGAACCAAATAAGCTGGCACATTTCAGAGCGTTTATGCGCAACTCTTTGTACATATTTTTATCAATGCAGCGGTAAAAGTTCAGCAAGTCTCCTTCGTTGAATTTGTTGCGTAAATCTTCGTCGTTTTGAATGTCGATAATTTCTAACTGCATTGACTCTGGCGCATTTTCAACTGAAATCGTGAAAGGATTGCTGAATATGTCCAACAGAGGTTTCACTTTTTTAAACTCCGAAAATCTGTCTTGAAAAGATTGAATCAAAATATCTAGCTTTTCTACATAACTGAAATTAATCGCAGTTTTGTTGAATTTTTCAGCCATTTTCTTATAATTCGGAAAATGATTGTAATTTCCAGAATTCAATTGCGATCTGAAAAGTGTCAGCTTGCATTGAAAGGATGATACATGAGCGTAGAGCTGGGATATCAGTTGATTTTTGCCTTGAAGCCGTGTGTTCAAGACATTCAAATGATTTGTAATGTCAACTAAAAAAGCCAAATCACACAACCAATCAGGATTTTTAAGTTCCGGGACATCCCTTTGCTTTTCCGCCAGAAATATTCCAATTTCTTCTATTAAATTTAGAAATCGTTCCAGTGTCAATCCACGACTTAGTCACCTTACTTCTGTATAATACAGTAAATCTCCATATTCGCTTTCGATGTCATCAAGGAATTGTTTGAATTGCCTGTGATTGAGTCCTCGTGATTTTATGAAATTTACAGTCGAAACTACCACTTTCATGACATTTTGAAATTCAATTTGTTTAGCACAGAGGGCTTCTTGGTGTATAATGCAGTGAAACTGCATGAGATCTTCAGCCTTTATGTTTTTTTCTTGCAGATGCTTTTTCAGCAAAGTAACTAGCCCGGAATTGACACCAATCATCGAAGGAGCACCGTCAGTCGCAACTCCCGATAATTTTGATAAGTCCAAATCAGTTTTTGAACGCTCATCCAAAAGTACATTGAGTATATCAACTCCTTTGGTTTGACCTTTCAATGAACACATTCCTAATAACTCTTCTACGACTTCAAAATCTTGAGTAACACCTCGTATGAATATTAGAAGTTGAGCTGTGGAACTAATATCAGTGGATTCGTCGAGTGCTAATGAAAAAAATTCAATGATCTTAGTTTTTTCAGTTAATTGTTCCGCAATATTACCTGACAAAGACATAATTCGTCTTTGGATGGTCATACGATTCAGTTGAATTTTCTCAAACTTTTTTGCTGCTTCTGGACACATTTTCTTAGCGGCAATTTCTATGCATTCTTTTACAAAATCCCCATCATTGAAGGGGCGACTTCGCTTTGCTATCATTCGAGAAATTTCATAACTAACTTCTGTAGCTGTTGCTTTTCTCAGTCCAAATTTCTTGAAATTGCCGATTTTCATCTTTAACCTTACGTTTTTTACTAGGTCCTGGCTTGTCCATGTTGCGTTCTAATCCTGGCTAGGATTAACACAGCACCTAAAAACAATTACAGTACCTACTTAAATTACCCACCGCTTTTTCAAGCAAACGAATTTAACCGAGATCAGCACAAACATTACCGACCGCTGTTACCGACGACGCACGTACGGCGCACCGTAATAGCGCGCGCGCGAGATTCAAATTACTTTTCGAACATATTTTTTTTGGTTTTATTCTGGAATAGAATTCAATATTTTTAGAATGTACGAGAGTATTATTTTTGCTGTCGGCGGGCCACCGGTATTCGACCGGCGGGCCGCATGCGGCCCGCGGGCCGCTGTCTGTGCATCCATGATGTACATGATATCATAGAACAAAACTTACTATGAACACCATTTATATATGCCAACGATACATGCATGATACATACAGGAGAAAATCAAGATAGAAGTCGAAGAATGACGAAAAATCATTTATGATCTTCAATCCATAAATTCGACCATTAAAATAATTGGAAAAAATATAAAATAAATTGACAGCACAGAATATCTAGGACTAAGAATAAACAATAACCTAAGATGGGACGGACATATAAATAAACTGATACATATGAACTCGACCACAATAGCAGCTCTGTGGAAAAACAGAAAATGCATTCCAGAAAACAAAACAAAAACAGTTTACAACGCATTATTTACAAGCAACATAGGTAAATTATTTATCGGTTATATGGGGAAACACTACCAAACAAAATAAAGGAAAACTGCAAAGGCAACAAAATAAAATATTTTATCTACGATCGTACAGAAAGTGGACGCTTTTTGCATCATTTTTCATTGTAAAAGCGGCTTTTTAAAGCACTAGTGCTTTTTTACGTTTTTATTGCACGGTAATGTCAAACTGTTTTTATTGCACAGAAATGTCAAATTTGACAGATGAATGAATAGCACAAATTTTCGACGAAAAACTAAATTCTTATTAATTGATACAAATAACTAATAATAATAATAATAATAATAATTGTCTTTTATTTCAACAAAACTTAATATATAATACAGAATACATACATTGTTAACAGCATAAAATATAAAATAAAATAAAACTTTTAATTACATATTTATATGTATAGAAATATGGCGAAGTTCAGCTTTACATACAATATGTTAGCTGTTTTTCAACTTAACCTAAGACATTAAAACTTAACATTCATCTGTTCGAAAAGCGATAGATAGTGCACTACAATTAATAAAAATATCATTCTCAACAATTTATACATTAATAAATTATTTTTATAGAGCAGAACAAATTTTTGTTTACTAAATCCTAATATATAAGTTTAGGGGGTGTTAATGTACCTTTAAATCTAATGTTAATATTGTGAACGTCTCCTCTGTATGATATTTTATTATGTAGATACTGAGGACACTTGTGAGTAATTATTTTTTTAAATAATAAAACTTGGTGTATTTGTCGTGTTTGTTGCATACTTAGCCATCCTAGTCCTCTTCTTTTAGCCGTAACTGGTTGCCTTCTAGGTATTCCACATACGAAACATACACAGCTATTTTGTAATTTTTGAATTTTGTTAGCTGTTGCAACATCTATACACGGCTTGTATAACACATCGCAATGAGAAAATTTTGATAGCACAAGAGATTCACAAAGATTTTTTTTTGCAATTCCGTGGTAATAAATGCCTAGAACTATACAATGTTTTTAATTGATAAAAGGCCCGTTGGCAACATTTTGCAACATAACTTTTAAAACGAAGATCTTTATCTATTGTGACTCTTAGCACCTTAACTTCACTCTGAAAAGCTATTGGTACATTATTGATATAAATTGTCCCATTTATATATTCCATTGCAAGTTCCCTCGTTTTTTTTCTTCCAAAAACCATGGCACAAGACTTATTCGGTTTTAAAAATAATGAATGGTTATAACAACCTTTATATAAGTTCTGCAGGTCTTCATTTATCTTATTACAAGCGCCTGCAATGTCGTCCTTTTGGAAAGATAAATATATTTGAGTGTCATCTGCATAATATTGCGATGAACAGAATTTAAGATATTTTGTTAAAACCGACGAATATATTATATACAATAAGGGGCCGATGATCGATCCCTGGGGTACCCCACTCTGGACGGATAATGGTAACGAAATATCGTTACTAGTAACAACTTATTGTGAACGATTGCATAGATAATTTTGAAACAGTAATACTGCTTGTGAACTCAAACCAATGTAATTTAGAATGGCGAGCAGAAATAATTTATTGTATTAAAAGCGCTTGAAAAATCAAGTAGTACCAATATTGTTAATTTGTCGTTATCAGTTTCCCTAACAATATTATCAACAACATTTAGCAAAGAGGTCCACTTCTAAAACCAGATTGCTTATCTAGTAAAACATTGTTCCTATCAACAAATAATTGTAATTGTTCCTTTAGCCCCTTTTCAATAACCTTTGATAGCGTTGGCAGAATACTGACTGGTCTTAAATCCTTAAAATCTTTTAGTGTCATTACTTTCGCCAGAGGTATTACATGTGCCACTTTCCATACATCTGGAAATACCAAGTTAATAATACAAACATTTATTATGTTTCTTAAGAACGGAAGTATGAAAGGACAGCACAATTTTATGAATCCACTGTCAATTCCATCATGGCCCACAGCTTTAGATTTAATGCTACAAATATACTTTAAGATCATGATTTCTGTTAAAGGTACAAAATGAAGTTCCTCAACCCCAATTTTGTTTTTATTATAAAATTTTACAAAATTATAATTTTCATTTGTTATAATGGAATTGACAAAGAACTCATTTAGTTTATTCGCATCTTTTAAATTTTCTGGAATTTCAACTTTGGCCTTCTTTTTATAAATATCCAGTTTATTAAAAGATTGCCACATATTACTGCCAACTCGTAACTGATATTCAACAAACGCTTTCTTTTCACGCCTTATTAAAGATGTAACTGCATTACGAAGATTTTTATAAAATTGCCAGTGTTCACAGAACTTAGTCTTCTTATATCTACTTAATGCAGCATTGCGATCTGAAATAAGATTTTTAATAGTTTCGGTAATCCATGGACTGCACTTTTTAGTGAAACGACGAGTTATTAAGGGAACATGTAAGTCATATAGGGTCAATAAATTTTGATTTACGAAAAGTATTTTCTCATTAATATCATCTATGTCAAAAATATTATTCCATGGTATAGATTCCAGATCCGCTTTGAATTGATTATAATCTAGTTTGCTGTAGTCCCTATATGTTCTAATAACACTTGGCTCACGTTTACCCAAAATATTTAAAGTGCAATGTACAAGTTCGAGATCAGATATCTCTGGCACATTGACAGTATCCAATGCCGTAACTATAAGCGATTTAGAAGTGATTATTAAGTCCAATAATGACGATGTTGTAGCCGTTATATGAGTTGGAGACTGCACGCTCTGCTTCAACTCGAACACTTCAAGTACATTTAATAAATCACAAGTAGGAATGCCATCAAATTTTAGCAGATCGATATTCAAATCTCCAACACATATTGAAAATTTTATAAAACGCTTCCCGAAATCGAGGGAAAAATAAGCATCTAAATGCTAAAAAAATAAGTATCCAATGCTTGACCGTTTGGAACAGCGGAGGAGAGGAGACATGGGTCTCAATGGAAGAACATTTAATGCAAGTGAATTCCGCCCTTCAGCATGCTGAGAAAATTTGTATTTTTTACGCGTGTATACTTTTTTATGCCAATTATTGTTAATATTTTATAAAAGCATGTATGATAAAGACAAATATAATATAATATAATATAATATAATATTATATCGGTAGAATCAGTATTTATTTTATTTAAAGTAAACAGGACCCAAATTTGCTCTATATCCTGAGAGGTTATAAGACGTCGCACCCGGTATTTATTTTTTATGTAAATAGCTACCCCCCACCTCTATTCTGCCTATCACTTCTAAAAAGGGTGTACCCATCAATATTAACTAAAAGGTTGTCAATATCATTATGAAGCCAGGTTTCAGTTAAACCAAAGAAATCAAAATTATATTCTATAAGAATATTTTTTACATAAGCAATTTTGGGTATTAGAGACCTTATATTTAAATGACCTATCTTAAGGAGGCCTATAAATTTTACATATATCACTATATTTTTCCTAATTTATTTTTAATTATTAATTTTTGAAATGCATAGTTTCTGGATATCGTCAATTGTTGTAATGTGTATGGCTCGATCTCCGTCTTTAAATTTAACAAAAATTTTACCCTCTTTAACCCAAACATATTTATATCCGTATTCCGTTCTTAATTTCCGAGCTTTATAAAAAATATTTTTATTATAATTAGTTATTTGCTCATTAATATAAATATTATTATTTGCGCCACTTAATCCACAGTCTTTAACTTTAACAATTTTTAATTCTTTCCGTCTTTGTAATATCCTTCTTTTTCCGGCCTCTTGCATAAGCTCGACTATTATATCTTCGTTCTTGCCAGTTCTGCGATAGCATCGTATAAACTATAAATGAAATATATAATACAAACGAAATGGCAGATTTAGGAACTCCGAAGATTTCATTTAATGCAAGTCGAAGCAATTACAAAAATGGTGATGTGGCCATCATAGTACTTTCCCTATATTTTACTCAAAAACTATGAGGTTTACGCAAAAAGGCTATTCTTATTGATTTGTTCACTTTTGAATTTTCTATAATTATTTGTAATACAAGTTTCATGTAACTCTAATAGTTTATTAGCAATTGGCAAAAAATGTCAAAAATTTCAATTTTTATTTTTTTTCTCGAAAGTTAAGAATTTTATGAAAAACATGTTCAAATAAAACTTGTTCAGTTTCTCATTATCTTTAACTTTTGTTTGAAAAGTTTTGTAATATTTTTCATATTAAAAAAAATATCGGAAAAAAACAAAAAACGCTTCGAGTAAACACCCACTTCCGGTTTATGAATGTTTACCAAAAGCTTTTCAGTTCCAGTTTTTAACGATCAAACCTTACGTTTAAAGTTTCATGTCGATCGGATCATTCGTTTTTGAGATACAGCACCCACGGACAGACAGACAGACAGACAGACAGACAGACAGACAGACAGACAGACAGACACACACACAGACACAATTTTTTTTTTTCCAGAAATTAGTTTAATGAACTCAGGGGACCTCAAAACGGATATTTCCGCAAAAAAAATTTTTCAAAAAAAAATCACGATCACAATACTTCCCCTATATACTTCGTATATAGGGAAAGTAATAAAGCGAACATTTTTTCCATAAATAATAATGGTGGCCGACATTTGTGCACTTTGTTTACTGGTTGCTAAGTAACGCTTTCATTAGTGCACTGCGGGTAAAATATGTTTTCATTCATTGAATTATTGTAATGACATTAAAATATTACTCATAAGAATATATTCTTTAATATCCTTTACGATCGAAGATAAAATTTTGTAAGGCACACGTGTAAAAAGTTTCTTTATTGCACTCCTGGCTTTAAAAAACTCGCTCGTTCCTCGCTCGTGTATTTAAACGCCAGTTCGTGCAATAAAGCATCACTTTTTACACTTGTACCTTAATAGTTATTTAAGGTACAAGTGTAAAAAGTGATGCTTTATTGCACGAACTGGCGTTTAAAAACACGAGCGAGGAACGAGCGAGTTTTTTTAAAGCCAGGAGTGCAATAATAGTTATTTAAGGTACAAATGTAAAAAGTGATGCTTTATTGCACGAACTGGGGTTTAAAAACACAAGCGAGGAACGAGCGAGTTTTTTTAAAGCGTTTTTATTGCACGGTAATGTCAAACTGTTTTTATTGCACAGAAATGTCAAATTTGACAGATGAATATATTATAGCACAAATTTTCGACGAAAAACTTTTTATTTTTTATTAATTGATACAAATAACTAATAAACTATAAATAAAATATATAATACAAACCAAATGGCAGATTTAAGAACTCTGAAGATTTCATTTAATGCAAGTCGAAGCGATTACAATAAAGCGAACAATTTTTCCATAAATAATAATGGTGGCCGACATTTGTACAACTTGTTTACTGGTTGCTTAGTAACGCTTTCATTAGTGCACTGCGGGTAAAATATGTTTTCATTAATTGAATTATTGAAATGACATTAAAATATTACTCATAAGAATATATTCTTTGAAATCCTTTACGATCGAAGATAAAATTTTGTAAGGCACACGTGTAAAAAGTTTCTTTATTGCACTTCTGGCTTTAAAATACTCGCTCGTCCCTTGCTCGTGTTTCTAAACGCCAGTTCGTGCAATAAAGCATCACTTTTTACACTTGTACTTTAAATAACTAAAAAATACTATACATACTCGACAAAAAGACAAGCATTAAATATCTATACGAACACACACAAGAACTACATATAGAAAAAATAATAGTATATAACAACATATTACTAGCATATAAAATACTACACAACTTAATTAAAACACGAATTAAATTCAAAACAAACAAATAAGTACACAATTACAAAACTAGACGAAAATCAGACCTCAGAATTAATAAATATAACACCAGAAAGTACACGCAACACCTGACAACAGACATAATACACAAATACAACTTATCCACACATATAAAACACTGAAATTATTCTCGTTTAAACTCAAAATAAAAAACAACCTGATAAACAACAAAATCAAATAAGGAAACTAATCCAAGAAACACAACTAGGTATCCTTCAATACCGATAGCCCGCGATCGGGTTTGTAGCCATGAATCACGAGACGAGGACCAAGGGATGGAAACCATAGGCCACTGCAGAGAAGATTTGTAATATTATTTAATTGTATAAATTAATTATAAGTTAACTCTGTAACTGTCAAAATAAAACACTTTTAATGCAAAAAAAATTGGAACTTTGAAGACAAATTCCGGCTTGTGTTAAATCGTCATATTTTGATACAAGGAATCTGTGGTCCAGCCATTTCCCCATTTGTATACTGAATAAGGGACAATAAACATAATAAAATTATCGACTTAAACAGTGAAGCTTCAGAGTCCGAGATATGTTTTTGAAAAAAATCATAACTCAGACAATTTTGAATTAAATTTGCCATGTCATATTCATATTTAAGAAAAGGGTAAAAAAACATTTATGTACTTAATAACATCATCTAAGTAATGTACGTTCCTTTCCACATACTCCTGAAGTCGAGGCTTTCAAACATGTTCGCCGAAATCGCTAGAATTTCTCGGGTGATAGCATTGAACAGCTGATCAAGGGTGTATGGTTTCTCAATAAATACGCGGGTCTTTAGATACCCCCAATGTATGCTGCACTAACCGTGGACTTGCTTCCGCAGCTGCCCTAACTCGAGCCACATTTTCAGGGGTTCAGAAACTTCTTTTATCACCTCGAGGTACTCCAGTCTTTAACGATCCTCTAGTGTGGATGTTCTGAACCCACTTCTGGATAGTAGACCTAGGAATACGACAGGGCCTTCCAACATTGAATTGTGTTCGAAATATGCGTTGTGTAGCAACCGCAAAACTCCCAGTTGTAAGTGTAAGTGTTATAAGCATTACGCGTTGCTCTAGCAGCTTTGGTTCCATAACTACTAAACCAAACAAAATGCCAAGGTCGGGTGGTCACATATTAACCATTCCAAAAACGAAAGGTTCCCCCTGTGCTGAGTTATACGCGTTCCAAAAACATCACACTTCTCTGCCGGACCCTGTATTTATGTATTCGTCATACGAATAAAATGCTTTTTTGGTTAGATAATGCACCATTTTAAGTGCGGCTCTTGTAGTTGTTGAACCTGGATAAGTTAAAAATTTTTAATATAGTAATAACGAGTACCTATTTTACTTTTCGATAATCGAAATCGTTGCAATCTTACTTCATTTTTATTCTAGATTCATGGTCGTGATACGTTTTGTTAAAAGTAAATTCACCAAGATTACCTTTAATATACAAATGGCATTCTACGACAGTTTCTTTTCAAATTCGAACCAATGGGATTGTCAGCTAAACATGTATCAATTGTGAGCCCTAAGAATTTACTCGACTAATTTTCAGATCCTTTTTTAATGAGAAAATCATTTGTACTTTTTTCTGATAATTTAATTTTAGTTTAATATAATTTATTAACCATTATTTTAATAATTCACTGACATAATCTCGCAGTTGGAAATTGAGCTGAGAGGTCATTAATACATTGTTTGGACACGAGGCATTAAAAGCATTTGTAATTTTACTGATTAAAATGTCCCATGCAGTATTTATATCTAATGAATGACTCAATAACCCACTCATATCTATTCATAATATTGAAAAAAGTCAATTTTACCTGATTGTGTAATTGGACGCACTATTTTCTTATTGGATTGCAGTGTGTTTAATGGAATTCATATTCCTAGATGGTCAGATTCACCTATATTTACCAATTCAGCACTACTGGTTGATTTATCTAGTATATTTTGAGAATTTGTTATCAATACAGTTTGAAATATAGGATGAAATAAAAACACAATTTTCTATGTTTTTTTACCACTGTATATTAATTGATTTTTACAACAATTAATAAATTATCTACGACTATAGTTTCAACTCTTTCAAGTCATTATCAAGTTGTTGATAATGACTTCAAAGAGTCGAAAACTATAGTCGTAGATAATTTATTAATGTTGTAAAAATCATTAATATACAGTGGTAAAAAACTTATAAAATTGTGTTTTATTTCATCCTATATTTGAAAATGAAATACCACATAGTAACGGTTACTACAATCCTGTTTCCAATACAGTTTGATTTGTAAATTTATGTAAACAATAGTTAGAGAACAGATTGGATAGTTGTTCTGTTCTTCTATCGTTATTATTAAAATACTTATAGAAATCGAAACACACATATATTGGATGCAAATATTGACTAATGCGATCTAACATTTAACCTAAAGTTTCTAAAAAGTCTGAATAATTCCCACTTTTAGGCCTATATATAACTATGATGATAATTGAATTGTTCCGTTTAATACTATTCCGGATATTTTACATAACATTTCAACTAACAGTTCTGAGAGAAAACTCAATGGGGAATATTCAAAACCTTTCCTGACCACTACAAGCGATCCACCGTTATTGTACGTGTGCCTGCTATAACAAGATCCTATATATTAATCATGTAAGCATTTGCAATTGTTTTCAGGAAACTAGGATACAAGGAACAAACCTATAACTTAAAAAAATGATAGTTAAATATACACAAATCTATTTTTAATTCTCAATAAAGAATGTTACATAAAGTTATCTACTTATTTAAATATTTTTTTTACAAATTACAAATTTTTTATTTACATTTATTTACTAATAACAACAATAACCTTTATTCGAACAATTACATAATTAAATGTATATACATGAGACGGTTACTTGTTGAAACAATGTTTCATCACACGCTGGCTTCATCAGGTAGATGAAAAATTCACATTTATACCGGGTCGAAATTATATTTTTATAATTTTAAATATCTCACTTTAAAATAATTGTAATGTACTATGAATATGTGATTTAAATATAATTTTTAATATCTACAATCTATATTTCGTGTTTTTTTCCCTAAAATGACATGGGGAGAAAATAATTGCACATTTATAAAAACATTTAAATTACAACTCTGATACTCTACAGCAGCTTATTGACACCCTGCAACACTGGTTTACTAAATAGCGAATTAAAATCAATCCCACAATAATCCTGCACACAATAATTATATCTCCTTCTACATCCATAAAATATCTAGGTATTACCATAGACCGAGAGGTCAATTTCAAATATCACACAGCTTTAAACAAAATAGAAGCATAGCTAGATCTAAAATGTTCAGAAACCTAACTTACAAAAAGAACGGTATATCTATAAAAACAGCGATTAAAATATATAAAATGATCTGCTGTCCTCTACTCGACTATGATAATGTCCTTTTCTCCAACTCCTGCAATCCTACTATCCACAATATTTAACTTTAACCAAAATTCGCCACCCCAGTATTTCTCTACACAATCCTTGACTCTACCTCCTGTTATCCTTATCAATAAACGCCTTCTATACCTAAGCTAAACATTTTCCAAAAATCCCTCCAACCAACAAATCCTTTCCCTCTACTGCTTGCCCAGAAATAATACCCTGATCCCAAAATTCAAAACCCCTCCATTCACTACTTTCGAATTCTCGCATCAAATCATCCATCATCATCATCAAAGACAGACTCGAAAAGTCTGGTAAAAACTAGAGTTCGACATTTTCGAGCATTAACAATATACAAATCCATCTGTCGACCTCTTATAGACTACTGTGTAATCCTTTCCAACCAAATACGTCCTTCCACTCTCTATTACTTTAATGTCGCCGAAAGGTCAGCACTACGAACCCTCACCAAACTCAGAGCCCAATTAACCCGCTCTATAACCCCTCAAATGAGCTTTTTTTATGAATACACCCAAGTTACTCCTATCTCCCAATGTATACATAGCCTAAGTATTAAATTTGCCAATAATTTCTTTAATGTATCCCTTCTCAATAAATTTTGCATACCCCGAAATTTAAACACCGTTCAGTCACCCTACATCAGTTAATTATCTATACAGACAGTTAAGCTAGCTAGCAAAGTTATTTTTTATACACATAACTAGAGTCAAGACAGGACAGAAAGACCGATGGTCGATAGCCGAAACGGACAGACTAAGCATTATATACCATTTGTAAATGTTTTTAATTGTATATATATTTATATGTTCGAATAAAGACGTTATTCTCTCTCTCTCTCTCTCTCTCTCTCAAGAAGTCTTAAAAAAATTGTTCAAACAGAAGTTGTTCAACTTTTTATTGTCTTTAAAGATTACTTGAGAAAATTTGTTGGATTTTTAATATTTTCAAAAAAAAATTGAAGAAACCAAAAAAGGGTTCAAGTAAAACAAATTCTTACCAAAAGCTTTTCAGTTCTCCTCTTTCTTTATATTGATGACGTCATTACTCACAAACAAATGACATACGAAAAAAAATTTTGCCTCAAAATGGGAGTTTTTTTTATAAAACAAAATCGACCTGTTCGAGGAGTGTATATATACATTTAATTTCCTATGGTCCGTCGACGCATCACCCGGTATATATATGAACAAAGACAAATATGTGGTGTTTGTCCGTCTGGGCTATAGACCTGCGGACTTTCTCCCTTTTCTGAATTTAACTTAAACCTAAAAAAAAGTTACACTGCCGGGGGACTGCAGATGAAACGACCGAGCACATACTATGCACTTGTGTCGCGATTGTTCATCCCACGAAGAAGTGAGCAATATCACCCCCAAGGAAGTTATCAGGTTCATGGAGGACGTGGGACTGATTGGGAATTGATTGGTTAAGGGTAGCACAATAGATCTTTTAGGTCGCAGTTCAAGAGAGGCTAACACACCTCACTAGCATCCTATGTTATCCTATAACCTATAAGAAAAAAGTTCTTACTAGTTAGCTTAACTGGCATGTTGATGTAATTTGGGTAAATTCATACAAGAAATCGTTGGAGAGATTATGCAGCGGATTATTTGGGTATCGGAATTTGTTTAGGGTTCTTAGGGCTGATCTTTCTACAACTTCGATGTGTGTAGATAGGTAGGTGTAGTGGAGTGTGTGTGTGTTGCTGTTTTAATTGATATTGCTTGTTACTTATAAATGAGTGATCTGAAACGCCTGGTCCTTTTTGATTTTAGTTTTCATGGATTGCGAATGGAGTTTGAAGGAATTTTTAATAGGTAACATTTATATAGGATCCCAATATGTCAAACTATGTCGAACTCTTTATGTATAATATATATATATATATATATATATATATATATATATATATATATATATATATATATATATATATAATATATAATAATAGTATGGCCCCTTTTTGACCTTCAAGATGTTTGGTTAGTATAGTGGGACGAAAGAAGATTTATTTTCTGGTTTGGGTATACATACAATAATACCCAGTTTCTATGGAAATAATGTTGGGAATTACAGAAGTTGAATATTTTTAAAATGAAAAGGTGTACATCATAGATCTGGGGATTTTATGATAGCCAGGAGAATTTTTTTACCAGAGTATAGTATCGAATAATAATGATGTAAGAAATAAAAACCACGCTTAATGAAACTTTTTCTTTTCTACAGAAAGACTAAAACTAAAATAAATCTAATGATCGCAAACAAGCAGCGAAAAACACTAAAATGTTCTTGCTACGGATTCCGAAAACCTGGCATCGTCAGAAGTAAATGCACAACATAGTTGCGCAAGTACTACAAAAAATATTTAACCCATTTGCATTACACGGAAAAGTGGAAAATTCGTCCTTATAATATTTTTTTTTATTGTATTTTAATGACAATGTTATACAATTTGAAAAATAAAAACAATATTGCACAAATGAAGATTTTAAAAGAATTTTTTATTTCATTATAGAGTAATAGTAATAAAGGAAACTTAATCTAATTAATTTGCACAACATGATAATACTTAAAATGTTCAATGCACAATGCCGTATAGCAGATCCAAAATAGACAAGGTGTAAATGTTCTTTTTTGCAGTGTCTTTATTTTCGGTAGTATTTTTTCCGCTAATATTTGCTTGATATATTGCTTATAAATAGTTTTGAAAACAACATAACTATTCAAAAGAATCATGCGAAGACAATAAAAAAAGTTCTTTTTATACACCTGAAAAATGAATAATGAAAAGCGCGAACATATGCGCTCCGGTGATAGTGGCCAGACAAAATGCGCTTATGATGCAAATGGGTTAAAACGACATTCTTCGTACTTTCCGAAGAGAAGGACAACAACGTCGGCGTAGATTTCTAGAGATAGCCAGAATCATGCTGCATATTCCTTAACGACTACCGCCTCTGGTTGACGCGAAATGTTCGAATAGAAGCCAATTATTCACCTGACTTTATCGAAGAATTATTCGCTGAATACACAGTAAACAGGTATATCGTTATTTACAGACAGCAGACTAGAAAACTCTTTGAATGACAAGTGACATCAAGTGTCAAGTCAACAGTGTGCATTACTCCGCGCTGGTTGGGAAATCCGAACAGGTCAACACCTCGCAAAAGCCCAAGATTCATGAACTGCTAACCGAATTCCATAACCTGTATGGGCAGCCGCCCAATTGCATCATCCCCACCCGTCTAACAGAGCCTCGTAAACAGCTACTTAGAGACGAACTTAACTGTCCACGCCCATTGTTATGGTGACAAAAAAGAATTGATGTATTCGCATTTGAATTGAGTACAGGAAACTCAATGCAGTTACTATCGCCTACCCATCATGTATATCCACCATCGACATGAGAAGTAATAATCGTAAATCCCAGTAGCCCTAACGAACACTCGGAAATCAGTTGGCACCAGCATTCCATTCACACATTCCACTATAGTCATAGGGAAGGTAACCGGATCCGAGTATAAACTACCTCCGCGTCCTAGTTAGTCAACTAGGACCACCGCCGCCAGACGATGTTCAGCGGCTGATACATCGCGGGAGCCACCCGCTTATCCTTGGATGCGATGCCAACGCACACCACACTATTAATCAATCCAAGAGGTGAGAAACTATTAGAATTTATCTTAGAGAATGACATTAAAATAGCAAATATTGAAAATGTACCCACGTTCGTAAACTCTTCGCAAGGCAAGTGAAATGATAAAACTTTGACTTATATGTGACGAACCACCAGAAACATCAAAAACAGAAATCCGAGGAGAACTGACTGGGACCTGTACAAAGATGTGCTAGCCAGCCAAATCGGGAACTGTCAAACAGTAGCGAGTTCATGGTGCAAAGCATCACGCATTCCATTAATACGGCGTTTGAAACAAGCTGCCTAAGAACTACCAAATCCACCTCAACCAGGGAAGGAACAAGGATCTCGATAACATAGCCAGACGTGGCGTTAGGGGCCTTTCTGGAAATTGAAGGGGCGTTTGACAACACAACCATCAACTCCATAGCAACCTCAATGGAGAAAAGAGGGATTAACCCTCAAGTCCGACAATAGGTAATCAAGTTGCTCAGAAGCCAGACTGTAACAACTACTAAATATGAAAAAACAGCAGAAGCGATAGTAGCTGGAGGGTGCCTGTAAGTGCCTCCTCATGGGCGACTATCTGTTGCTACTCGAAAACGAGGGCATCTATGCAGAATGAAACCGAAGCACAAAATCCGCGATTGCTCTTCGGAAACATGCCTACATTTTCCAGGCAGAAATAGCCGCCATTAAGCTGATTATGACCTGCATAAATAGGCTGGACGCACTGTCGACAAGAAAAACACAGCTAGTATGGGTTCCCAAGGAACAAAGAATTATTGGACACTTAAGGGCTGACTTGCTGGCTAAACAAGAGGCAGCAGGTCAATTCATAGAACTTGAACCTGACTTCGGTATACCCCATGAAACCGGAAAGGAAATAATCCAACGCAAGCTAGCGGATAAGCACAAAAAGGCAAGGCATAACCAAAAGGGAATGAGGCATAAGAGACTCTTCCTAGATGACAGCATGCTGATGCTGTCAAGACTGAACAGATTGAAACTAAGAAAATTCACAGGACTAGTTACTGGGCACTGTGACCTGAATAAGCACAAACATAGGAGGGGCATTGAAAAAGCCCCAATGCCGGGGATGTCTGGAAGAAAAGGAAACTCCCCAACACCTACTGTGTACATGCGAAGCATATAAACCAGAACGCAAGGTGAGATTCGGGAAGCGTGTGCTTCCTGCAGAACAGCTAAAGAGCATCCCCTTTACCTGATATCTAAATAGATAGAGCCATTTGTTTTCACAGCTAAGTGTTGTACAAGAAAGCTTATCGAGGAAGTCTTTCTTTGATATGGATTCCCGAAGTAGATCGTGAGCGACAATGAACGGAAATTTGTTGGCGCCATATTGAAACACGTCAGCTTCGTTTTTGGAATCCGACATCAAGTTACTCTATCTTTGCATCCGAAATCCAACCCCGTTGAGAGAACAAACTGAGATCTCAAATTAGTTGTCCCAAAATCCAATTTGCCATAAATACCGAATTAGTATTCAGCACAGGTTATTCACCTATTATCTAATCTTTAGCAGAGAACTACGTGAAAAATATATTAATCGAGACTTATGCCAAATCGTGGAGAACGAACTACTATTACTATTTTTACTATTTTAATTGTATTTATTTCTGATAAATTAACGAAACAAATAATAATTAAATGTACAGTAAAGAGTTTGTGAGTTAAATCAGCGTAAATTTTTCTCTTTCATAATTTCACACTCCATATTATATGGTGTGTGAGAAATTATGAACAAGAATTTAATAATATTAAAGTAGCAAAAGTAATTAAATAATCCAACAATCGAGTTTATAATCATTAAATTATTGTTCCCCGTCAACAACAGCCACGGATTGTTTCTCATCAGCATAGCGCAGTTGAAGTTACCATCTATACGATAATGTCATAAAGGTGCCATCTATCTAATCTCGATTCTCTGCCTCCAACTGCTTTACGCCAATGAGATCTAAAAAGATTAAAACCGGTCCGTGGCTGTTATTGACGGGGAACAATAATTTAATGTTTAAATTATTATTGTTATAATTGTCGCTGTTGACAGATCCCTTCAATGTCGGTGGTTATCCACCCATTTGGATTCTAGTGCAACGTTTAGACAATAGATGGCACCTTTATAGTATTATCGTATCTATTGTTAACCCGGGGAGTTAAATACTCCCAAGTGAATCTCGATTACATGTCTCCAAAAAGGATCTCCCACGTCTCTGTTTTGATCTAGAGGAGGATAAGCTCCTAAGAGTTGTAATCAGAATCATTACGCCTTAAATCCCCATCCAGAACGTCACATAAATCGCTACAGAATGTTCAGCCACGACGACCGACCTTATGAGTTAGTTTATGTAAAACTACAAAACAATGAAATAGGAAAGAAAATCTTCTTCTCACTTTGTCTGCGGCCTTCACGTCAAGGTCGAACACAAGCGAAAAATACCCGGCGGTAACCAGTTTCACCGCAGCCAAAAAAATTGCCACGCTCAGGCAAATTGCAGAGCCAGCTCTGTCTGTGAGTGCACCATTTTGGATGACACTCCCGCTAAATGTGCTAATGGCCAGGGCGATCACCCGACCAGCTACCGCAGTTGTATCGTTTTCAGACGATTACAACGCTAGAAGCCAGCGAACTTCTGTTCCAATTATCGTCAGGAGTTTCCTTCTCATAAGCGCTCGGCGGTCCCACGACCGCTGCTTCTCAATCATCAAGCGCCCCTACATCGTCAGGTCCAGTCAACTGGGCCCAGATTTTTGAAAGTCTTTTAACAAGGACCACGAACCAGGCAGAATGCGACGCCATCAGTTTGGCGTACGTGAAAATTCTCGCCTTCTCGAATTGAGTCAGTTTTTTTATTTGTTGTCATGGGAAAGTAAGAACCTACTTTCCCATGACAACAAATAAAAAAACCGACAATGTCTCACAAAATCGGACTTGACAACCCAAAAGACTTTCTTCGTCTCTCCTGCGAACGGGCTAACCGACCGAATCCATGAGGCCATAATGATGATAACAGTTGTGGCGGCACCGACAATTATGTCAAAAGGGAAACTGACCATTCCCATTGTCTTCTGAACGCTTTCCAGAACCTTGAGGCCACTGCTATTATTATTATTAAATCTGATATCGGAACGCTCAAGATCGTGTCAGCTGACAAGCTGATACTGGAAGACGATCTAAACCCTGTGTTTTCTGACAACATGCCTTCGATCATGGCCGGTGATCTGAATGCCAAAAGCCCTAACAGCAGGGTTACCAATAGAAGTGGAGGAACATTCATTGACTTCCTTACGTATTCGAGACACGACATCAGATCTGTAAGACCCACTAGTCCCACGTTTTACCCGTCGATAGCGCATCACAGTCCCGACGTACTTGACATTGCCGTCCTCTCAAATATCAACGCAGGCTATGATATTTGGACAACTGACGACCTGTCCTCCGACCACAACTTAGTATTTCTGGTCCTTGCGTTCTGCACCAGTCGATCTTTGAGAGAGGTATAGTCAACCAACTGGCTTAAATTATCCCTCGATACGCAGACGATACAGCTCTACTCAGTAGAACCACAGTTCATCTAGAGAAAACCCTCCAAGCCACTCACGATATCGACGAGAAGTGGGCGTCACAATGGTGTCTTGAGGTCAATGCTAATAAGAGTATATCTATACATTTCAACAAACCGTACCACAAAAATCGTAAAATCGATTCCCCCAATTGTCATTTAGAGAGGAATTAATTCCGATAACGGACAAGATAAAATATATCGGAATGATCTTCGACCAGCACCTCTCCTGATCAAAAACGATCGCAAATCACATACATAAGGCCAGAGCTTCGTTGGTACAATTATGGCCCCTCATCAACACGCAATCAACTTTGTCTATCGAAAACAGACTAAGACTGTTCACTACGATGATTACCTACGCCACTTCGATTTGGGGCTACAACAGATCCACTCAATTAGCAAAACTAAGTGCACCGATCTACATGTCGAATTCATTGTGGCACTAAAATTCCGAGTGTCCAGGTGAACATCAAAGCGCTCGCTCTAAGCTTTTGCAGCTAACTAGATGACGATCCTCCTCAAGGAATGAAATTCCCAAAATACGTTGTCACTGCAATCAGCAAATATCTAAGCCCTCGCATGATCCTAATTGGCACCCAATTAGCACCCTAAACACTAGATCCATCGTAATCCGACAGGTGACGCTTCTTCTTTCGAAGAAAGCGCCACATAGGATGACCGAACCCCCAACTCTTAGCGATCCATCGCTTGAAGTCCCGTCTAGAAAAGACCTTTAGGTTCAGGTCTAGTCAAAATAGCGATCGCGGAGGAGAGGTTTTCGTCGGTAAGAGTTTGACACTACCGTACTATAAGGGTGACAGGATTTCCTCTGCTCTTACCAAAAAAAAATTCCCTGTCTCCAACTGCGCTACGCTGATGAGATTCAAAAAGATCGAAACCGGTCCGCGGCTGTTGTTGACGGGGAACATTAAATTAATGTTTACATTATTATATTATTATTTTTTATTAATAGTAATACCGGGTATGCCAAAAGAAAGTTTATATTGCTTTAGCTTCCTGAATGAACGCAACAAATTCAAGGGGCGCGAGGTGTATGTCAATATATCAATAGGTTGTTGAGATATTATTTGCTATGGATCGTTTCTCAGGAGCGAGCCGCGCATTGTGCAATAGATTATGCAATATTTGAGGTTTTTGCTACTAAATGAGGATCCAAGCATACCTCTTATTTGAAAATAAAGTTTACGCCAATAGACCAACTTTTATATAGGGTAGAGGTTTCAATCCTTTCCAATCTGTAAATTACATACAATAGCCTAATAAAAACTAAATTATATCAGGTTATATGAAATTTTAGTATTAGAATAAAAAATGCAATTGCTGCGAAGGTTTACGATATTATTTTTAAGAAATAAATTCCCAAATTGCATAGTTTAATAAATAATAAACACATTATCGATAGATTGTTAACTTTTTTAATTGGTTCTCTAAATATTACTTTTCTTTTGGGACACACTGTATATATAAAACAAAAATTTATTACAACAGTAGGCGAAGTTCAGTGAGAATGTTAATTATATTATTGTTGTAAAAATATTCAAGAAGGCTAATCTTTAAACACCATTATAAATCCATTAATACTACAAGAATGTTATACATCACGCGTGTTCTTGAAAGGTATTCCACAATAAAGAAAGCGATGCCATGGTATTTACATTACAACAATCACCTAGATTAACCGTTGCTGAAAGAAGAAACAAAAAAACAATAATTATATAAATTTCGCGTCTATCATCACCGCAAATGTCCTTGATACATCGCGCATCTCCACACACACCATAATCATAGGAAGTATAGTTCAATGTCGCCGCGTAAATAAATAACCCGATTAATTATTTATAAACCGACAATTTGCTACGATTTGCGACGATATTCCAATTATGCGCCAGAAATGTCAAGGTGTTTTCACCACGGCTCGGTCCGCATTGTACTCTTCTGTGGACTGCTCTTCACGACGCTGAACGCTATTGTTTTCTTTTTTCGTGTGAGTCAGGAATCCGCAAAAGGCGATCCGAACTGGATTATGATGTTCAAGCGAAATGGTGGAGAATGGCGAGTATCGAACAGTCATCATGATCACCATCATCCGTGAATGGAAATTGGCATTTGTGTGGGAAATTCTTTCACCTCAAGATTTCAGTGTTTGCTTACTTATTTTAAACCGTAATGTTTACATAATACATTCAAATTTGAAAGTATTGTCGTTTAATTATTTGTATAAATAAGATAACTTCTAAAAAAATATTTTTGCTTTCATAAGAAAAAATTATTTTTCATGCCGAAATTAATACCGTTTCAGTTTTTCCTCGCCAGATAGAAATAGTTAATTATATTAATTTGAATACTTATATTAAACTTCTATCAAAAAAATTAACTTTGATTAGAACAAACTATGCATAAACTTTATTAAAATCAACGATCAAAATTCGCTAGTTGAACTTTAAAAAGACCCGGATAAGTCCTTTAGTTGGTCGATCAAATTACAGATTCTGGCGATTTGGCCTCACTTCGAGAAGGACTGATCTTCAATAGCCATTTCTTTTTCTTTTAGCCAGAAAAAGCATTCGTACACAAGTTTTACTAAAAGCATATTCTTTATGAGCTGTTTGCATCATGAGAAATATTTATAAACGAAATGATTTACAATCAAACGATAAACGAAATTGCACTTGGGTCGTTAACATCAAACTAATAACCGAAAACATCCGTCCGAGCATTTTATTGTCCCATTAGCATTTAATACGACTATATATTTCACTCAAAATCACAGGTGGAATTCCAAGGACCGTGCATATGTCAAATAACGAATGCATCGATTCCGCAGTTGTAGAGGCCGTCCATAAATTAAGATTTATTGTGCAATCGCTCCGACACGGTGTAAACAATTAATTAAAGATGCACAGCACCGTGTGATCGGAAAAAAAAGATTAATGGCCGTCATGCGAGCGCTGCCATTAGCTTATTAAACAATTATAACACAACGTTTATATCGAGGTGATTGATAAGCCGTTTAAACGCTAAAGTAAATCGATTAATTTCCATTACGACTTCATTAGATTAGAAATTATAAAATAGAAAAATTATTTGAGTTGGAAAGGTGAAACTGTCAAAAAAAATGCAAATAATTATAATAATAAATTATAATAAATATTGGTAAGAAAAAAGATAAATATTACTAAAAAATAAAACTTCAGCATTTTCCAACCTTTATAAATTGTTCGCTTGATCTAGCGTACTCTTGACCTAGCTTAATGCGTAGTTTATTAAGGTAGGAGTAAGCTAGGTCATTTTTTCGGTATTGTGGTAGGTCAAGAGAACGCTAGAATAAATTATAAAAATATAAAACTGTATTAAATTAATACTCGTTTTTTGTAGTTAGAAATAACAATTCATGTACAGTTCGGACACTATGTGTCCATTATCAATAGTTGATTAACTATTAACTATTGATAATGGACACATAGTGTCCGAAATGTACATTTAGTGCTCAAATAAAAACAGTGAAGAAAGGAATTTAACCTCGTTTTTATTATTAATATAATCTTCACAAAACTAAAGAACACATACATATACAGTTGTTATTGATGAAGGGAAAAAACAATTATATATTAATACCATAATAGTCCATAAGACTATATTAAATATCTATTTGCTTTACGATTATTTGAAATATCGATTAATATAATAACTGAAGTTAAAATTGATTAAATGTCTTAATGAAAATAAATTGAAATTACTTAAAGTACTGAACAAACTATAAAAATTGCTAAAACAAGTAAATTTTAATCTAGAAATCAATTGTAATTATTAGATATGTGAAAAAACAATTGAAAAATGGATAAAAGCGGATTTTGAAAAAAAAACTTGACAACTGAAACAATAGGTTATTATTTTTTAAATGAGTTTAAACTGCTAAAAGTATAAAATAATAGTTAAATATGGCTAAACTAGATAAAAACCATTAAACAAAATACAAGGAGGAGATCATAGAAACAAGATTGGAAAATTCCAAAAACAGGAGCTATGGCAGCATGGTGTAACAAGGAATTTGCAGTTAAGAATATGAAAAACAAATGGACGAAATATTTAAGTAAGAGAGACACAAAATCCTCTGAGGAATATAAAGAAGAAAGAAGAAAAGTGAAACGACTGGTAAAAGAAAGCAAAAGCAGAAAATGGGAGGAATTAGGGCACAATCTAGAAAAGATACACAAAGACAACCAAAAACTATTCTATGAAGCAATAAAACAAATGAGAAACCCTAAAGCTAAAACATTGACGAATATAAAAGATAAAAAAGGAAACATACTAATCAAAGAAGATGACATAATGAGCAGATGGAGAGAACATTTTGAGATGTTACAAGGAGAAAAAAATGAGGAAAAGAAAGAAAAGGAGCAGAAAGCAGTGATAAGAGAAACAAACATGAAAGAAATAACGAAGGAGGAACTTAAGCAATCTTGTAAACATATAAGAAACGGAAAAACATGCGAAATAGCCGGATGATAAAATACCTAGACGAAAAAGGAAGACAGGAACTACTTGAGCTCATGAAGTACATAATGAGGAAAAATCACACCTAGAGATTGAAAAATAGTGATTATTATACCGATACATAAGGTATATAGAGGTAGCAAAGATTTTTGTAAATTATGGAGGCATAACCATTATAAGCACAGTTGGAAAAATATATGCATACATCTTGTTAATGAGACTCACAGCACAAATAGAGGGAAACTTGGATACAAACACTCAATGTGGTTTTGGAAAAAATAGAGGTATATAAGACCATGTATTTACTATGAGACAAATATGCGAAAAAGCATTAAGAACTAAAAGAAAAATACACTTATGTTACATAGACATGAAAATGCCTTCGATAGGATAAAATGGAAAGATGTATGGGACATGCTAGAAAAAAAAAGGATACAGAAAGAAATGATAGAAAGCATAAAAAACCTGTATGACGAAAAGGAGTGCTACATATATACAAACAATGAACAGTCAGAAAAATTCAAATATAATGCAAGGCTGCTACACTATGTAATGGTGTACTAGACGAGGCAGTTAAGGAATACAAGAAGAAAATATAATATATAAAGTAGAGATGTGGAACATAGAGGAAATTCACTTTCAGAGGTAAGCTATGCGGACGATATGATAATACTCGCGGAAACCGAAGAGATTCTCCAACCTAACGTAGCAACAATAAACGAACAGTTAGAAAAGGCAAACATACAGAAAACAAAAACAATGATAATAGGAGGAGTAAACGGAGAAAAAATGACATCAAAATAAATGGGCTACAATTAGAACAAGTGAAGAAATACAAATACCTAGCAACCATAATAAACAGCGAGGGGAGCCTGGAAGACGAAATAAATGAACGAATAAAAAATAAAGCATGATATACTTGGAAAAAATAAATAACGGAGAGGACTAAAGTAAAAGTAATTAAGAGGATAATGAAACCCATACTGACATAAGGAAACGAATCGTGAACGATAACGAAGGCTAAAATGAGCAGAATAACCACGAAAATGAGATTCCTGAGAAAAATAAAAAATAAAACAAAGCTGGACAGGACAAGAAATGACACATATAGAGAAGAACTTAACATAGAACCGGTAGAGACAACTATACAGCAGAGCCAGTTAAGATGGTTAAGACATGTAACAAGGATGGGACTACAAAGAAAGAAAGTAAAGAAAGTTTATGAAGCGAGGGAACAAATAAAAAAGAATGAAAAGAAAAAGTAACAAAAGTAAGAAAATAACACAATAATTAAAAGAAAAGTAACAATTATGATCCTATAAATGTATATGTATTGTCAAATGTAATATAATTTAAAAGACGACACCGAAAGATAAAAGGTATTTAGAATTTTTTTAAATAATAAAAATATGGCTTCAGAAAATAATTAACAAAATAATAGACAATCGATGAAAGTAGTTACAAAAAATTATTAATAAAAACATTGATAAACAAATATGATTAAACACTTAAAACAATTGATAATAGCAAAAACAATTTAAAATTATTAAAAAAAAACAGTTTAAATTGAAACTAAAAAAATCGGCTATAGTAAAAAGTTATTGAATATTAACAAAAACTTCATGAAAGAAAACAATTAAAAATTATTAGAATAGCTTTTATTGAAGAAAAATAAGGAAAATCTATTGGATAATTTTAAAAAAAACACTTATTATTTATAAAGCACCAGATTAGCCAAATAACCAATTAAAATGTTTAAATTTCATAAAGGAAAACAACAATTAATTGAAATTGACGTGAATCCTAAAACAAATCAAAATTACAAAAAACAAAATAAATTGATCAGGACAGCAACCAAATAACAATAGACAATTCATAAAAGTAGTGACAAATTACTAAAGAAAAAAAAATGATAACAAACACAGCTACATTTGACCAAAGTTTTAAGGTATTAATTGAAAACAATTGTGAATTCCGAAAACAACAAAACAAAAAAAATTGAAGAAAAAAACCAACTAATATTGACAAAATTCTTAACAATTAATGGACTATAAATAAAATTAACAAAATTAAAAAGGCTATTCTTAATTCTTAATTTACTTTTGAATTCTCTACAACTCCAATAGTTTATTAGTAATTAGCAAAAAAATGTCAAAAACTTCAATTTTATGAAAAATATGTTTTAATAAAACTTATTTCTTGTTTCTCATTCCCTTTAACTTTTGTTTGAACAGTTTGGTAATATTTTCATATTTAAAAAAATATCAGAAAAAAAAAAACAAAAAAACGGCCTCGAGTAAACATACACTTCCGGTTTTTAAATGTTCACCAAAAGCTTTTCAGTTTTAGTTTTTAACGATTAAACCTTAAGTTTAAAGTTTCATCTCAATAGGATCATTCGTTTTTGAGATACAGCGCCCACCAAAAGACATACAGACATACACACACACACCGACACAAACAAATTCCAGAAATTAGTGGAATATTTCCGTTAAAAAAAATTCTAAAAATTTTGACGAAAACAATACTTCCCCTATATATTCTATATAGGGAAAGTAAAAAAGACAATTGTTTATCTAGATAAACGGAAACGATTCAAAATAATTTAAAAACAATTAAAACGTTAATCAAACCACCTCGTTGAAGCTAAAACTAGAGACAATTTCAATTTTAATAACTGGAAGAGTATTCAAATACCATTCTCAATAGCAAATTAAAATCAACGAGGAGGTTCTATTGCCTCCTTTCACCCATCTTTATTACACGGAAAAGCCAACCCATACCGCATCAATAACCACCTGAATTAATGTCTTCATTTTTCTCTTCCTCTGACGCATTTCACCCTTCACGTTTTCCTAGTATATATCTATCCATATTCCTCTATTGACGACACAATATTCACAAAAGCGTCTCTATATGGCCATGCAATAGTAATTGGCGACATTAACGTCAATAGTAGGAAATCCCGTCAAATCCAATCATTTATCTCCAATTCGAACTACATAAAAATTTCAACCCCTCCAACCTTTATCATAAGTGAAAGGCAATCATCAACACCCGATGTAATCCTATGCACATCCAACTTCCGCCATCTAATTCACTCCATAAAACTAAACCTAGACCTCTGTTCCGATCATTCATTCAATTTGATCTTAACACCCAATCCAAACCTACCCCAGCTCCCCCGGAATATATTCTCCATTATCAGAGTTGCAATATTAATAAGGTTATCAACGACATAACATCGACATTTGATTTTACACAAGACATAAATCCTAATACAATATCACGTTTCTGTTCATCCCTATCAGAAGTGATTACGTCCCACAAAAAAAAAAACAGTTTTACAAATATCCCTTACCTAAATATATCCTAAGACTTTTAAAATATAAAAGACAATTATACAGAGACAGTAAATTCTAGGAAGACAGTTCAATCAAAAACAAATTCAATAAATTAAATAAAGTCATCAAAATTTTAATTTTAGATTACAAAAAACATAAATGGCTCGGGGTATGTCAAAACATCAATGAACAGAAGGGAAAAACTTATTGAAACGAAATTAAAAAAACAGCTAAATATAAAAAATGACCACGCTGCCAATAAATAAGACCCAACCGACGGATCAACGCTGACAGACGAGACATCAATAGCAAAAGCATTTGCAGACCAGTTAGAACGTTTCAAATCTCACACAGTAACAAATAAATTTCAATTCTTTCGACAAAACCCCCTTACCCTCTTCAACCGACGATTCAATAGACGAGACAGATTACTACACACAGTTGCACTTTGGTAAATATACCTCCCCTGGCCTTGACAAAATTCGGCGTCTACTCCTCAAAAAACTTTCCCACGATATCAACATGTTCATATGAAAAGTTTTCAATAATTGTTATTCCCAACAACACTTTCCCACTGAATGGAAACAAGGCATCACATCAAAGGCATCACAAATCAATGCATTCCCAAACACGACAACGATCCCACTATAGAGCTATTCAGGATAGATGGCGGTCGGGGTGACCTATCCGTCCGAATCAAGTAGTGTCCGTTGCAATTTTCCACCATAGGCGTGCGCGGCTAAATAAAATGAATGTCACAAATTTGTTATGTTTTCATATTAGTTATTTCATATTTCATTTATATTATTGTATTAGAATAAGTATTTTTGTATTAATATCCATTTCCACATTTGCTAAAACGTATGAAATAAATTCATTAAAAATATATTTTCTTTCAATTACCCTGCGTAATTGCAATGCTTGACTAAATCCCGCGCGCCTGTGAAATAACCGGTAAGTAAGGGACGCCGTAAACTATTTCTTTCTCCTTCTACCGCTCGGTCTAAGACCGAGCTACGCAGGCCGCGTGTGTCTTTTCTAGATACGGCCGACGAAATCGTACGTCTTGGGAATATCCGTTCGGTTATCAGGTAGTAGAAAAGGATACCAATATTATTTGAATGTTCCGAACTTAGTTCGTAAACCGCCCTTACTCATGAATTGGTCTATAGTATCAAGCTATAGTCACATTACACTCCTCCCGGTAATTGGTAAACTTTTCGAATTCCTCCTCAAACAAAAACTTCTTCAATCATCCAAAATCAATATCTCAGAATAAAAGTTTGGCTTCTTACCTCAAAAATCAAACACTCTCCCTCTGTCCATTCTCACCTCCAATATACAAACCAATCATCTTGAAGGTCATAAATCAATAATTTTCTTCCTAGATTTTCAGAAAGCGTTTGATTCGGTTTGGCATATTGGCCTCCTTTACAAATGCTTCCTCTCAAATATCCCACGCCACTTAATATTCCTTATATACAACTTACTTTCCAACAGATCCAGTCAAGGTAGAATCAAACAAAAACGTTCCCCCTTCTCTTTGCAGATGATACCGCCCTTATTGTCCACGCTCCAGCTCTCCAGGTTGCCCAACATTCAATGTGATCCAATCCTGATGCTCCAAATGGCGTATAAAAGTCAAATCCAAACTCCTGATTCCGCATCACAAAATTAACCACATTCCCCCTCCATTTTCATAAACAATACCATAATTTACCCTACCTACTACTGTAAATACCTAGGCATCCTGTTTGACTCGCAACTCTCCTTCAAAGCCTATGCACAAGCTATAAAGGACAAGGTTAAAACTAGAGCTCGGCATTTCCGAGCATTAACTTATAAAAACCAGGGTATTTCTACTAAAACAGCAGTGACAATATACAAATCCATTTGTCGACCTCTTATAGACTATGGTGCAATCCTTTTTAACCAAATCCGTTCTTCCACTCTCCACCACTTTAACGTCGCCGAAAGGTCACCAAACTCAGACACCCAATTAACCCGCTCCACAACCCCTCCTCCAGGTTACTCCTATCTCCCAACGTATACATAGCCTAAGTCTTAAATTTTCCAACAATCCTTTTAATGTATCCCTTCTCAACAAATTTTACATTCCCCGAAATCCTAATATTCCACCCTTCAGTCACAATACATCAATTCATTATCACAGTTAAGCTAGCTAGCAAAGTTATTTATTTATTTTACACATAATTAGAGTCAAGATAAAATGTTTTTAATTTTGTATATATTTATGTCCGGATAAGATGTTATTCTCTATCTATTAATCAAAAGTAATAAAATAACAATTTAAAATATTAGAATTTTGTAAACGAAACACAATTGAATTGATACAAATCGTTAAACAATCACGGAAATTCCCAAACCAAATGATAATTATAAAAATAAAATTATCAAATTTCTCAAAACAAAACCCATAAAAATAGACAATCCACAAAAGCAGTAGCAAAATATTATCACAGAAAACAATTTATGAATAACAGACACTAAATAAAAACAATTAGTAATTATTTAAAAAACATGATATTGTCAAAAACTCTAGAATAAATGTCCCACTAGAAATTCTTTGAATTAAAAAATGGTTATATTTTAATTATTTGAATATTAACTAAAACTTCTGGAAGAAAAACAATTAAACATTATTTTATTACATCTGATGAAATAAAAAAAAAACAATTGTTTGGTTAGATTAATGAAAATAATTGAAAATAATGTAAAAAATACAATTTAGTTTTTTAAAAGAACAAAAATTAATATATATTTTAAAATGTTAGATATTGGCAAACAAATAAACAATCGATAAAAGTATTTGAATATTAAAAACGAAACTCAAAATTATTTTAAAAACAGCTGATTTTTTCAAAAAATGCTAAAAAATTGTATTACTTCCGAAATTAATTGAAATAATTTGATATTTGTAAAAATACAATTTATTTAAAAACATCAATTTGTAATGCTGCTTCAGAAAATAATCGAAAGTGTTAAAAATTAATCAATTAATTTAGAAAAATCAATCGTTGGTAATATTAGTTTACTAATTTAAATAATGTGTCTACTTTCAATCAATACAAAATCACTTTTTTTAATGATCAATCAATCAAAAATATCTAAAAACATGATTAATTAAAAAATTAAGTGGAATTATTAAAAAAATACATGTTATCTGAATTATATAAATCATAAAAAATAAAAAATATAAAAAGAAAGTAATAATTTAAAATTACTAAAACATTTCATAAATGTACAATATAAGGCTACTTCCTTGGCTAATACCTCGACTAATATTGAATTATACAAAAGTAATTTGCGTGTCACTAGTTAGTGTATTTATTTCAATCAAATAAACTTTAAAAAATATACGTTAAACAGTTTGTGAGTGAACATAGTGTGAGACAATATAAAAACAGAAATGAATTAACCTAGCAAAACTAATTAAATAATAAACAAGTTTATAAACAACCCCAGGCAATTGCAACTTGTTAACTTGAAAACCTTCTAGCTCGAAACACCTGTAACAACTAAGATTTTGTATTATTTAATGTGGTATATTTTTATTGTCCGCAGCTACGGATTTTATTTATTCATAATATATAAATGTATGTATGGTTTTCTAACAGCAGCGGCTTGTAATTGTTATATGATGATATAGGCAATCCAATATCCAATCCAGTAAATCTATAGTCCAGCCATCTCAGTCTGGCCAGTTGCGCTGTGGCAAATGTGCGGGCGTAGGGTAGGAGAAAGGGCATCGGTATAATACGGAGCGCGTTCGTGCGTTTGGGACATTCATTGACAAAATTATCATGGAGTTTAATATAGGAAGGTGACAGGACGCGTGCTAATAATAAACCGCCCGACTTTTGTTTTCGATTGTACTCGGAAAAATGTATGTGCTTAGATTCTCATATATCACTCTCTGCGCGGCCCGCCTCCTCGTTGGCCAGACTCACATTGCTGGACTATACCTTCTTAAATGTTGACAATGAATTAAAACCTTTCATTTGTTAGTATTTGTTTATTTATCAAATAAATAATTTATATTATCAAATTTTGGTCGAAATTATGGTTGCAAATATCAAAATTATAGGGTTAAAAACTTTTTAAACTATTTTTTTCTAAAATCCTTATTCAAAAATGTACCTTCAGAAATTAAAATTTAAAAATATATTTACAGGCCACAATGCACACTTTTAATAAGCTCAATGATATGCGAAATATTAGGTATTAGTAGTTTTGACTAACCATAAAAAAACATAATTCATTGACTTACTTCATTAATCATAGTGTACTCTCGACTTAAACATTAAGTTTGTGAGGTAAATTAAGGGTAAAACTGTTTAATTAGATACAAAAAACCTAACAAAACTACACTAGCTATTAAAACTGACTAAACTATCAAACATTTATTAAATCTGGCAATTAACAAAAATATTATAACTGACAAAATCCATAAACTATTAAAGCAGAAATATAAGAAAATTGAAAGTGATTTAACTAACAACACAAAAAAATGGAATCTGCTCTCTCCCCACAGTTAGTGGATGGATCAAAAGTATGCTGGAGAATAGGGCAGTCACAGTAAATGTAGGAAACACCACTGTCAGACAGATCGTTGCTAAAGGCTGCTCACAGGGTGGAGTACTCTCACCACTCCTGTGGAACATAGTTGTTGATAGCCTACTGCGGCGACTTAACGACAATGGCTTCCACACCATAGGATATGCAGATGACATAACCATCCTGCTAACAGACAGATTTGAGACGGTGTTATGCAGCTTGGTGCAGGAAGCCCTCAAAATAATTGAACACTGGTGTAACGACCAATCTCTGACCATAAATCCGTCAAAGACTGAAATGGTTCTCTTCACAAAGAAAAGGAAACTAGGTAAGGCTGTGGGGCAGACATGGGGGCAAGCACTTGGCTGTACACAGCGGTAGTAAGACCAATGCTAATCTATGGAGCACTGGTTTGGTGGCCCAGAGCCAGGCAGAAAACCTCAGCACGACCGGAGCATAGCGAACAACACCCACTGCAGCAATGGAAGCAATGCTCTGCCTTCCACCTCTCGACTTATACGTAGAGGCGATGGCCAAGGCTGGCAGACACTGTCACCTTTTAGAGGAGGCTGTCAAGAAGACACCCTTCCTTGGAAGGAAGACAGGCAATTTTTCACCCTGCTACGTCTTAGGCACTATAATGTATCGATAAAAAGAGGAACCGGGAGTGTAGAGGGTGGGTGATCCGAATTTACAATGATGGTTCTAAAACCAAAAGAGGAACCGGGACGGAAATTTACTCGCAACAAATGGACCTATCATTAGCTATACCCATAGAGAAGCACACATTAGGCGAAAGAAATCCTACACCGTCACATCCGTGATAGGAACATCCAAATCCTTACAGACAGTAGGGCAGCAATACTAGCAGTGAGTGGTCAAAAGATCACCTCAAGACTAGTAAAATAATGTCACAACACCCCGAAACAAGCAGCACAATCAAACAGTATTGAGCTGCGCTGGGTCACGGGCCACAATAATGAAGAAGGCAACAGCAATGCAGACGAGTTGGCGCGGGCTGGATCGGTTCTCAGTGATACCACGGACGGCCCCCCGATCGCGCCAACACCGAAATTCCTCACTGACATCCTCAAACAGAACACTCTCAAGATGCTAAAACAACGTTGGGACAACACCTTAGGCTGCAGCACAGGCCAAACAAGCAATGCCCTCACCCAATCTGAAAACAGCTGAATACTATCAACGACTATCCCGGGTGAATCTGTGTCTTATCACAGGCATCCTTACGGGTCACTGTCAGCTAAGGAAACACTTGTTTACTATGGGACTGGTAGAAACCCTCATATGTAGAGCATGTGAAGAAGAGGTCGAGACAGTGGAACATGTGTTTACCACCTGCCCGGCTCTCGCCCTCCTTAGAGAGTTCATGCTAGGGAAGCTCTGGCCGAACATGGCCAACATTAGGGATAACCCTCCAAGCGTTGTGCTGTCCTTTGCTGGTCACCTCGGGTGGCTAAATGAGTGATAGAACAACGCAGGGCTGTCCCAATCAGGGGGGAAAAACGGGCCTAGTGAGGCCTAAGTGCTCTAGTCAATGATTTGATCACCTTTGGCAAACTCAATCCAGATCCAGAACTAACAACACAAAAACACCTACAATTTCAAAACATCAAAAATTTTCAATGAAAAAAATATTAATAACTAAAGATAGTAAACATTGCGCTGTACAGATTTAAAAAAAGTTATTAAAAACTATTAAAAAGGTGTAAAAAATCAAATCTATTAAATCTGAAAAATTGACAAAAGAGTAAAAAGTGATCAATATAACTGAGCCAATTATATTTATTTAAACCAATAAAAAACATTGGTCTGTTAAAAACTATTAAAACTGACAAAAACAACAAAACTAATGAAAGTGAACTGCTAACATGAGAAAACCAATAAAATTATTTAAACTAAACAAAGATAAAACTGACAAATCTGTTAAATTTATAATTAAATTTTCAAAACTGACTGAAAGGCAAAGCACAAAATTAATAAAAGTGGCAAAATGGCCTAAGACTAAAAGTATCAGTACCATTAAAATTGACGAAAAGCAAACCTGAAAAGAATGAAACTATAATTACTTTCAAAAGAAGAACATGTAATTATCAAACGTGCCAAAGGACAAAACAAACAAACAAATAAACAAACATGATAAAACTGTCAGAATTGACGAAAATCTGAAAAACTGTGTAAAAAGATAGAAACCATGAAGTGTCAAAATACTGTCGGTACTGTACATTGATATTACTGACAACTGACAAAACAGTCTAAACTGAGAAATCAATTGGAAACTATTAAAACTGAGCAAAATGTCAAAAAATAGATTCTTGAATTTTTGTGGCGTATACTTCGTGGTACATTTTCGATTATTAAATAAAGAAAACACTTAACTTTTTTATACCACTTATATTTTTTTTCATTTCTCGTGACTAGTTTCAATTACAAGTTTGATAATGATTACCTTGTAATTGAAACTAGTCACGAGAAAAAAAAATATAACTGGTATAAAAAAGTTAAGTGTTTTCTTTATTTAATAATCAAAAAATAGAATTTATCAAAAGTGACAGAAGAATAAATTATTTAAACCAAAAAAATTAACAAAAATACAAAATTGCAAAACTGTCAAAGTGACGAAACCGATAAAACTAAAGAAAACTGTCAAAAAGTAGATGGCTTTAAACTTTAAAAATTGAGAAAAGTGTAAAAAAAATACATATAATTATCAAAAGTGTTAAAAGATAAAACAGATTATACTAATAATAGTACTAAGAATAACAAAATTAAAACTGACAAAACTATTGAAACTTTCAAAAAGGAAAATTGTTACAAAAAATATAAAATACATAAAGTTATTTAACATTTAGAAAAAAATCATCCAAAGTGTATGGTTCCATGTTATATAAAAAAAGAATATAATTTCGATTTTTTAACCGCAAGTGATGCTTGTAAATTTCTTACATGTTCGGGTAAGTGATCATACAATTTAATGCACTTGTAAAACGTCCCTTTTTCATATACAGTTAGCCTATGTGCGGGGATGTTAAACGTTTGACCATGTCTGGTGTTATAATTATTTAGCATAACGCTATCTTTCGCATGCTTTAGTGGTACATCACGCCATTTACATCAATTTTCAAACGTTAACGTACGTTAACGTACATTCAATCATTTTTAGTTCATTTTACAGAAAGAAATACGTTCAAACTAGTGTTGCTTTGATAGCCTTGCTATTTTGTAACACGCAAATTACTTTTGTATTATTCAATGTCTGTCGAAGTATTAGCTAGAGAAGTAGTTGTTTCAAAAGTGGTTTGTTCTTGTAGTCTTAATAAGACTCATTTGTTGTAGATTTTACGAAATATTTTCGTGTTTTTTCTAATTATTACCAAAGTAATTGACAACTATTAACAAAGTGTTAATAATATATAAACGATTTGGGCTAGTACAATGAAAAACAAAAGAAGATTTATTATTTATTAGCTTTGTTTTTTTCTGCTAACATATTTAAATAAATATATACATAAAAAGATACAAAAATTTTGACCGCAGGAATCACAGGCGGAGTTCACTGCTTCTCAATAATCCTCCACTCGACCCATATCCTTCCACACAACCCTTGGTTGCTTCTGGATTAATTCTTAATAGATTTAGAATATATTTGAAAGAAATTCATGTAATTCAAATAATTTTGGAGAAAAATAATTTCCTCTAGTAATACTACAAATGTGTGGTTATATTTCACCACACACTTTACACAAAATTTAAAATTTTTCCACCTTCACCTCATTTCTTATATAATTTAACCTCATATTTAAATACATAATTTCAAAAATCCAATATTTCCAGTTTGTGCGATATGTGCAACCCACGCATTCCACCCGGTATTCCCAGAAGGAAAGAAGTCGTTTATAAATACATAGGCACCATAAGCGCCTCACCGTTAACATCAAGACTTTACGTATCATCTTACACTCTCGTCGGCAACCTCCACCTCCAGACCCAAAACCACACCGTATTCGCCAAATTGTCGGACCTTAAGTATGAGCTATACAACGGCATCGAACATGAATACGACAGCAAAGCCCTTCCCATTCCAGCTGAGATGGGAGACTTTGAGAAAACATTCAGAATCGAATACCTTCCATCAGGAAACGTCGCCAGAATCGCCACCAGAAAAGATGAGAAACAATACGTCGTCAACTTCAAAAAAGCGATCAGTTCCATGCTCCAGCTCGATCTGCAGATGATAAAAAAGGACGACACTCAAAAGGCGTACGCTTTCCACACCGATGAAAACACCATTTATGGTAAAATCTGAAAAGGATTATTATCACATCGATGTAATGCAAGAACCACTTTCCACCAGTCACCTGTACACTCACATGTTTTCTAATGTTGATTACTCATCCCACACCTCTGATTATGATGAACCAATCAGTCGCGATAGTCAAAGACATTGTGTTTTGAATAAGATCGGTGACCATACCGTCATTGACTCTTTGGAACATAATAGAGGAATTTACTGCACTCCATTCAACGGTCAAGGAGAGGGTCACACTTTAAACATTAACCAAAGTTTAGTATTAACAACGACAAATCCAATTTCTTCAAAAATGGAAGTTGAATTTGAAGTTTTCCACGAAGATTTAACATATCACATTGCTGACTTTTATCACGTAGACTTAACCTACCTAGATATTTCCAATGGAAGAAGGAATATACTCCAATTTGTGTCCGTGGATGAAGCAGTTACTTTGGTTAAGGAAATCGTCGATTTTATAGCCAAATATCATATCGAGGACTCCATGTTGGACCTCAAGAAAACTCAACCGCTTAGAAAGCTGTCGCTTATGATGCTCTACTTCGATAAGAAGATGTTTAATGATATGTATGAGAAATTGAGCAATGAAGTTTACAATATCAAGCGCCAATACTTGAATTTCTTCCTTCAAATGTTACCATCAACAGGCACTCATGCCGCATGTAATTTTATGTCAAAAGTAATTAAAACTAAACCTATTAACGTTGCCGTCATATTTAAGCACATGTTCATGAGTGTGAAGTTCCCAAATAAAAAATTGGTCAATGATATGGCTGAAGTGCTCCAATGGGACCCTAAAGATTATACCTTTCTTATATATAATGTCGTTATTTTAAGTTTCGGTACACTTTTGAACAAAGCTGTAGAGAGGAATCATCAATACACTCTGGGAAATTCAAAGAAATATTACAAGTACGGATACCATCAAAAAAATAATTCGAAGATGATTTCCCCGATCATAAATATTACGAAAAATACGTTATTGAATTGGTGACCAAACTCAAAGCGACTAAACAATACGACCAGCAAATTATTTTCTTGCAAGCGCAATACCAAAATGGAATCGCTCGTTCAACACTTGCTGCCCGCAGTCAGAGGTGATTGGTGGGAGGAACCGCAACTACGCATGTTGGGCTCTTTAGCGTTTCTGAAAATGCGGTTAAAAATGAGGAGCTGACTTTCAAAATTTACTGGCCTTTAATGACCAATCCAGATGAACCTACTACTTTCCGCAACATGGCTTATTACGTCATAATGAAGTCACAACCTAGCCTCCAAAGGCTATTGAACATTTATTGGACTATGGAATCTATTAAGAGCCATGAATTATACATGTTTCATTACAAATATATTTCCGCTCTTTCCAAAAGCCAAACTCCGCATAATCGTAAATTCACCGTACACCTCTTGCAGATTTTTAAATACACCTTCAAACCTGACTTCAGAAGATTGACTGGATACCACCACATCGGTTATTTCAATAAGGTTTACTCGGTGGGAGAAGAATTGGAATTCATGACTATCCACTCTAAAGATGAGAATACTATCGTAATAGCCGGTTCATACCAATACATCGTGAATCGTTTGACCGCGGAGCCTTATTGGATGTACGTGAGGATTTCCGGATTCCATCCATCGTTCTTGAAGGCCTTAAAGTTGGATAGTACCAGCAAGAAAACGCTTTTTACGTGGGAGAATCTTATAAATTTCGTGATGACTATAGGGCAAAATCATGATGCGAAGTTTACTTTTATCCTTTCATCTAATGGTCACGTCATTCTATTCATTATTTTGAAAAGAACGACATTGTTGAAATTTCTGATGTTATTAATGACTTAATTAACATCAGAAATTTTAGTGATTTTAATGGTGATGATCAAAAAATCGATATCAAATATGAGTTATCGAAAACGATACTTATGCCAACCGACAATTTTTTACAATTACGTCCCAGATATTGATTATTTCGATCGTAATGACTAAAACGACTGAAGACACTGAAACCAAATTCGCTTTCGATGTTAAATTCAAGAGTTTAACTGCTGCAAGGAGAGGACTGACCTTCTACAATCCATTCTTAGATGTATTCCAAGGGGCCAGTAAATTACACACTACTGATTATGATGTCAACTTTAGGATAAACGTTACGATCGACATTGCGCAACAAACGTTAAAGGTTTCTTGGAAAAAGAATAGCGATACCCCCGCCCCGACGAAGTCACGTTTGCTGAGAGGCATCACGTCACAACTACAGTATACGTACTTGATGACGGCAAATCTGGAGCGTTGCAAAAATCTAGTTTTAAATGTAATAATATCGAATTCGTTCACTTGGGCGATGCATACAAAATGAATGTAAGTAAATAATTCATTAAATTACTAAATTATTAAAGTTACTAGTTCAAATTTAATGAATAAATCACTAATAAGAAAGATTATTAGTTCTTTATTTGTTAAATTAATTTGATCTTCAGGTAACTCAAACAATTAATTTACTACTAGTTCTTATTTTCCAAAGTAGCACAAACTGATTTTCTTTAAATTTTGAGTTACATGAATATTTTACTTATAAAGTTGTAAATAAATACTTTCTTTGCAAATTAATTTAAATTGTTGCAATTAATTTATAGCAAACAAGTCAAATTCTACCACTCTTTGGCATCGGCAGCGATTTCATCGAGTACATTTTCGAACAAGAAGAACCCTTACCGAAAGAATTGGATTCTGAAGTCGATTACGATACGGACGGTCTTAAGGAAACTTTACAAGCAATCATGTACTCTGTCCGTTTCGAGAAGTTGCAACCGGATGACATAAGCTACGGCCTAACCAGAACTTTGAAGATAACTGAAAAGTATCCAATTGACCAAATCAACATGACGCTAAAATTAGACGCGGAATACAAAAAAGGAAACAACTACCTCTACCCAGCCGCTACCTACAAAATGAAATTCCATTACGTCGCTGGAAAAGAGTCCGAAACCTTCACAACATGGGAAGCTGATGGAACTCTCGTCATGGACGATGGTCACATGAATTGTTACCGGCGTTCAGTTTACCTGAACTTGGTAACAAATGCGTAATTATATTTTAATCCATTTTACGAGCTACCCATTGCTCCTAATAATAATTTGCATAAATTCCGCATTATTGAAATAATCCAAACGAGATAATTTTCCAAAATGTGCAGCTGCCAGTGTGGAACAATAGGACGGGCCCTTTTTCGGCAAAGAGGATCATTACCTGTTCCCGGAATTGCGGGGCCTACGTGACCGAAACAAAGCCGCGTCACCGAAGACCACCATATAAAACCAGGCTCCTGCCATCGCACTTCACCAGTCGTCTGCCATCAGCAGCGGCGGTCAGCCTGGTCGGCTTCGCCGATTCAAGCCTCTTGCCTTGCTCTTGTATATATTGTATATTTTCTGTCTATTCTTTCTTTCTGTTGTAATATATTTTCTTCTTCTCCGGCCCCATGTTTTAATTTACACACTTTCTCTTCTTCTACTGTTCTTTTACTGTTTTTCACAGCTAGCCGGTGCCCTACGTTGACGTGGCGTGGAAGCCCAAGCAAGTATCACAGGCGGGAAACTGTTTAATCGAAGCCTGCGGCTGCTAATCGATGGTGAGCCTCGCCAGGGACCCCTGGGCCGCCTCCAGTGCGTGTTGGTTCCAGAAAGTACCGCCGGTGCTACTTCCTTGCCAGTCCGCCACGAGGACGCCTTCCGCGTCCACCGTTAACAGAATAACGATTTCAATATCTACTTAACTAAGACCATCGGTGATGCCAATATTAAGGTGTGCGTCGGTGGTGACTCAATCTGAACTAGCGATGATAAGAAAACCAGTTTGACTTCTCAACTGTATTTTTGGAAAACAAAACATGCTCCAAAAAAGATACTATATTAACATTTAAACTGACAGGAAAAAGATCTAAAGAGCAATTGGAAAATAAATACTCGTACGCTTCGTGCTATGAAGATATGCAAGGACTAATCGACAATCAAAAAACACACGAATGCGTATTCGAGTACGATTCTTTCAGGAAGTTCACGATCGACATGAAACATTGCTTCTCCACTGAGAAGAAGAAGAAGTAGGAAGATAAGATAATTTGGTATCGAAAATATTCTCAGACACCGGGACGATCGAACCAATTAAGGGTATTGAAGATAACGAAAACCGCATCATCTTTGAGATTCCACTGATGATTCTGGTACTTGCCATAAAATTTCTGAATCGGTCGATTCTGAAGACCTGAGAAACTTCTCCGGTTCAGTCTTTGAATTTATGCACGACTTTGGATTAACCGACGTGTGCGTTAATAACAATCACAAAATGAGGCATTTCAATAAAGTAAAGGAAGAAGTCGAATATACAGTACCGAAAGATTGGTCTTTGTTCTTGGGTACTAAAACCGAGCCCAAATTTGAACTATGGATGAAGTCAGCTGAAGAAGATAACATCGTAAGTATCAAATATTTTTTAATTATCTTCATATTATTATTTCCTTATTTTGATTAAACAAGTTTTTTTATTATTAAATACGTTTTATTTGTTCAGATGCTCAAATTTATGTTCAAAACCCATACGTTGATTGTGGAACCAAAAGACAAAAAGTACAAATTTACCGTCGATGGAAAGGTGATGGATGACGAACACACTTTCCACAATTGCGAATGGATGCACTACGTAGTGGTTAGAGACACTAAAATCATTTCCATATTCATCGAAAACATCGGCGTACATGTCGTTTTCAACGGCAATCAAGCCTGCATCGAATATCCACAAATCGAAGGTGTCGACATGCATGGGCATTGTATCGATGGAAAAACACACGCTTAAATTATGTAGTAATTGGTAAGCATTTTTTTATAAAATAAAATCTTACCAAATAATGCGATTAAACAATAAACAATACATACATTTTTGAGGACATAACATTTATACAACGTCTTCGTCCTTGTTTTTGTCTTCATAGCTATCGACCATAGGTCTTTTAGCCTTTCAAATATTATAATTATAGAATTTTTTTTTAAATTCTAGGAATAAGTAATTCTGCAAAACTGAAAGATGAAATGCAGTAAGAAACTAACGTGTCTAAAAATTTGAAAGGGAAGTTACGGAAAAATTATAAAACCCTTAAGAAAATTTGCAAATTTGGAAGAAGAGATTTGCTGAAAAGTTGCGGAATCTTCGAGAATAACTAGAAAACTTTCTAGACAGTTCGTGAACCCTTTAAAAATAACTAAAATGGAAAATCTGAAATAATCTACAACATTCGAACAAAATAAATTGCTAGAAATTACTAGAACCTTCGAGGTTTATTCAAAGTAAAAGACATTTCTAGAAAAAAAATTATTATAATCGAAAACAGTTCTAGAAATCTGAAAAATCTTAAAATCTAGAATAAAAATTGCTTTGAAATTCTAGAAATATTGAAAATAAATTTTTGAACAATTTTAAAAATCTTTAAGAAAATTTTAAATATCTCTACGAAATAAGAAAATCTGAAATATTCTAGAATCCTTAAAGAAGGTTGTAGAAATCTGGAATCAGAATTGCTTTACAAATTTGTACAAATATGAATTGTGATAAATTAATTATCAAACATTTCTAGAATTCATAAAAAAAGCAAACTGCAGGAACAACCCAAAAAAAATCTAAAAATTAGTTAAGATTTGTTTTTAATTCAAATGGAATAAAGCAAGAATTCATTTAAAATCCTTAAAAAAAACCTACAAAAAATTTAACCAAATGTTTGTTTAAAAGCGATTTTCAGAAAACAATTGAATATCGGGTAAATTTTTATAGGAAAACTAAAAGTGATCTTAATTTTGTGTAAATCTACCAAGTTTTAATTTGGAAGCATTTGCTTTTCTATTTATTTCAGTCGATGTTTATTGTGTAATATTAGTATTTAATCAAATGTTTCTATGAATGCAATTTTTAGAAAAACAATTGATAATCGAGTAAATTTTCATGGGAAAAAGTTAAAGTAGACTTAATTTTGGGTAAATCTATCAAGTTTTAATTGTTTCCCCTATATAGCACAGGGTGCGCCGGAGAAACTTACTTATTTGAATCGTCAATAAACACAAAAGTACTTCAGTTATTGTTGTAATTTTTTTTTTATTTGAGAATACAATATCCCAAGTTTTTTTCATACAGTTTTGAAAATTACATCGGTTAAATGGCGACCCCCATTGTGCATGCACTGATTAAGTCGATTTTTGGAGTTCATCTCCACTTGTATATTAAAGTTGTACATAACTAAGATTTTCAAAATGTTCAGCCGCTTCACTATTTTGCTCCGTTGCCAGGAGATGAAAAACGGATTTCGTGTGTGTACGTCAAAAAAAAACTGTACCGTGGTTTTCTTAGAAGACAATATCGTGATCGCGTACACTGGACACTTGTGAAGAAAAAGTGTAAAATCTGTGCCTCCTTCGCCTGCGCTGTGTCCGTTCTCAAACTTACGAATCGCAAGTGCCGGTGTCGAAATATTCACGGACAAAGGTACAGTGACATTTTCGTTTATTTACTCGCTCGGTGAACATTTTTGTGGATATTGCGTCCGTCGACACAATATTTTGGTGCCGAAACCAGGGAACTTTAGATATTTCGACTACTCACCGTTACATTTTCTCTGAGATCGATAAACCGAGAAATATATTAATTACGAACTGAAGAAATTAATTTATCTGCAAATTCTTATTGATTCATAAATTGAATTCAATAATAATCATCATAAGAGCTAGATTCTGTCGTTTTTCCTCAATTCTCACCAAACGCCTGCAAGTCAATTCAGTTCCCAATTAATTTCGCCGTACGTGAATTAAATAATAATTTATTCACCTGAACGAACCATATACTCATCGTTTGTGTTTTGATTTTCGTTTTTATTCATTCGTCAATTAATTAATAAATTAATTGCTTTACTTTCGCCAACACTTATAAATAAAAAATGACCGCAAAAATTAAGCAGCAGCTCGAGGCCGCGGTGGCTAAACGCGCAAACATCTTCGCCAGCGGCTCACATATACTTGAGAAAATCCGCCCCCTCTCCGCCGCTGATGTTGCCTCCCTGCCGGTGTTGGAAGCTCAGATTCGCCGATATGAGGAGAAGTTTGAACAGTTGCAGGACCTTATCAGTGATCTGAACAGTCAACTTCCACAAGAGGATCAAGCCCCGATTACGCCTTCTGAACTCGCCTTTAGCGACGTAGTATGCGACATTCGCTCCAGGTGTGCTGCGTTGCACCAATCGGTTAATCCGCTTCCTAGCGCTCGCCTGTCCACGGCCCCGTCAATGCTGCCTCGTATCACCTTACCGTCATTTAGCGGCTTCCTGGAAGACTGGCCGGCTTTCATCGCGTTATTTGAATCTCTTGTACACGATGACGCTTCCGTCCCTGCAGTTCAGAAACTGCAATACCTTAAGTCGTCATTGCGAGGCGAGGCTTTATCCACCATTGCTGATCTCGATATGCGAGCAGAGAATTACTCGCTCGCCTACCAAGCTCTAAAGGCCCGCTATCACAATCCTAGGCGGCTCGCTGCCATGTATCTTGGCAATATCACGGGATTCCTTCCCATCACCTCCGACTCCGCCTCTCAACTGCGTCGGTTTCTGGACGTTCACCAGACTGCTGTTAGCGCGCTTATCGCCTTACCTTTGGGAAATCTCTCAGATTTTCTGTTGCTGTTCCTCGCTTTGAACAACCTGGATAGCCCGACAAGAACCGCGTTTGAACAGCAACTAGTTCTGGATCAGATCCCCACCTATCAGCAGTTGGTGGACTTCATCTCCCATCGCGTGAGGATCGCCGAGCTTCATGCCGCTACGTCAATGCCATCTGTATTGACTCGCCGTCAATCGCTGTCTAATTCTCGGTCACCTGTTCGCCAGTCATCCAGACCTCATTCCCCGACAGCCCCTCACCGTTTGCGGAATTCGTCGCCGGCCAGGTCTGCAGTGCTCCATCAGCGGCCCAACGGCCAGGAGTGCCAATTCTGCTCTTCTACCCAGCATACCATTCGTCAGTGCGTGCGATTCAAGCAACTATGCGTCACCGATCGGCGCACTGCGGTCGTGTCCCGTCGTCTATGCTGGAACTGCCTCAGTGCCTTCCATATCGCAGCCCACTGCCGCTCCACTGGCTCCTGCCACATCTGTCAGGAACCGCACCATACACTGCTGCATGTAGCCGACCCATTCACCGAGCAACGTCGATTAGCCATGCCACATCAACAGAGCACACGCAACAAGTCGCCGCCTCAGGTCCCCAGGTCTTGCTCTCCACCAGCAGCGGTATCCACGGCGGCGGTATCACCTCCTGACCGCAGACTGGCACGGCGGAGCTCCCAGTCCTCGGCGTCATCCGCTGTCTCCGATTGACTAGAATTGCCTACCACCACTCGCCACCGCTCAGCATCATGTGGCGCTCAACTTAGCCAGGTTCTGCTCGCGGCAGCCCGAGTCGTCGCTGTCGATGCTATTGGCCGCACCCATCACCTACGAGCTTTGCTGGATTCCGGTAGCAGTACCAGTTTTATGACCACCGAGTGTGCTAGATATTTACGTTTGCCACTTAAGACGGACCATTTGCCTTTGAGTGGCCTGGGCAACGTCATCTTGCCCGCTGCTCGTCACACAGCCACTACCACTATCCTGCACGACGGAGATCCTCCTCGCCTGACCGTGACGTTCTGTGTCATCACTCGGATCACGGCTCGCACACCTCCACAGCCAATACTCATAGAGGATTGGCCGCACCTTCGCAACCTGGCCCTTGCTGACCCAGTTTTCATCGCCCACTTTGTATCGATCTGCTACTCGGCGCAGACGTCCTCCCATTATTGTATCGTCCTGGTCATATAGGGCCACGTTGCCGATCACCGAGTGCCTTTGAAACCACTCTTGGATGGATTTTACTCGGACCCTACGGAGACCCGCCTCCGGTTCGCCGTGTCCATTTCCATCCTTCGGTGAGGGACAATGAAGGGGCAACCCCTTCTCGCCGACGGCAACACCGCATCTCTGCTTTCCAAGAGGCGACATATGATACGAGCGGTACCCTGGACGCCATCGACACATCCTCAGAGCGTCCAGAGCGATCTACCTCACCAACAATGACCGTCGTCCCCGCGACTGGCGCACTCTCTAGCTCCTGCTCTCCTAGCGTCATGATGCCACCCAACATATCATCAGTTTCTCCTAACCATGACACCCATATCGCTCTCGCCGACGCTGTCTCTCGCCTATGGGAGCTGGATCGAGTCACCTGTCAGCCTCGACTAACTCCGGCTGAGCAACAATGTGAGGACCTTTTCATGGCCACCACGAACCGTAACATAGCAGGCAGATACTGTGTCGCGCTGCCGTTGATAGATAAACACCTGGGTCAATCTTACAATGTGGCACTTCGCCAATTTCATCGCCTCGAGGCTCGGCTGCAACGTGATCCGAAGCTTCATGGAGCCTATCACGAATTCATGCGGGATTACTTGATCAGTAATCACATGGAACGGGTGCCTCCGGAAGAACAAGCAGCAGCGGTCACGTATTATATCCCTCATCACCCGGTCCACCGTCCTGATGATCCTCCATCTAAAATCCGGGTTGTATTTAATGCCTTCTGTCCCACCTCCTCTGGAAAGTCCCTCAATGACATTCTCCTAACCGGTCCGAAATTACAAGCGGAAATCTCGTCGTTACTCACCCGATTTCGCATCGCCCAGTTCGTCTTCACTGCTGACATTCGCCAAATGTACCGCCAGATTCTGGTTCATTAAGATCATTGCGACTTGCAGCGCATCTTATGGCGGTTCTCTCCTGACGAGCCAGTCACCACTTACCGCCTTAAGACTGTAACCTACGGCGTCTCATCCTCTCCATACCTTGCGTTGAGGACAATTCAACAATTAGCCATTGACGAGTCCTCCCACTATCCAGCGGCCGCCAGGGTGCTTCAATCGGATGTATATGTCGACGACATTCTCACCGGATGTGACACCGAAGATGAAGCTATGCATCTTCGTCAAGAACTAATAGACCTCCTCATGGCGGGCGGTTTCGAACTTCATAAGTGGCTGGCCAACTCTCCCGCCCTCCTTGAGGGCATCCCGGAGGAACATTGTCGACTCCCCGCTTCTGCAGACGCCTTTCCTCTAGACCGAGACCCGGCGGTCAAGGTTCTCGGTCTCAAGTGGGACCCATATCGTGACCATTTCGCCTATTCCGTGCAAGTGTCATCGGAACGTTGCACAAAACGTTCTATGTTGTCGCAAACTGCGCGAATTTTCTATCCTTCCGGTTGGTTGGGCCCAGTGGTGTTTCGAGCTAAGCTCTTCATCCAACGTCTTTGGCTCCTGAAGCTAGATTGGGATGAGGTGCCCCCTGAAGCTATCACCGAAGTGTGGCAGCAATTCCAAATAGAGCTCCCGCTGCTTGAAGATATCTCTATTCCCCGTCATCTGGAAGACTGCAAGACCTCCACGGATGTCAGCATCGTCGGATTTTGCGACGCTTCTGAACTGGGATTCGCTGCCGTAGTCTACCTGCGAGTCACTCCCAAACGTGGGTCGCCCTATGTCGCCCTTCTCGCTTCCAAGTCTCGGGTTGCTCCTCTAAAAAGGGTTAACATCCCTCGCCTTGAACTCTGCAGCGCCCATCTCCTCGCTAAATTAATGGGCTCCCTGTTTACTCAGCTCTCCTGCATCAGAATTCATCGCGTATATGCTTTTAGCGACTCCACTGTCGCCCTATCGTGGATCGTTGGAGAATCCTATCGGTGGAAAACTTTTGTGGCTAACCGAGTCGCTGGGATTCAGGAAATTCTACCATCTTGTTGTTGGCGTCACGTTGCTTCCGAAGATAATCTGGCTGACTGCGCGTCACGTGAATTGTTGCCAGGTGAGCTACGTGATCACCCTTTATGGTGGACCGGACCTAAATGGCTGCAAGAAGAGGCAGTAGAAGAGGAACGCGCCCCCCTTCTTCAAAGCTTGCTTGCGACGCAAACGACTCTTGGACTAGAGTGTCGTTTTTCCACTCTTACTCGCTTGCAGCGGGTGGTAGCATATTGTCGCCGCTTTTTCACCAACGTGAAAACACCGCCAGAGAATCGCCAATGCGGGCCACTGACTAGCCAAGAGCTTCGTGCCGCCTTAACCTCTGTCCTGCTCCAAGTGCATCTCTCTTACCGTCGAGCGCACCGAAGCGGCAAATCCTCATACCCGGTCTCGCTTGGTACGCCGTTTGGCGCTGTTTCTTGATAACGACGGTATCCTACGTGTAGGCGGTCGCCTCTCTGCCTCTGATCTTGCATTCACACACCGTCATCCAGCGTTACTACCGAAGGTGCATCCGTTCACAGACCTTGTCATCTATGATGCCCACGTACGCAATCTTCACTCGGGTGCCATGGCTACTCACGCTCTTCTTCGTCAGGCGTTTTGGATCCTCGATGGTCGGAATGTTACTCGGCGCAGGATCGCTCGTTGCAACCGCTGTTTTAGCTGCAAGCCTCGCCCCGTTATCCAGCCTATGGGCTCGCTACCATCTACGCGCATCAGCGCCTCAGCACCATTTCTCCGAGTTGGCGTTGATTACGCCGGGCCATTTAATATCACTACCGGCCGCATCCGAGGTGCTCGTGTTACGAAGGCGTATATCTGCGCTTTTGTCTGCTTCACCACCAAAGCTGTGCATCTCGAGCTCGCTTCTGACCTCTCCACCGCCTGTTTTCTCGCTGCATACCGTCGATTCGCCGCCCGTCGAGGTCACAGCACTGTTATTTTCAGTGATAACGGCACGAACTTCGTCGGTGCCCATCGGGAACTTAATGACTTATCCCGGTTCCTCGCCTCGTCAAAGCATCAAACCGCCATCGCTGCCAGTGCCGCCTCTGTGGGTACGGACTGGCGGTTCATACCACCTTCTGCGCCACACTTCGGAGGGCTCTGGGAGGCCGCTGTCAAGTCCACCAAGCACCATCTCCGCCGGGTCGTCGGAGCTTTCCTACGAAGAATTCGCTACCGTTCTCACCCAAGTCGAAGCCGTGCTCAATTCTCGCCCCCTTTGTCCGCTGTCTTCTGACCCGTGTGATTTCGGAGCACTTACACCTGGTCATTTTCTCATACAGCGGCCCCTCAACGCCGCACCTGTCTCTGATCTTCCTCACATGCCCGGCAACCGGTTCGCTCGCTGGCAACTAGTCCAACGCATTCGGAATGACTTCTGGAAGCGTTGGCAAACTGAGTATCTGCACACCCTACAGCAACGCTCCAAATGGATATCCCCAGAATCCGACATCGTATCCGGGACCCTCGTACTCATCAAGGAGGACAATGCCCCGCCACTGCATTGGCCTTTGGGTCGGATCACTCGCACGTTTCCCGGACCGGATGGAATTGTCCGGGTTGCCGAAGTTAACACCGCCACGGGGGTTTACACGCGTCCACTGGTGAAGCTTTGTCCTCTGCCTTCTCAATGATGACCGCAAGCAGTCATGGCGGGCGGGATGTTCGGCCGCTTCACTATTTTGCTCCGTTGCCAGGAGATGAAAAACGGATTTCGTGTGTGTACGTCAAAAAAAACTGTACCGTGGTTTTCTTAGAAGACAATATCGTGATCGCGTACACTGGACACTTGTGAAGAAAAAGTGTAAAATCTGTGCCTCCTTCGCCTGCGCTGTGTCCGTTCTCAAACTTACGAATCGCAAGTGCCGGTGTCGAAATATTCACGGACAAAGGTACAGTGACATTTTCGTTTATTTACTCGCTCGGTGAAAATTTTTGTGGATATTGCGTCCGTCGACGCAATACAAAATGTGTGTTTATTTTCACTACAATTGTTTCGAAAATGTATTGCTTATTTATTTGCGAAACAATTGTAGTGAAAATAAACACACATTTCGAAAATCTTAGTTATTTACAACTTTAATATACAAATGAATATGGATTTTCAACATCTCAACGCCTTATCTATCAACCAACTTCATCTCCACTCTTCGCAGCATATCGATCGGTATGTTAGCAATTTTGCGCCTTTTTAAATTGTGCCGATAAATGTGGAAAAACGTTTTGTAATGTCTGAAAAACATTACTTTGTGTTTGTCTGCTGAAATTTCAGGAATTTCACTTTTTTTGAATTTTTGAAGGTATTTTACGTTTTAATGGGAAATGCTCGTTAAAATAGTTCAGAAACATCATCAAAGATTTCAAGTTTTATATTTGGAACAAAATTTTGTTTTTGCTCTTCCGAAAATGGCCGAGTTTTAGGTGGCTTCTTTGTACTTGTATTACAAATAACCAGAGTGATCCTATATGGCGGAGTACAATATCGATGTGGAAATATTTGTTTCAGATTTGGTTATAACAGTATTAATACAAATTTGAGAATGTGCAGTTATTCGAGTTGGTTTTGTAATATTACAGACAGTATCACAAGAATTAAGTATTTCATGAAATCGTTTTGTTATAGAATATTTATATCTATATTGAAATCGCCGATGACAAAGAATAATTTATTTAGATGGATTAACTTAAATAATAGCTTATCTAATGAGTAAAAAAATTGTTGTATATCTCCGGAGAACGGTAACACAATATTCACTACCAAACAATAGTTCTACACTAGCACACTCGAAAAATCGTGGAATGACTAGCGCAGTTAGATTTGGTAGCGGTTTACCCATAAAAGTTTCTTCGCAATATATTGCAGCTCCACCATGACAGAAGCTGGATGTGAGATGTTTTAATTCCGGTGGGCCATAGTTTAGGATTTTTTAATTCATCCAATCTTGATATCTTAAATGTTAGTTTGTATGATGAATATTCATTGGGTCTCTTAGATTGGAGTTTTTCCCACTTAACATCCATAATAGTACTCGTATGTGATTTGTGTAATTGGGATTTTTCAAGTCCTTTATGCATGCATTTTCGAGAGAAATAAGAACTTCAATTATGTCGTCTTTTTCTTCAATAATTTGTTTTAAATATTTTATTTCTTTAAGAAGAATTTCAATATTTCCATTATGTATATCCTCATAATTGGTCATTTTGTTAATTCACTTAGCTATTCACTTTGAATATTTTTGATCAAGCAAACCAAAAGACCAAAAGACTGCTCAACATACAGTTTAATGTAATTGATCAGTAGTAGACCACTAATTCAAAGATTAGAGTATTTTTGAAGACATATATTAAGGATTAAAATGCTTCAATTTCCCAACTATTTGGAATTTGTTTAGGACAATTTGTCATTTCGATTTTGACAATAAAGTAGGGAAATATGAATTTTCCTTAAATTTCTAGTTTTTTGTGTAGGCTATCATATTCTTTTCAAGTATTAATTTTGGTAGGAACATTTAAAATGTATATAACCATTAAGATGTCATAATTAAAAATTAAAGATTAATAAATTAAAACACATTTTTATGTTTCTACCACTATTATTTAAGTAATTAGTAGGATTTCCTTAATTTTAGTTAATATTATATATTTTATGAATATTTATTCTATTTATAGAATCTTTTAGGGATTAATTACTTTTATATTTAAACAAGTTAAAAAAATATATATTTTTCAATATTTAACAACATAAACTGTTATATATTCACACATTTGCCATTGCTTGATAAATTTCCATACTCTCCTTGATGTCAGTGAGGACACACTTTTCATTATTTGCCAAAAATATTACACTGCCTTGTTGTATAACTTTATCTCCCAACATAGCTTTGCCTGACACGACGATGAAGATGCTTGCGACACTCCTCACAGGAAGGGAAAATTCAGTTGCAAAGGGAACCTAAATATATAGAAGTATTATTTTATTTTATGTGAGATTAAATAAGAAATTGTTAATGTTCTATTAATGTCAAAGTTATCTTTTTTTAGGTTTGGTTGTCTTCAATTTGGAAGTTTAAATCATTACGTTTAATTATTGAACAAATTTAACTTTCAATAAATAAAATATTTAATGTTTTCATGCAACACTAAGATAATGTTAGGTAAGGTTGTTTTCAGTTTATGGTTGTGTTTTCTGAAAAGGTAGGTTATTGCAAAATCTGTGTAAATAAAGAATCTAAAAATTAAGTCTGAGAAATAATGCACTTAGTATTAATTACCATTCAATTTAAATACGAATTATATATATATATTAATTTATGTATACTATTTTTGCCTAAAAAACAATTTATGTTTGAAACATTTTTAAAGTTTTTAACAAACCAAGTGATATTCAGTTAAAACCTAGTTAAGCTTTTATATTCTTACATATTTTAAAATTAAAAAAAATGATTTAGTTAGGCTTTCCTAATATAAAAACTGGTCATCATTCAGTTTTACCCAGTATTATCATCCTGCACCCTTATTTAATGTTTTGCTTTAATATTAAATTTATTGATCAATCAGTTGATTAATGTAATCAGTGCTTACTTTTATTTTAGCCACTGAAAAGTCCGGCACTGGAGGTCTGAACACCTGACAGTGCTTATCCTCTACTTCAGCTTGGAAAATTTTTTCCTTCGAGGGCGCACCTTTATAAATCAACATTTCCACTAATGTATCAACGTCTTTGAATTTGGGAGTGAGACCAGCTCGTACCACATTATCTGAACATGCCATACATTCAATACAATCTGGAATGATAAAAATTATAATAAAATAACTAATAATAAATATTCATTAATTGCCAAATAAAAAAGTTTTTATTTTGAAAAAAAAAATGTTTTTAACTAGTACTATAATATATTCAATAAATCAATAGATTAAAAAATTCACTGTTTTGACCATAAATAATTTATTTGTGGTTAAAACATAGTGAATTTTGCAATTCAGTATTAATTATTGAAAATTTAAGGTAAATGATAAATTGTTGTATAATTTACCTCCAGATATATAGGCGTGGGGTTCATTGGGTCCCAAAAATATAGCTTGCCCCGGTTCCAAATACAAGAAGTTTAAAAAGAATGGTGCAAAACAGCCGACATCATCAGGGAACTGTGATGATAACATCCTTATAAGTGGAAGAATATTAGCATCACATCCAATAGTTTCTACAAAAATTAAATATTAATTAATTAAACTAGGTTTGGTTTTTATTACATGTACTTTCATCCTTTAATCTTTCCAGCATTGCACACAATTGTTTGGCCACTTCAGCATCCGAAGATTTCATCAGAGCTCGGAAACAATTTTTCAAAGATTTTTCAACACCAATATCTGTTGAGTTTATCACTGCATTTGCAATTTCTACCCCAACTAGTTCTCTTAATTCTGTAACATCTGGAAAAGGATGCTTGATTAATCTATTAAATATTAGCAAGATTAGTAAATTGTTTAAGATTATTAAAATATAGTAATTAATTACTAAATTTATATACCTTTAAGAAATGATTTTATCTCAGAAATTTCCCTGAATCCACAAAGGGCCTTGAATGGCGTCAGTGCGATAGCAAGTTCTGGTTTGTGGTTTGGGTCTTTGTATAGATGAGGTTTGCTGTTGTATAACTCCTCTGCATGTTTCTTTAAACAAAAGCAAAATATATAAAAAGGATTAATAAATAAACTGTATTTTTTGTTAGCTATCAATCAAATCATTTGTAAAATAATTTCATCACCATAGCATATCAGATTTATTTGACTTTTAATATTGTAATGAATTAAATACCAGTTAAAATGGTCACATTGGATTCTTCTAAGTATAAATAGCTCTATTTATGTTATCATTTAACTGTTATGTTATATCTGTCATTTCTCATTAAAAATTTAATGATGATCGGGTGTTTTAGTTTTGATTTTACTACATATATATAATTCTACTTATATCATTTATCGTCTGCCATCCAGCTATTATTATCTGTCACCTGTTATTTGCTGTTCCACGTCTGTCAACTGTGAGCTGCCATGTATCATCTGTCATTTCTCATCAGACATCCAATGAAGATTGAGTTTATAATCTTCTACTAAATATAAATTTTACTTATAATTTGTAATATCTCATTTGCAACAATACTTAAGTTTTGTCTTTTGTCATTCTTCAACTTTAATGTTACACCCATTATCTGTTATTTTTTACCTATCAACTGTCATCTTAAATTGAGTTACTACTAAAATACAAATACATTTACATATATCATTTATCATCCAACAGTCATCTGGTAAATGTCACTTCTCATGTTTTATTTTGACCGTTAGCTTTCACTTCATACTAAATACAATCTTAATCTGACTGATAATGCTGCTCTCATTTACCATATAATGTTGGTTAGGGTAGTTCCTCTCTGCTACATATATCATTTGTCATTTAATATCTAACATCTAATATTAGTTAAAATATTTATTTTCTATTTAATATAAGTAATTCTACTTATATAATTTGCTATCTGTATCTTATTAGTCATGTGTCATCTGTTATTTCTCATTAGACATTTAATGATTGATACAGTTATTTATTTCCTACTAAATTTAAATAATACTACTTACATCATTTGTCATCTGTCAGCTGTCATGCCTTATCTGACAGCTAAGTTTTATAATTTATCATTGTTTAGCTCAGCCATGTTATATCTGTCATCTATTATTTCTCATCTGTCAACTGTCATCTATCATTTTTTATTTAACATCTACTTATCTATATAGTTATTTACTTTCTACTAAATATAAACACCTCTACTTATTATATATTATCCATCCTCAGTCAGCTGTCATTTCTCCTGATATTCTCTAATAATGATTAAATTATACTTCCTACTAATTTAAATAATTCTACTTATATCGTTAATTAACCAACAGTTGTTATCTAACATCAGAACTTATCTAAAAGCTGTAATGTTACATCTGTCGTTCATTAATTCTCAACTGTCAGTTATCTAACCATGCATCCTATGATACTAACTTCCTACTAAATACAAAAAATCTACATAGGCCGTTTGTCATTTGTCACCTCATGTCTCATCTAACAGCATTTTTTGTCTGTAATATATTAACTTAAAATCACCTGCAATGTTTAAACTGTCAAACTTTCATGAGTTTCTGTTATCTGTTATTTCTTTGCAATAATTTCTTATTAGAGATTTAATGAAGATTAAGTTGTTAACTTCCTACAATATAAAAATAATTTTACTTAAATCAGTTGTCACTGCCATCTGTCATCCATCATTTTTTCATTGTCATATTTCATCTGATAACTTATGATAATTTACTATTATTATTTGTATTAATTCTTATTTTTCAACTATCACCTGTTATTTCTCATGAGACATTTAATGATGATAAAGTCTTCTTCCTGCTAAATAGAAATAATACTACTTATATCATTTGTCATCTAGGCTCCATGAATTGCCATCTAATGTCTCATCTTACAACTAATGATGATCTGTCATGTGTTAGCTATTATCTGTCATTTCTTATCAGACATCTATCATCCTTAAGTTGTCATGTTACATCTGTCATCTGTTATTTCTTATCTAACATTCGATAATGGTTAAGTTCTTTTCTTCCCACTAAATATTAATAACTCTACTTACATTTTTCATTTGTCAACCAACAATTGTCTTTCACATCAGTCACCTGTTAATTTACTTTAAAAAAAATTCTGATTTGATTGATAGAATTGGTTTTATAAGAATATTAATTTAAGAAGTGAATATAATTAATTAGATATAATAAAATTTTACCTTTGCAGGATGTGCCTGAATACTGAGTGCCTTTCTGATGCTCAATACCTTCAAGAGGAAGGGAAGGTCATCACCAAATGTGGATCTGCTGGTCTCCCCTAGAACTGATGGATTTTCATCAATTACGGATTTCAACGGTTTGCACGTGGATTTCAACAAAGAAGGGCCACTAGGATGAGTCCCCATCCATAATTCCGCATAGGGCTTGTCGTCCGAGACCACTCCACCGGAGGCTCGAAACAACTTGGCGACGAAACTCTCACTAGCTGGTTTACCCCAGTCATAATTTTGTACGGAGGGTGTCAATTCCATCTGAAAATAAATCAAATCTCCAAAAATCACGTTCTGTTATTAAGTTGAAATTTGTACCAAAAATTTTGCCATAAATAAACATTACACAAATAAACAATAAATTCATTAGAAGAATAACTAAATTGTAAGTTTTGAGCATAACTTCACTGTATTAATCAAAACAATATAGAAGTGGTAGAGAAAACTAAATTAAATTTTGAGGCTAAATCTTAAATTTTATACAATACTAAATTCTATTTTGAAGCCTCTTTAACTTATCTTATATAGTTTTGCACTTTCACTAAAACCCTATATTTAAATAATTGTCTCAAATTCTTCATTATCTTATTTAGGGGTTTTAGAAACAAAAATAATACATATACAGAAGAAAATAGTAAACAATTCCATATGTATGCAGAAACCATGCACGATATAATCTAACGTTGTATAATTTTTAAGTAAATAAATATCACGATGAGGAATAAAATAATTTACAATCCTTTTTGTAAATTTGTAAAAGGTGAGTGCAATTGGTCAACAAATGTCTGAATATTTAGGATTGATCAACTCTGAAGAAAATAGATTTATGAGGAACATTGTCCACCAATAATATTACCAAATGTAGTTAGCATGACAATTATTAGCCAATTTCAATTGATTGTAGATTTGATGTTTTTGCTTTTCCTGTATTTCAGTTGAATGGTTATTTATCAGATATTTCTCAAGTCATATTATTTAGATTTAATCATTAACAATCATTCACAAATTTCAAATTGTTTTCCTTATACGTATGGTACATGAAAGCATTATTTTGTTTTTATTCAAAGAGAGTGAAATATAAACAAATAAACTAAAAATTACACTATATTAACTATGCAAATGGAACTTAAAAACTCTGGTTCATATTCAGTTGTAACTTGATGTTATTGAATTGTAATTAACAATAACTATGATTACTATTATTAATTAAATAACCTTTTTTGTTAAATTAAACACATTCATGATTAAATATTTCTATATATATTAATTTATATTCACCTGGTAATTAAAATCAAGCAATTAATTACAGTAAAAACTTAACCTATGAACGTAAACTTACAATATTGACACATATACCAAATTGCGGCTAAACTATGCACTTCCACGTATTTACTAACCATAAACCGATGAAAATTACGATTTATAAAATTAAATACCAATTAACTGCTCATTTAAACTAAAAAAATATAAAAACAGCCAATTGGAACTACCGGAACTGGTTGATGTCATCTACTATTAAATTATCATAAAATACAATTAGAAAATTACATATACATAACTGCATCAGGGGAAAATGAAAATGTCATGTCCATAATTATTGCATAATCTTACATTACTATTATTTTCAATACAGGAAAATAAATGCTTGTAACAAATATTACATTAGTGACATCTGTGGGCAATATAATACATTTACAATATTAAAATATATTGTGTTGCCTACGTTAATAACCTAAGCGTTCAAAATATGATACTTCCTTATCAATAAACTATATTTCGTTCATCAGAATATAGAATGCTCAACTCAAAATTTAGTAATTACAATATCAATAATACAAATGATATAATGTTTATTTATTTGAGTGTATATGTCTGTATATTGTAATTCAGAATCTACAGTTATCTAATCAACTTTGAGACACAAATGAATAATAAATATTTTATTGTCATCTTTGGAAAATGTTATCCTCTAATAATTGTTACGTTTATTGTGTTGCCTACGTTAAGGATAAAAATATCTTAGAAAAGTAAATATGATTAATTTATTAGAAAATTAAATCTTAGATATTTATCAATCATATTTTGATTTATAATAATATTTTGATTTATAATAATTTAAAATTTAATCTATGTTTGCTTTTGTATGATTATCATAGTTTTAAGCAACTTTTACAATTATTATGTCATGTTGACATTAATCAACTAAATTGTACAAATTTTAAGCAGAATGCTTAAATAATGAAGTATAAAGTAAAATAAATATCTACATTTGTAGAAAGACTTACAAAAAATTCTGGAATAAATGGGAACGTTCCATTAGGGTTTGATTGGAAGAACATCCTGAAGAATGAAGTCAGCCTGTGATTCTTGTGCTCAAAATTTAGTGTATTTTTTTATGTATGTGTCTATTAATGTATTTTGTTAATAGGTAATCTAAAGCATGATAATAAATAAATAAATTTAAAAAACAAAACCAGCAAGAATTGTAGAATTATTTAAAACTAAATATGTAAGCTACAAAAACAATTGAATTTGTGAATTTGTGAAAATGAAATATTTTAATTTTTTGATCTACATTTTTGTCAAATTTTTCAAAAAACAATTAGGAATATTTGCATATAAAACATGTTTCTAGACGTCTAAGGCAATTGAGAAGTTACTGCATAAAAAAAGTAAATCTGCAGCTGTGAACTTAAAAACTTCTATGAATTTTTGTTTTAGTATGTTCAATAAACAGTTGAAATTCTACCTTTGATAAAAATAATACATATTGTAAATTGATGGGTAAAAACAATTAAATTTGTAAATTGACAAAACACTATGTGATTTTTTATCAACATGTCAATATTTCTTAGAAAAAAATTGGGAATTGACCACACAAAAAATTGAATTATTTCAATCAAGAGTGTTCAGTTTTAGATTTCTTAGAAAACAATTGTGAATTGCAAAAAAAAAAACAATTGTCTCTTTATTGATAAACATTTAGTCTAATCTTAAAAACAATTTAATTGTGAAAATATAATTTGTTAATCAACATTTTTTTTTAATATTTTTATATATTTCTCACAAAATAATTGAGACTTGACAGCTGAAAAACAATTGAAGTTGTTAATTACAAAACAATAACAATTAGATTTTCTAACAACATTTGTTTTTGTATATTTGTTTAAGTTTTCTCAGAAAACAATTACAAAATGATGACTAAAAACAATTAATTTGCAAACATTTGCTTTTTTAATATTGTTTTTAAATATTTGTATTTAGTTCTTTGTTTCTCTTACAATAAATTGTAAATTAAATAGATAAAAATTAATAATGTACTTATGATATGTAATTTTGAGGTAAGAATCCGGGGGGATCACTTTAAACAATGTTCTTCACCTCTAGCTCCATACTGCACACTCAGACCTTCTGTTAATCTCACTTGCAAACTACTGATGGCCATCCTCTCTTCATTTTTTATTTAATAAAAACACTATTTTGCTATTAAATCGCTCTCGTTATTTTTTTTTAATACTACTCAAAATCTTTATTTACAGAAAAAAATACATGTAAATTAATTGATAAATTGTAATTTCTTGATGTTTATAACGGAAAAAGGTAGGCAGATCATTTTGCAAATATGCACAGCTGATCTTGTTGTTTTGCGTTAATTGTAGTAAATGGGGCTTCTAAGATGCTGTGCGCTCTTCTTCACGTTCGCTTTGAGTTTTTGGGAATGAGTTTTAAATATCAGTTTGGGGTCAAATTTAATTCTAAGGAATTTGCAAAATGGAATAGTGGTTTTTATATTTTTATAGATTTCTCAGATAACAGTTGAGTCGACAACTGAAAATTGATAGGCGAAAAAGCAATAGAATTTATGTATTGCGAATTCAAAAAAACAATTTCATTTTTATGATCAGCATTTGTTCTTTTAAATTTTTTTTTCTAGATTTAAACAATTGAGAATTAATGACTAAAATGCATTTTTAAATTGAAACAAAGGACAATGAATTTTGTATCAACAATTCGCTTTTCTTTATATTTACCTAGATTTATGAGAAAACTCGTTAAAAAGATAACTGAATTTGTTTTTTTTTTAATTTTTTAAAATTTAATTAATAATATTTTATTATAAAAAAAGTCGAATTGAATTTTTTGATCAAAATTTGTTTTTTAAATATTTTATTTAGAATAATAATAATAATACACATTTTTATTGACAAACTATACATATTTACATTTAAATAATAAATAATGAATGATGTGTTAGTGAGTTAGTTCATCAAAAGGCTATCCAGAGGTCTTTCTGCCTTGTTTTGTCCAATCATATGGCTTCAGTCGTTAATGCGTAGATGGATGAAACGATGAGATGAAATCAAATATGGTTGAATTAGGATTTTTAAATTTGGGGTTTACACTAGGATTTTGAGTAATACAATATAAGGATAATATGTGAAAGTTGAAAGGATTTTTGGAGAATTTTTCTGATAGGAATCGAAGACGTTCTAGGATGGGGATAACTAAAGTGGTATAATAGAGGAGTTGGTTAGAAGGATTGTGTAAGGGATTAAGAGGATGACGGAGTTTTGTTAGGGTACGGAGGGATGCTCGCTCGCTAACTTCGATATTGTGGGAGGTTGGATTGTTGGGATTGGGATAGAGGGCACAACCATAGTCCAATAATGGGCGACAAATCATCTTATATATTTTGACTGCTGTTTTGATAGTAATACCATCAATTCTGTATGTTAAGCATCGAAAATATTTTGCCCTAGATGTTATTTTGCTTTTAATTATAGCTGAATGCTTTTTAAAATTGATTTTGGGGTCTATGACTATGCCTAGGTATTTAACGGAAGTTGAAGGTATTTTATTTAGATTTTACTGGAAATTAAAAAAAATGTTTTTGTTTTGTATTTTTTCATTTTATAGAAAACAATTGAGAATTGCATCCTAAAACAATTGTATTTGTAAACTGCAAAGAAACAATTTTTTGCTTAAAAAACGTTTGAGAATTAATGACAAACAATAATTGAATTTATGAAAAACAATCAATTATTTTATTATCATTTCATTTTTTATATATAACTTTGGGCAGATTTTTTAGAAAACAATTTAAAATGGCTAAAAACAATATTTTTTAAATAATTGCTTATAGTGTTTTTTTTTTAATTCCTAAACAAGAGAGAATTATAATAAAAAAATAAATTTATAAATTACAAAGGAATAACAATTGAGTTTTTATCAAGATTTGTTTTTTTTCAAATATTTTAATAGATTCTAGGTTTTAATCAATTGAATTATTTCATCTACATTGGTTTTTATAGTTCACTAGATTCTTCAGAAAATAATTAAGAGTTTATGATTGAAAAACACAATTGAATTTTTTGATAATAATAATATATTTGGCGGAACCTACTGGTACAACAATAGCATTTGTATAATATTTCGAGAAAAAAAAAATGAACGGAAAGTTAGTTTAACCAAACATTAATTGATTTAACAAAAATAAATATTCATTTATTTTTTCTCAGTATTACTCTTAACTTAAATAAATAATATAAAACTATTAGAATATATATACAAGTGTTAATAATAATGATTGTACAAATAAAATACTTAAAAAAATATTAATTTACACCAATAGATAAAACATCAAAAAAATAATAATATAAATAGTATAAATAAAATGGCATAAATAAATAAATAAAATAATAGAAATAAAACAGTTAACATAAATAATATAAATAAAATGTATCACAAATGAAGTGAGTGCGAAAGCAACTTATCACAGAAAATACAATAAAAAAAATAAAATTAAAACAAGACAAATAAAAATAATGTCATTCAACAAGGGGTGTCACAAGGATCTCCACTTTCACTCCTTTTATAAAACCCACACCCCGTCTCTCCGAGCTGCCCAATTATCCCTCCAATTATCATTCGATTCAATCCAATCCTGGTATTCCAAATGGCGCATGAAAGTAAACCGTTCCAAATCCAAGTTATTTATTACCCATCACAAAATCACTCCACATTCCCCTTCATCAACTTTAACAACACCTGCACTTTCCTTTACAGCCCACGCACAATCAATAAAAACTAAAAATCATGTCTAGACATCTTCAGCATGCTGTCAGGTACCGGACCATCTAGGAAGAGTCTCGTGTGCCTCATTCCATTTTGGTTTTGCCATGCCTTTTTGCGCTCCTCTGCTAACTTGCGTCGGATTATTTCCTTTCCGGTTTCACAGGGTATACCGAAAGCGGGTTCAGGTCCTATGAATTCACCTGCTGCTCCTTGTTTAGCCAGCAAGTCGGCCCCCAAGTGTCCAATAATTTTTTGGTCCTTGGGTATCCATACTAGCTGTGTTTCTCTTTTTGTCGCCAGTGCGTCCAGTCTGTTTATGCAAGTCATGACCAGCCTGGACTGCACTATCGGTGAGGCTAGCGCTTTTATGTCTGCCTGACTATCTGTCATAATGGTAATTGGTCCTTTGTTAAGTCCCGATTCCATTACGTGATGAGCACACCAGTCAATGGCGGCTATTTCGGCCTGGAAGATAGAGGCATGTTTCCCCAGAGCAATCGCAAATTGTTAAATCCTCCATAGATACCAGCCCCGGTTAGCGATAATATGTGTTCCATGGCTGCCGTGGGCGTTGTCCTCATTGTCCCAGTCATCAGCAGACACGCCTGTTTTTGCACTCTTTCGAGTTTTACTGCTGCACTTTTGGTTTGGGTCTCATGTAAAAGAGCGTGAACCGGGGTGAGACGGCTCTCTTTGCCTTGACCTGTACAACTAGTTAGAAGTTATAGTAGTAAGAATTTTTGTGCAACGATTTATTAAAGATTAGCGTTTTTCCACTTCGCTGTTTAAATCAACAACACCCAAGAGTTATTCAAACCCCTTACACAATCCTTCTAATGTTCTCCTTTATGAAACCACCCAAGTCACCCCCATGTCTCAACGAATAAATAGCCTTAGTATAAAATTTGCCAATAATCCCTTTAATGTAACCCTCCTCAATAAATTCTGCATTCCCCGAAATCCTAATACCCCACTAAACACCAAAATCTAAATAAAAAGTAAATATGATTAAAATATGTAATTAAATAAAATTGTCGAGGAAAATATTAGAAAATATAGGTTTTTGTTAATGGTATTTGCAGTTAACTGATGCAACCACGCGGTATATTATATGAGAGTTTCGGAGCAAATTATTGCTTTGAGAAAACCTATAAATTAATATATACAAGAACTGAAATGTCACTAATTTTAAAAATCTGCTCTGTACCATTTCAAGTTGGTGAATTACAGTTTTGGTGTAAATTGACCATACTGTTAAAGCATATTTTAAGTGAGGCAGAACACGTGCTAAGTTAAATCTCCTTCTCCTTCTTCGATAACACTACAGCTCAACTCGGGCCTTGATCTCCTAGATGCTTTGCCTCCAACGTTCACGGTCATTGGCCGACCTTTTCCAATTTCTTATTTTTAGCAATTCTTGAGCACCTATCTTGCTCTTAACCTATCAGTTTTCCTCCTGTTTTTTTAACAGTACCTTTGCAGTCCGTGCCTCTGGTATCCGTTGTACATGCCCAGCCCACCTGAGCCGCATTAGTCTTATTTGTGTTGTAATGGATAAGTCTCTGTATAGTTGGTACTATTCGTGATTGTATCTTATTCTCCACTCTCTATTATCGTTTATCGCTCCATATATTCTCTTTAGTACCTTTCTCTCAAAGCGGTCTAATAGTTCCATAGACTTCTCAGTCACTGTCCACGATTCGCTTCCGTAGTATACTACTGTTCAGTTTTTTATATCCGGGTTTTTATGTCTATATGGATGTTTCTAGATTTTATAATGGTAATCAATGGTTTCATCATTTTGGGTATTTACGTTGGGGCTTAGGTAGCTGAAATGCTTAACACTTTCGAAGCTGCAGTTTCCAAATATGTTTTCTTAGATGATTTCTCTTTGTCCTTTGTTTTGACACATGATTTTCTTACTGTAGTTCAACTCAATGTCTCCTGCCCCCGCTTCGATTCTTACGAAAACTTTGACTGCTATCGTTGTTTTGTCTAAGATGTTAATATCATCTACATAGGCCACTATTGGTGCCGTTCAGATTGATTCCTATCGTTCATCTGTTAGTTCTACTCGTACTCTGCATTTGGTATTTAGCATCGTAGTTCTCACTAGTCTCACTAGCTTGAATATTATTCAAATCCAGGATAAAGTAGAGCTTGTTTCTATTTATACTGCCATACACCTGTTTAAAATTTATAAAGAGCTAGTGAATATCGATGTCAAACTCCTAGAATTTTTCTTATATCCTTCTAGTGTACTAGTACTCCCCCCGATGATATTTTTGTCGTATTGTTCAAGTTTGTTGTCAACTTCCTCATTTTCAGTTGGTTCTAGACATGGGTCGCTATCTGAGGGTATCCTAGTGAGATTTCAGAGATCTTGAAAATGTTGTTTCCATCTGTCTAGAATTTGTTGTTTCTCTGATAGCGGCGGACTGGACTATGCCTTTCCGTAAGCGGCTTCAGGGATTTTTGAATCCAGGACTGACCGTGCGTGGTGGAGAACCACACCCCTTATGAGGTGCCCCTCTTTACCGACTAAACACGGCGGATCTAGACCAGAGAAGGTTAAATCAAAAATTCTACCTAATGATTTTGGCCGGCACATGGTAGTTCTGAAATCAATTTTTCCATTAGTACGTTATGGTCACGTCGCTTTGGTCCGGATTTCTCTTAGACCTCTATCAATGGAACAACGGCTAAGTCGTGCGGTCAGCGGACCCGCAAGGTGAGCTGATTGGGTGGGATAGGGCGCGTAGGCGCACCGGTCAATTTTCCCCCTCTGGATGCGCAACTCACTCCAAGGAGCTATATCCCCCTTGGTAACCCTAGCATTCGCAGTGCGACGTCCTCGTTTAGTGGACTCCATGGAGGTGGGGAGCCAGAGGGATAAGATTTGAATAACCATTTTGGAAAAAGTAAAATCCAAACCAAAACCATACCTATGGATGCTGCCACAGAAACCATTAGTGATGCTGGTGGCACATGGAAGAACCAAAGAAAAACGCACTGAAACGGAAATACGAAGGCACAGGAAGGTTCGTATGGCGGAACAAGCAGCTAACGCCAGTACGAGCTAAAAACAAAAACAAAAAGCCTAGATCCGAGAGATCGCCCGGGACCTCCACTGGAGAAAGAGGGCAAAGACGAACCCAGGGAAGTCGTCTAAAATCTTAACCAAAGGATCTTCAGGCAAATCAGAAGGTCCAAAAAAGACGTACAAGCAGGCGGCAAGTATTCACACGAGGGTTGCTCTGATCGACAAAGCCAATCTTTTGGGTAAGATTTCAGAGGACGTGGCGGGAAAAGTCAAAGCGGGCCTCTCGGAGTAACTTGTGATGAAAACCAAAAAATGGATTCCCGATAGGCCTGAATAATCGGAACTGGTTCTCAGGCGGCTGGGCTGAAGGAATAAAAGTGACACGGCGGTGTTCCTTCCTAACAAGATCACAGGAGAAATCGGAAAGACTTCTTCTGGTGATGGGAGTGGACAAGGCGGACGCTGAGGCCATTGAAACGAAAGGGATGAAGCTGAAATATATGTTCAGCAATATCCCGGTAAAAATGAAGAAAGTGCTCACAGACACGTGTGTGCCCGAGACTCCAATGAAGGTCGAGGCAGCCCAGGGATCGGCTACGAACCCGGACGCACCGGCCTGGACACTACACAACTGTAGTGAGTAACCGCCACCCAAAACCCGAGACAAAAATTAATCCTTCATTTGACCTATGTAGTAAAAGAAAAAAGGAAGAAAAATATAGAAGAAAAGGAAAATAAAAGGTAATAAAAAATGAAATACCCACAGAAGTAATTCAATGCAAACTGCATCACTGCAAATCTGCAATGGCCACATTACGGGAGCTTGATGTGGTGCAGGACTGTATTGCCTTAATCCAGGAACCGTGGACAATCATGGACTAAGCATATATGTATGTATGTATCCACAGATAAAACACCCAGGATCGCCATATGCTGCCCTAATAAATATGACCCCATCTTTACCAAGAACCTGGCGGTCATTCAGGTTAGGTTATGCTTGGAAGATGAGGATAAAGACGTGACAATAGAAACTGCATACCTTCCACAAGAAGCTTCCCCAACTCCGGAGATGGCAGCACTGGTGGAGCACTGTGAAAAAGCAAGTTGCATTACTTTATACTAAGTAGAAACTTATATAGATATAGTAAATAGAGGTAACGAACTGACCTTTGTAAGCTATGGTTACCAAAGTTGCATTGATCTTACTCATATCACCAGGTATGTAAGGGGCTGGCACGTATCTTATAAAGTTACAATGTCGGGCCATAGATGGATACAATTCGAGGCTGACCAGGAGGGATATACCCGAACTGGAGAATATAAACGACGCACTCCAGAAGGGCACACAACCTCATGGGCGTGTACCGCGGGAAACTAAACTTACTTTTAGACCAAAACCAGGACTATTGGCCTACATCACAGCGAAAGCATATCGGCCAATAAGCCTCACATTCTTTATCCTAAAGATATTGGAGAGGCTATGCCACCAGTACATTGGGAAAACAGTTATGGTAAAACATCCTCTACATCTCAATCAACATGCATCTTCCCTCACGAACTGACCTTTGTAAGCTATCGTTACCAAAGTTGCATTGATCTTACTCATATCACCAGGTATGTAAGGCACTGGCACGTATCTTATAAATTTACAATGTCGGGCCATAGATGGATACAATTCGAGGCTGACCAGGAGGGATATACCCGAACTGGAGAATATAAACGACGCACTCCAGAAGGGCACACAACCTCATGGGCGTGTACCGCGGGAAACTAAACTTACTTTTAGACCAAAACCAGGACGTTTGGCCTACATCACAGCGAAAGCATATCGGCCAATAAGCCTCACATTCTTTATCCTAAAGATATTGGGGAGGCTATGCCACCAGTACATTGGGAAAACAGTTATGGTAAAACATCCTCTACATCTCAATCAACATGCATCTGCCCTCACAGTATGCGATCCCGATGGACTCGGCCCTGCACACTGTGGTGAGCAGAATTGGCCGACCCTTTAATAAAAAAGCTGAAAAAATCACCCCAAAAGAAGAAGTCAAATATTTTGGCATTCTTTTATATAACAAACTGGAATGCCCAACTGATGAAGAGATCAATAGTCCCCTGGCAATGCAGACAAGGTGTGGGGAAAACATGGGGACTATCTCCAAAGGTAGCTCTATGGATCTACACGGCCATCGTGGGCCAATGTTAGCATATGCATCAGTAATATAGTGGCCATATAATAATATAACAACCTTGAGGCTCCTAGATCACGTCCAACGAAGCGATCTTTTGAGCGAGACAGGAGACATGAGAACAACACCAATAGCGGCTATGGAAGCTTCAAATAGACCTGAGATACAAAGGATCCGGAAGAACGATAGGTGGGCCGGACTCTCCCTCCTGGCCTCCCTGTAAGACTTGATTACTCTACTGAAAAATGCATCAACCAGATGCCACAAGGAGCGATGGAACGACACAACTAGCTGTAGGGTCTTAAAGAACTTGATGATGAACAATAAAACAGCCAGATACTGTATGCAACTATCCAGAGATTGTCCTAACAGGATACTGCAATCTAAGATCGCAGCTGAACAGACTGAGACTAGTTCAAACTGCAGAGAGTGTGAAGAGTAAGAGCAAACCGCCAGCATGTGCTTCTGGACTGCCCGGTACTATCCAACTTACGTGAATCAACGATGGGAGAGGAATGTCTACAGTCATCCTATGAGTCCCTCTTGCTACGACCCTGGCGTTTGCCAATGTCTTGGATTGGCTTGACTATAGCAGTGAATTAGGACTCCGATGGGAGGACATACAAAAGCCCACTGAGGCCTACGTGCAGCGTACCTCTCTGTCCTGCCACCATACAAATCCATACCAGATCAAGTAGGGTCCGTGATTTTCTTGGTTTGTACCCCCTTTTGAAAAAGCTGATATAAGCTTCGCGGCTGGTATGGATCCTAAAGTATTATTGTGCCTTTTGCATGATGGCGTTACGATATGCTCTCTTCATTTTCCTGCCCTTTTGGATTCCTTGTAGCTATCTTCTTCGTTCTTATTTTGTTTTAGATATTTCGGAAAAACCATTCAGAATTCGCCTTTGATTTTTTTTCGAAATTTTCCTTTAAAATTATTCTAGATTTCTTAAAAGTTGATAATTTAAGGCTGAAAAAACAATTGAATTTGTGAGTTTCCAAAAAAATACGATGTAATTTGTTCTCTTTTGTTTTTTTATATTTCTCAGAAAACAATTGAGAACTTATGGTTGCAAAAACAATTGAATTTGTGAATTGTTAGAAAACATATTCAGTTTATTATTAACATTGATTTTTTTAAACTTTATTAGACGTCTCAAAAGTTGAGGTGTGGGTTTCCTCTAGTTCACATTCTAACAATTGAATTTGTGAGTTTCCAAAAAAATACGATGTAATTTGTTCTCTTTTGTTTTTTTATATTTCTCAGAAAACAATTGAGAACTTATGGTTGCAAAAACAATTGAATTTGTGAATTGTTAGAAAACATATTCAGTTTATTATTAACATTGATTTTTTTAAACTTTATTAGACGTCTCAAAAGTTGAGGTGTGGGTTTCCTCTAGTTCACATTCTAATTTATAAAGGGTACGAAAATATTTTATTGAATGCATTTTATTGTAAACAAATTCTATAATGAATTTATTAAATCAATTTTTGCTTGAATTTCTCTGGAGAAATTGTTGTTTATATGATTCAATATGGAGGGTGGGGTAGTGGCTACCCACCCTCTCTAAATATTCAATGAAACTAAAACTAAAACACTGATTTAATAATAATTTTGCTTATTGTGGATAGGTGTCTTCTGTCCACCATTTAGTTTCCAGAACAAACGAGAATATTTTATTGAATGCATATTTTTATATCAACATATGTGTATTTAATTTCATAAATCAATTTTTATGTTTATACGATTTCTTCATGAGAAATTGTCACATATGTGATCAGAAATATATATATATATATATATATATATATATATATATATATATATATATATATATATATAAATATATATATATAACGACTCAAATTAAATCGATGATCATTTTAACATTGCCAAAAATATTATGTGAGCGTGGCATCTACTACATTATTAAACAATTTTGCTTTATTTAAAAATCATTATCATATGCCTTCTCATAATGGACTACTTTAAGTTAATTGAGAACACCATACTCGAAATGTTACTAACCGTTTTGGCGTTTTTATAACTGCTAAACAAACATTAGTAATCCAGTAGAAGAATTGACGGGTAGCATGTCCAGTATGTAGGTCAGCGCTGATAAGGGCCCTCGGCGTGTAAATTATTTAAACTATGTATTACATTTATAATGCAAGTGCCGCTGGGGTTTATATTTATGTATATTATAATATGACACGTTAATCGAGTCCTAATTTAAATGAAATACCCCCTGCATTTCATTATTAAAAATTTTAAATCGTTACGTAAGAGTAAAAGTTAATTAAAATCCTAATTCAGTTACATATTGCATGTAAGTTTAGATTACTTTTATAATAACTTGATTGATATAAATACTTCATCATACTAAATCATGGGCATAATGTAATGTCATCATTAATAAAATAACTAATAAACTTGACTGTTTAAATAAAATAATAATATTTCTTCATGTAACATTTCTTAACATAATTTGATTGAATTATAATTTTATAGTTTATTAATTTTCACTTTAATTCAGTCATTAAATACCAATATAATTTTTAAAAACTTCCTCCAATTAAAGTCTGTTGACCTTACATAATTAAAACTTAAATTGCAGATAAAATTGATATCAATTTAAAAAAATCAGGTGTCATTTGTAATTATAGGTAAATTAGGCGTCCTATCAATTACCGCAATTAAGATAATTATAACGACCAAAAAAAACGTACTTTCACCTACCGATGAATCACTTAAACCTGCTGATTTTTCATATTACTTTGCATAGATACCCACCTGCTGATCCGGCATTATAACTTTTAATTAACTTTAAAAGCGGTTCATGGGCATAATAGAAATAATCGGTATGCGGTCTAGCAATTGAAATAGCCAAAATGGATTACGATTATTGTTGTAATCTGATAATGAGGGGCAATTATCCGAGACGAAAATATGTAGTTTATCGTCCGTTGATCTCCGGCTGATTCATTTTTTTAGTATGGTAGTAACAATGTCAACAGCACAATGAGGTCGTATCTAATGTCACTTGCGTCATTACGTGCAGTAATGATACGAAATACTTTTCAATTATCTAAATTAAATGTTTTTTTAAGAAAATATATCTGTTCAAATGAATAATTTAAAAACATAGCAAAATTCGTCTTTTATAAACATGCTCGGAAATTGCTAAGCGAATTGTACATTTTTGATATCATTTACAAAGAGAAATCGATTGCAATAATTCATTATTACATAGCTGTCCAAATAAAAAAGTCAAAAAAGTCGATTAGCCTATCTGTTTAAATAACAAACTTTTTACTTTAAAGTATTAGTTTAGATTAATTATTGTTATTCAATTATTGTTTTTAAGTATGAATCAATCATTTGATAGACATATAAACTCATTCGTCCAATTCGTTCAGTATTCAGTTTCCTCCGTCCTCTTTTACATTGCGACTGTTCAATGATTTTACGCAAGCGACACCGTGTGGAGCGCGCCACAACAGAGCCTGTCCGTGCGTAGCCGCAGATTGACTTCCTAACATGCGCCGTAAGCGACGTTGCCCGTGACGTCACCAGTATACATACAGGTCCCTGAACCCGTTCAACAAAAAATCTATATTCATTCTATGCTCGTGCTGATATCAGCTTATCGGTGGGCTCTCCGTTCCTGGACACATTCAACACATGCTAAATCATGATAACTGCTGCGCACCGTTGTTTTATTTCTTTTTTTGTTTCTGCGGAAAAAGCGCGCTCAGCGCAATTAGCGGAATTAATCGCATAAAACCGATGGATGATGATGGTCCCTGACGCAATCCTGTTCTCTCTGCACACCGGCAAGAAAAAGAGCGGAAGGATTACGAAAGTCCGGGGTGAACGGACCCTATTCTCAGTGGTGTAAAAATCGGTTTAGGAATTCAAACGAGGAAAACATGTGTCCGCCATATCGGCCGTTTCGGTTAATTAGCCGTTTCATTGTGCGTATAATTTACATCTGTAATGAGTAGTACTTTTAATTTTTGATATGCGATGATTAACTTTTCCCAATTTCTAAAACCCCACGCGCCGATGTTCTTTTTTAGTTTATTCGTTATAAATATATAAACGAATTTGGAAAAACCTGTCTTAATATGCTTTATCTGTCATGCTGACATTAACAGCCAGAAAATTCTCTCCGAAAAAGGGGGAAAATACACCAAACAAAAGTAACTATTGAAGACTCCAGATGTCGAAAAGGATACCCGCTCCCTCAACATCATGGTAAAAAAAGGGTTTGAGTGGAAGACCATATTAAGTTGTGAACTCCGCCTGTGCTCCTTTTGCAGACATCAAAAAATCGAATTCTGATTTTTCAATTTAGAAATTTATTTTTTGTTCCTTTTTCTGTGATAAAACTTTAAAGTATTTCAAAATGTTTAGAACTAGCATGTTGCTTCGATTTTCAATTGTTTTCCCCACTTTTGAACGAATTTGAATAATTCAATGATTGAAAGGATACCAAAAACGGATTTTAATGTTCAAAACACTTTTATTAGCATGTCGCAGTTACTAACAGGAAGAATTTTGATTTTCATTTGCTTTTGTTCCATTTTTCCCGATAACTTTAAACGGATGACCGAACTTTAAAAATTCTTTTACTTACATGCTATAGTCAATAAAATGATATCAATGACGTCATGATTCTAGTTTTGTCGTAATAGCTCTTGAACGCATCACCGAATCTTAAATGTTCTTCTATAAACAGGCTGCACTTATTAAAATCATTTAAATAAATAAGAAATTTAAAACGATTTACGATATTTATTAATTTTTCACTATTTTTGTGATAACACTTGAACGGATGATAAGTTAAAAAATCTTTTACTAACTTGCTGTAGTCATTGAGCTGATATTAAAGGTATAAAATGATTTTTTTCACTAACATTCTGTAGTCACTGAGAGATTGTCAAAGACTTCAAAATCATATTCAGAATTTTACTTGTTTTTAGTACATAACTCCGGATTTCCAAAATAATTCTTGAATCAATTTGTCGGAAAGATGGTGTTATTGACCGAGTGTGTTATATGTGTTTGCGTGTGTAATTGAACTTATTACTTTAAAATATCGTCCCGGCACTCGAAAGCGCCATTAATTATATCCCAATGGCAAATGGTGCCGATCACCATGTCAAACAAGTACAGTCAACACTATTTATAGTGAAACTCTATATAGTGAAAAACTCTTTATAGTGAAATTTTTTCAAACCCAAAATATTTTAATGAAATTTCATGTAAAAAGCACTGCATATAGTGAATCTGTAAAATATGAACACTCTATATAATAAAATTTTTACCGGAATTTCATGTATAAATTTTTATGCATTTATTGAGATTTTGACTACTTCGGGTTTCCCATTTCTACCTAACATTAGCACGAACTGAATTTTGATGACTCACTGTTTTGAAAAGGTTCTTAAAGCATTTATAACGCCTAACAGGCAAAATGTAAATCAAGTACAATAGATTTCAGTGAGAAACACGGGGAAGTACCCCGGGGAAACCCATTTTATATGTAGTCGATGCGTAGATTAATTCACTAACAGGTTCAAAAAATAGCTGATTATTTTTCCTAGTACATAATATGTATGTTGTTTAGCAATTTATTGAGATTACACAAATTTAAAATGTACATATGAATGTATGTATTAACAGATTTTGTATTATGTATTATTTTTATTTCGTTTGTAGTATTTAGCCCTCTACATACATATGTAATGTGTACAGTATATACATTATGTACATGCTATGTATTTAAACGTTTAAATATTTAATAAACTTTTTTAATAAGTAATTCAATTTTGAAATTTGTGTTTCTCTTTATATAGTGAAAAACTCTATATAGTGAAATTTCGGTCAACATTTTGGCCCTTCACTATATAGAGAGTCGACTGTATTTCGATTTTTTTTTGTTTTTCAGCTTTTAGAGGCCAACTTTGGAAGATAATATCAAATTTAAAATCAGTTCAGGTAAGTAAATCGTACCTATTGAAAGGATACGCAATCGACATATTTGGATGGTCATTTGTTTTACAGTTTTTTGGCGATATTTTTTGAATGGGAGACTAGATTTGAACAATTTTGAACATAATTAGAACAATATTTAATTTTTATTTGTTTTTCAATTTTTGTGCCAAATATGTGAAAACATATAAATGTTAAAGAGTTAAAAGGTAAAAACGTTAAAATGCGAACATGTAAAAATATGACAACCTCATCATGAACGTTGAAATCATACAAAATTGAAAACTTGAAATCGTCAATATAATGTGATAAGTGAATATGTGACATGATTAAAATGGGAAAACACATTAAAACTTGAAATTGCGAAAACATAGAATTGAGAAAATAAAACAACGTGAAAACAAGAAAACGTGATAAATTAAAATCTAATGTTAAAAATCTTTAATTTGAAAATTTGAAACAGTAAAACGTTAAAACCCGAAAATGTCAAAGTGTAATAAGTAACACGAAAAAGGTTAAAATGGGACAACCTAAAAACTTAAGATGTTAAAACTTGAAAGAGGTTAACGCAGGGGAAATATTGCCGCATAGAAATCTCAATATGCATTTTTTTGAATGACTTCTTCACTCACTTCACTTGGTGAAACATTTTGAACTGTTACTGAAGAGGGTTTAAATTAAATTACACTTGGTTTGTTTCATGTGTATGTGGATGATATTTTTTGTATCTGGAAACCGAAAATTTAATTCACTTCAGAAACAGAAATCAACAATAGTTTAAACTTTTTAGATTTATCAATAAAAAACTGAGATTAACGAATTCAAATTCAAAATATATAGAAAAGACATATTTGCTGATACAATAATCCCTAGCTCATCAAATCATACAAACTAAAATTTATTAAATTAAATTTAGTACCTTTAACTATTTTATAAATAGACTAATAAATGTCCCAACAACGGATACAATAGTGAAGTAGTTGACAACATTTTAAAAACACAGTTGATGAAACATTTTTACATTGAGGAAGTTATTGACATAAAGTGGGTAAAACTTAATTATGTAAAAGATTTGCAAAATAAAATAATAAATATTTTAAAGCGTAATGAATTTTTCATTATAAGTACTAACCAGTCTAATTTAGGAAAATTATTAATAAATAACAAATCCCCCATAGACAAATCAAAAAAGTGCAGAGTTTATGAGGTTAAGTGCAGTGAGTGTGATGCTTTATATATCGGACAAACAGGAAGATCGTTTATTATTCAGGGAATAAGGGACTCAATTTATCACACCAGCACAAATTAAATGCTTCCAATAGGTCAAAGCAAAATTGGAAGAAAGAAGAGGAAATGGAGAGGTGGATTTAAAGATCAAATATATAAGCGACGTCCCCTCAAGTGTGTCAACTACTAATTAACCTTCTTCTATAAACGAGTAAAGTCCAACAGTGCATCTTTAGAAACGAATATATTATTGTACTACCAAAACGTAAAAAGTGTTAAAAAACTGACGTTCTATATGTTACCATCTCAAAGAGTATGACATTGTGTGCTTCACTGAAACTAGGTTAATACCCGATATCTCTTCTACCGAGTTGTTTTCACCAAATTATATAGTGCATAGATATGACAGAAATTTAGAGGCCACACAACTTACAACTGGAGGAGGAGCACTATTAGCAATAAAAATCCATTTCACATAAACACTAATTGATTTTTTCACATTGCTAAATGTGAATATATTTGAACAAATATTTGAATTGTTGAGTTCCATAAAAATGCTATACGAATAAAATGTTCTATTTGTTGGTGATTTCAACGCTCCCATTTGAATTTTAAAGAATTTCATGATTTAACATAGTTCAAAAAATTTATAAATATAAATAGAAGTCTTCTTGACTTTATTTTCTCAAATATTTCCTGTGAAATTCGTAACTGGTAATAAAGCGTACAACTTTAAAAGTAGATTTTAAAAATTTATATCGGCAGCTATTGAAGAAGACAATGTAGACATGCAATATAAAACTTTTTACAAAGAAAAACTGTACAGAATTTTTGATTAACATGTTCCCATAACAAAATAAGCAAAGCTATATAACAGATCCCACCTGATATATCAGTGAAATCGAGCAAAAATTATGAACAAAAGAAAGTATGCGCAAAATATATAAGAAGACCAAGAACCCCTATTATTTGGAACAGTTTAAACCACTAAGAAGTCTAACAAAATTGCAAATAAGTGCAGCCTATCGGAATTATACAGTTACCGCACAAAATGCAATAATAGATAAGCCCACTATGTTCTGGCCTTATACTTAAATTAAAAAGGGAACTTCTAGAATACCGGGCTCAATGCGATTTGAAGACACCTGTTAGGACGATACTCAAATAATCGTAAACGGATTTGCTTATTATTTTTAAGTGTCTATACTTGTACATAATAATGTAAATTTCCAAGTCGAGAATACTTGAAATAACATCAATGTCAGAGGCAGTTATCCTAAAGGATTTATGACATTAAGTAACAAATTGATGATATATCATCATTTGTAGTTAAGGATTGTAAAAATGTTTTTGTTAAACCTCTATTTATCATCTTCAATCAAATATTGCTATCTAACAAATTTATTGTAAAATCCCAGAATTACTCCAAATTATAAATCAGGTGATACAACAATTTTCATCTTACTAATTATATCAGACCATCAACACGGGTTTGTTAATAAGAAATCAACCACCACGAACTTGGCTTCATTTACCCAATTTGCTAGTGAAGTTAAATATAATAAAGGACAGGTTGACGTCATTTATACGGACATACAGAAATCCTTTGATCAAATTGACCACTACATACTACAGGAAAATTTGAAGAATGCAGGCTTATCCAACAAAAAACGTCAGTCAAGTGGATAAAAAAAAAACTTAATAATTGGTCGTTCATTCATTCTGGTGCATTCCTGTTCGGCAGCAGCGGAATTCAGTTCAGGGAACGAGTGGAAGATCATCTAGGATGAACTTTACCCAATTCTTGTGGAGTCTAAATTATGTGTGCATATTGTTTATACTATTTTTGTATGTATTAGGTTTTTTGTTAGCACTGATTAAAACAAAAAATTAAATAAACTTAATTAAGTTGATTAATAGGATGACGTAATTTTGTCCACTTTAATGGATACTCATCAAATACATTTGTCTCAACATCAGGTGTTCCCCAGCAGTCAAACATGTGACCCTTTTTTATTTTTGATAGTCTTAAACAATTTATTATTTAGCTAACTTGCCCACATTTTCTTCTCACCGACGACTTGACGATATTCACAAAGGTAACCAGTAAAATCGACTCTATATTCCTGCAAAGTCAATTGAATCTAATTAACAATTGGTACTTACACAATAGACTGCACCTAAACATATCTAAATGTAAAATTGTTTCGTACACCAGAAAAAAAAAGTTTCGATTTACCATTATCAACTGAACATTACTGAACTTGGAAGATGGAAATCAATTAAAGACCTTGTTGTATACTTTGATCAGGGTTTCAATTTTAATATTAATGTAGAACATGTAAAAAAGTATGCTTAAAGAATGATGGGATTTATTATCAGAAACTGCTTAAGATTCACGAATTTTCAATGGTAAATTGTTTTGTACTTGATATGGTATCCTATATACATGTTACTTCTTTAGCAAAAAGAAGAATGTTCATATCTGTATCATTTTTATTCAAGCTGCGAAAATGAGAAATTATTTGAATGTGTTATAAATCAGAAAGTAGCAAAATCACCATGTGAAAAGTAAAGATATATAAAATGCAAATATGTGAAGATATGAAAATATTAAAACTATGAAAATTGATAACGTTAAAATTTGAAAACAGTAATCGTGAAAACATTTAAAAACGTCAACATGTAAAAGTGTAAAACGAAGCAAAAAGAAACACAAATAACCTGAAAATGAACCTTGAAACTTAATACATTTAAAATTTGTAATTAATTGTTTCACACCGGTGGTGTTTACTTCGTGGTAGATTTTAAAATTATTAATAAAATACAATTTTTTGTTTGTTATTATTTTATAACTTTAGTCACCAAAAATAAATCGTTGTGATATATATACAATAATCTTTATTTGGACAAAACATAATACATAGTAACAATAAATATGGATACAATTCAAATAGATGGTGTTAGACCTTTCTGCCCTGTCTTGAATTTAAGGTGAGGAAAAGAAAGTATCTTTGCTAGCTAGCTTAACTGTCTTGATGATTCGCACGAATGAATTCATGAATTGTGAGGGGAGGATGTTGATATTTAGAAGGGATATTTGGATTTCGGGGGATACAGAATTTGGTTAAAAAGGGATGGTTGTGGGGATTATTGGCAAATTTAACGCTAAGGCTTAATATACTTTGGGATATGGGTGGGATTTGGGTCATTTCGTATAGAAGACCATTTGAGGGATTGTGGAATGGGTTGGCAGGGTGTGGCAATTTCGTTAATATTCTTAGGGCGGATCTTTCGGCAACTTGGAAGTGATGAAGGATTGATGGACGGAATTGGGTAAAAATGATTGCACTATAATCAAACAAGGGCCGGCTTATCGATTTATAAATATGGGTTGCTGTTTTTATCGATATTCCTTGTTATTATAAGTTAAAGATCTGAAATTCCGAGCCCTGGTTCTGATTTTGTTTTTTTATAGATAGTGCATGGGATTTAAAAGAAAGTTTTGAATCGAAGAGGATGCCAGGTGTAGGTGGGATAGATAATAGTATTGTTAATAAGGATCGTAGGGGATTGTGGTGTGATTTTGTGGTTCGTTGTGATATTAACAAAGAAAAGTATTTTTATTTTATTTAAAATTTTAAAACGTTAAAAACGAAAAATTGAAAAATTAAAATGTGGAACTTGATGAAATTTTATATAGAAACATTAAAATGCAAACATGGTAAAATATACAAAAATGGATAAAGGGGATGTAATTAAACAAAAGAACTGCTATAACTTAAAATTAATGGATAAAGCGCAAAATTCTATAAACATTCAAACGTAATAAGTGAAAATAAAACGACTAGATAACAGAAATAAGTGCAAACGTAATATGTAAAAGCTAGAATGATAAAAAAGGGTTAATACAAACAAAAACTTGAAAATATGAATACATGAACATGTTAAAATTTAGAATGTTTGAAAAGAGAAATCATTGAAATGTTAAATGTTTAAATTAAACTGAATCTGAAAATGTAAAGTCATAAAAACGCAAAACGTGGAAACGTTATAGCATAAAAATTGGGAAAAGTTTAAAATTTGGAAATGTGAAAATCTGAAAACGTTGAAACGTTAGAATTCGAAAACATTAAATTGTGTATACTTAAATAAAGGTTAAAACCTGAATTTGTTTTCTTTTCTTTTTCTTCTGTCAAGTGACGCACATTAAGTCAAAAAAATAATGTTAAAAATATTTTAGAAAAATTAAAATTGAAAACCCTAAATGTTAAAACATGTGTAACCGTAAAACGATAAAGCTCGAAAATGGGTAGCTGTGGAAACGTTTTAAAGTAAAAATTTGAAAACGTTAACATGTTAATATTTATAGATGTGAAAATATTTAAATGTTAAATGTTAAAATTTGAAAAAGCGAAAACAGCAAAACTTTTTATTGTGATAAGGGATATACGAAAATTTTGAGTCGGGAAAATGTAAAAATCATTAATGTTAAAAATCACGAAATGTGAAAACGTTAATAATAATTATAATCTTTATTTCCTTAATAAGCTGGTGCCTTATTACAAAGAAAAAGATACAAAATATATGAGGATGCTTCTATATAAACCTAAATATACAACACTCAAAACCAACATATTACATTTAACAAACAGGTAATGCCCATAAATAATTAAAGTTAAATAAAAAACTAAGACTACAAAATTAAAAGAAAAATAAGAATATGTATTTCTAAGAAATAAAATTTTAAATTGTTAATAAATTCAGTTTTATTATTGCAAAAGTTAACATTCCCGTATTGAACTTCTTGATATCTCCTTTTGGATGATGGGTTGTGCGTAGAGAAGTGAAAAAATGTTAAATTATAGCGATTGGTTAAACGTGGAATTACGAAATTTATATGGTGTAAAAATGCACTATGGTGGATGAATAATTTTGTATAACTCGTAAATAAATATAAACTGGATTGATAATAAATTAAATTCTAACAAAAGTGTATCATAAGAGATATGATAATCAGAATAAGTTCAGTATTTACAAAAATACAAATATCTAACAACTTCTTTTTGTACACACAAGCAATACAATGAATTGTTTATAGTCAATGGCCAAATGCAGGCACAATTACAAAGTTTACTTATAACAAAGGAATGGTAAAGTTTATATTTTTAAAATCCTTTTCCACTATGGTTACTAAACGTTAGCTTCTGATGATAGTAATCCTCAAATGACTAACTCTTTCAACTTAAATATATTCCAAGATCTAGTGTGAATTAAAGTATATCATTTAGATACATAAATTTTAAGGCTACCCCTAATCAGACAAATATGTTAGATTACGTTATAAACTTTCACAATGTTTGACATCCCTGACGGTACAGTTGACGATGTAAAGCTCGTCACGTACGTCAAAAAGTTATAGTCAACATCATTAAAAATATACACAAAGTTGTCTATCAAAAAGAAAATAATGTATGCCGTTAATTAAACATGAAGGAATGTCATACTGTCCCAATTGAGGCAGAAGTTTGTCATGTGGCATGGAATCAAATGACTTACTGATATCAATATAAATGACATCCACCTCATGGCTACTATCAAGTTCAATTGACACATATTGGGTAAAACATAATAGATTCGTCTGGGTTAAAAGGTTAAATTATTAAATATTGGAAAGATGAAATATTTTCAGATAAGCTTCAAGTAGCAAGTATTGTAAACTCTGCCCTTTCCATATGTGGAATTGTAGTTGATATTAATGGATTTTATATAAAATTTTGGAAAGTTGTGTAAGCATATTGGAATAGATTCTCACTATTGAATGTGTTTTTAGGTAAGGTAGAATATCCAATTCCGATAATTTGGTTCCTATTTTTTTTTAATCACCAGGAGAAACGGGAAATTGCATAAAAATGGTTTTACATGTATATATTAAACACTATAATGTATCATGAAATTTTAGAAATCGTAAAACGACTATAAAACACATAAAGTCATAAGTTCGTTATAGTTTGATGAGTATATCAATTTCCATAACTAATAATTATGGGGTAATGCGTAATCATGATTATTTATGTTGTTGCATTATTGTATTTAAAACATTAAGCCGAATGTATTATTAACGATAAAGAGAAAATACGTCTATAGTGTAAATATCAATTCAATTTAAATGAGCATGCGACATTTGATCCATAACGGGGATTATATTGAATAAATCGCTGGATAATAATAATAATAAACCACTTTATTTGTAAAATAAAACAAAATAGAAATCGGAATTACATACAAGAACATTAATTTTCAAATGTACATAAGGCGGGATTCAGTTTTGAGTAAAAACTCAACTGCTTTTCCATCCAAACCTTCAAATATTAAATATTTATATATGAATGTATATATAAAAAATATTAATAAATCCTTAACTTCAAAAAATTGATATTTGAGTATTATCACTACGATATAGTATGCATGGATAAAGTCTACTTCGTGTTTGCTATTGATGTTTGACTTTGTGGCCGTAATGGGCATTTTGCAAGAAAAACACTATCAAACTATTAATTAGAAAAAATTAATTAACTTCTTGTTCCAAATTTATCATACCATAGTCACTCACAAACTATTTAATGTACATTCAACAATTTTTAGTTTCTTTTATAGAAATAGATACGTTCAAACTAGTGTTGCTTTGATAGCCTTGCTATCATATTTGTAATAGGCAAATTACTTTTGTATCATCATCAGATAAGTAGTTGTTTCAAAAGATGATTTGTTTTGTAGTCTTAATAAGATTCATTTGTTGTAGATTTACGAAATGTTTTCGTGTTTTTTTTTAAGTATTAGTTAATTTTATACAACGTAGATTACTATTAAACTAGTTTTTTTATATAAGTATTTATCTTAGTTACAGTGACTAACAGAATGATTTTTCATCAAGAAACGCCTTCCTGTCTCTTTTTAGAACGCTATAATTTATGGATTATGATGATAAAATATGAATTTAGTAAGTAATAGTCTCAGAGTCCAACAAAACCGAGACAATTAGAGTTTGTATATCAATAGTGATGGCGGTTTTTTAATGGGCAGAGCGAAAAGTATATTTAAAAATAATTTAGCAGGAATGATTTGGTTGATATGAGCTAAATGAAGAATTTATAATCTTTACAATTAAATATTAATCAACATTAACTAGACCATAAACACATCAACGGGCAACCGCCAGTACACATATGGGGTACAAAAATACAATAAACCAGGCCGCGATAAGATAACGCGTTTGGCCAGTCTGGAACTTGAAAACCGTATGGAAAGAAATCATAATAATAATAACTTGGTTACTCAACAGTGATAATAAACTTGACTTTTTTTTATATCGCGCATCCGCGGTGGTTTATCGGCTTATTTTTCGTGGAGGGAAAAATAAGTGAATTCTTGTGTCCATCCGTCCGTTACGTTAACACTACGAGTGACCGGATTTTGAAGTTCATTGCCTCTGGCCCTGGTCGTTCGGATCGTTTCGTCCACATTGTGCAATGGACAGTTACAGCTGCCGAAATTTTAACGAGCTAATTTCTGGCTCTCCCTAATTCATGTTTATTATTCCTGATATACACGAAAAAAGAAATTTAAAGAAGAGAACGAGGAGTCCGAATGGATTTGATAGAGCGCATCGGGCGTGCGAAAATAGAACGCCAAGTTCATTAGCATCTCTGTATTGTTTTTTTTTTGTCTTCAAGTTTTAGGTCGCATGTGCCGTTTTTTTTTAGATTTCGAGGAGTGTTCAGTAATTATGACAGATTGGAGCTAATTTGCGTACTATGTTGAATATAAAAGAAATACAAAAACTGCTGCTTTTTTCAAGTACATTATTTATTGCAAAAATTTAACGTTTTTGTTTTCTTTTGTATGCATTTCTTTTATATATATTCATTGTAATAGTTGGGATTAAGTCTTCGAATTTGCAAATTTTGATGGTTGCGATAAGAACCGTTTTGCAATGTTTCGACCAAGTCGCGTTGGTCTTCTTAAGGCAACGTTCGTTGGAAAACGAATTGCGTCTTCTTACCTTGTGCTGATATCGTTTTTACGACGCACACTTTACCTCAATTCCACCGGCAATACTTTAATTTTATTTAAAATCGTGCGGGCCTTTCACCAGGACGGACCCACGTAATAAGAGCATAGCTCTACTGACGAGCTGTGATACAGCAAAACAAGTGTCAAGCGATTATATTGCGTAATAATTTCGTGTCGTGTTTAAAAAATGATAACAGCACAAAATATGTTACGTCCAGGCAGGGCGAGTTAGAGTGTTGTTCTTGAAAGCCTTTATTTTCAGATTAGCAAATATTGTATTATCATCATCAGAGCTACAAAAAGTGGTCTACCCTGATAATAATATATTAAAAACCTGATTTGGATAGCGTTAATCAAAACATCTTTCTTTATAAAAAATAATTTTGAACACTGTTAAAATATGTCAAATCAATTCTGGAATACAGCAATCGTTTCCAACGGTGCTTTCTAGAAATGTGTCACATAAATAATAGACCCTAGACAGTAAATTCAAAACAGCATATTAACAACCTTAGCTCCATTTGCCCTTATTTACTAGACCAATCGTTTACACGTTGCGTTAAGTAATGATCTATAATAGTATTTTATGATTAATGGTTGAGGCATTAACTTCGTGATACATCTTGGAAAATTAAACAAAAACGTTTACTTTTTTTGATATCACACTGTATTTTTAAGTGACTCGAGTTTCGATCATTAACTGATCATTATCAAACTTAAATTAAATTAATCTACGACAAAACACTTATTTATACAAAATGAAATAACGAGAAAAATTCTATGTGTACCTGGTCATTAATTACTGGGATTTCCGGATCTTTCGCTTTATGAATTTCTAGGGACTGGAGTAAATCCATTTTGAACACTTTTTCTGCAAAACGGATTATCTCGAGTACATCTTCATCAAAAGAATGTCGTTTTTCTATTAGGTGATTCGCGAATGTTGAATTTGTTTGTTTTAATCTGACGGATCTAAGATGTTCTTTTAATCTAATGTTGAAGTTACGACCAGTTTGACCAACGTAAATTCCTTTACAATTTTTACACGTTAGCTTGTAAATACCTGATCTGTCTAATTTATCTATCAGGGGTTTAGAATTAAAAATGTAATTACTAATTTTATTAGTTGGTTTAAATGCTACATTAATATCAAGTTTTTTCAATATATTTAGAATTTTTAGGCTGACTTCACCAAGGAATGTTAATGACTTGAACGTTTTATTTTCAACTTTTGGACATGCATATAAATATTTCTTGAGGTTGTTGTTTTGATGGTTTATAATTAAATTATCTATTATTTTGTAATATGTAAATCATTTTGATTTCATTCTTGTATCCAATTTCTGATAAAGGTAACGTGAGTGCTCTATGGATCATTGAATTAAATGCAGCTAATTTGTGTTTAATGGGGTGTCTTGAATTAGATGGAATTAATGAATCAGAGAACATCGGCTATCTAAATGTTTCAAGATTAAATTGGTTATCTATGTTGGCGATTGAAAGGTCGAGGAATTTAATATGTTTGTTCTGTCTGTCAGTTCCAGTGAAGCCGGCTAAAATGTCGTCTACATACCTAAACCAAAAACGTATGTGTTTTTTGCCCTTTTCAGAGTTTAAAATAATGTTGGTTAAATTAGCCATAAATATTTCTGCTAACAATGGGCTTAAAGGTGAGCCCATTGCTAGACCTTCTTTTTGTTTATAATATTTATTGTCGAATGTGAAATAATTTTGTTTTAAGATAATTTCTAGTAAATTAATAAACTCTGTTTGAACAATTGTATTGACGTTATTTTTTTCAAATATAATCTTTACTAACTCTAAGCATTCATTTATGTGGATTTTTGAAAACATATTTGTTACGTCGAATGAGACCATCTTTATATTATTTCCTAGTTTGAATTTAGATAATTTATTTGTAAGATCTAAAGAGTTTTTTTTATTGAATAAGGATCGCAAAAGTTATTAGTAATTTCTTTGAATAGAGAATTCAGTTTAGCAGAAATATTATGGGCTGGTGTATTTATATAAGTGACTACAGGTCTAATTCGACCGTCGGGTTTGTGAATTTTAATAAAACCGTATAATCTAGGGCAAATTGGATTAATAGGTAAAATAGCAGCTCTATTTTTTGATGTCCAGAAAGCCTTCGACTCTGTCTGGCATCAAGGCTTACTTTACAAGTGTCACCTCTTAAATATCCCTCCCCATATCATTTTCATTATTAAACAATTCCTCTCTAGTAGATCCTTAAAAGTCAAAATTGACAATTCATTCTCTTCTTCCTTTACTCCTGAGCAAGTACTCCCTCAAGGCTCTCCTCTCTCACCTCTGTTGTATAACATTTTTTGCGTTGATATCTATGGCAAATTCCTTGGTTTTCCTGGTCGCTAACGTGTTGGTGTTGATTCTAACCTGCACATAACTTGGGATAACGTTTAGACGTAAACATTGTTGGTTGAATCGAATTTTTCGCCTGTTCTCCTACACTAGCTTTAATTAATTGATTAATGGTTGAGGCGTTAACTTCGTGATACATCTTGGAAAATTAATGAAGATGGTTCTTCTTCCTTTCCATTTCTATATGTCTTTTTCTCTATTAATTTTATTTTTCATTTCGCCACATTTCTATACTCTCATTCTTATTTTCTCTTCTACTATCTTCTTCCCTTTTTCATCATTTACTTCTTATCTATTGTAATCTCTATTTTTAGATGTCCAGAAAGCCTTCGACTCTGTCTGGCATCAAGGCTTACTTTACAAGTGTCACCTCTTAGATATCCCTCCCCATATCATTTTCATTATCAAACAATTCCTCTCTAGTAGATCCTTAAAAGTCAAAATTGACAATTCATTCTCTTCTTCCTTTACTCCTGAGCAAGTACTCCCTCAAGGCTCTCCTCTCTCACCTCTGTTGTATAACATTTTTTGCGTTGATATCTATAACCCTGATCCTCTCTACTTCAATCCATCCAAATACCTCCTGCAATGCGCTGATGATACTGCCCTAATTACACATGCTCCCACACTACCAAAAGCCATTCAATCCCTTCAAGAGCTAATTGACTCCCTTCAATGCTGGTTTGCAAAATGGCGCATTAAAATAAATCCTCATAAATCGCAACTCCTAATTCCTTATCATCGCACCAATAACTCACCTTAGAAAATCCATATTTCCCAAACTATGATCCCTCCCTCAGTTTCCGTAAAATACCTGGGCATAACCATAGATCAAAAAATCAGTTTTAAAAAACATGCAGCCATAATAAAAAGCAAAATTACTTCTAGGGCAAAATGCTTTAGAAGTTTAACGTATAAAAACAGAGGCATTAATACAAGAACAGCTGTTAAAATATATAAGATGATCTGCCGTCCATTACTTAACTATGGTTGTGCTCTCTATCCCAACCCCACCAACCCAACCTCCCGCAACATCGAAGTTAGCGAGCGAGCATCCCTCCGAATCCTAACCAAACTCCGCCATCCTCTTAATCCTCTACACAATCCTTCTAACCAGCTCCTCTATGATACTACTTTAGTTATCTCCATCCTAAAACGCCTTCGATTCCTATTAGAAAAATTCTCAAAAATCCTCAATTTCCACATATTATCCTTATATTGTCTTTCCAGAAATCCTAGTATAAACCCTAAATTTAAAAATCCTAATTCCACTATATTTGACTTCATTTCATCATTTCATCCCATTACGCATTAACGACTGACGCCATATGACTGGACAAAACAAGGCAGAAAGACCTCTGGTCGATAGCCTTTTGACGAACTAACTCACTAACACATCATTCATTATTTATTATTTAAATGTAAACATGTATAAAGTTTGTCAATAAAAATGTGTATTATTATTAGGTAAAATATTATTTTTTTCGTTTTGTGAAAGGATTGTATGTGTATTCGCAATTTCTATTTTTAACTCGTTTTGTAACTGGATTGTTGGGTTTTTATTTAGTTCTGAAATGTCTGAAGAGTTGATAAAATGTATGACTGTGTTTATATAGGCCTCTGATTTTAATATGACTATTGAGTTACCTTTATCAGCTTTTGACTTTGCTCTTAATGCTTTTAATTATGGATGAATTTGAAGTGTTTTCAATTCTTGCATGTTTAATTATTTTGCTTATTTTATTTTTACTTAACTCACAGTCATTAATATTCTTTAGTGCTAACTCAGTTTCTATAATTAAAGTTTCTTTAAATTTATTGCAATTTATCTGTGGTGAAAATTTAGGGCCTGATTTTAGTAAATATAATTATTTGTCTGTAAATTGGACATCTGTTTGATTAATAACTCTTGGGTAAAAGGAAATGTTACTTGTTGTATGGGTAGATCTTACGTTATCTGCTCAAGATGATACAAGTTTCGCCAATTTTCGTTGTTGAACTTGGGATTTTTTGAAGATTATGCGGCTGACACTGCTCCTAACCTGATCATCTAGTAGGTCGAATTCCACCGGATGTAGATGAAACGCCAACTCGGAATGAAGGATTTTGATGTATGTGAGGAGGATGTCTCTTCTTCGGAACCAAAATTTTGCTTCAGCTTTTATCCACTGCTTTTCGGCAAATTCCTTGGTTTTCCTGGCCACTAACGTGTTGGTGTTGATTCTAACCTGCACATAACTTGGGATAACGTTTAGACGTAAACATTGTTGGTTGAATCGAATTTTTCGCCTGTTCTTCTACACTAGCTTTAATTAATTGATTAATGGTTGAGGCGTTAACTTCGTGATAGATCTTGGAAAATTAATGAAGATGGTTCTTCTTCCTTTCCATTTCTATATGTCTTTTTCTCTATTAATTTTATTTTCCAAGTCCAATTCAACCATTTTCTAAATATGTCTCAGTATTTTTCTTTCTCGTTCTCTGTGGATACTGTATATTAAGAACCGCTGAATATTTTGAACTGAAACTTTTAACTTAAGCTGGACAAAATTCATACATATAGGCTGGTTCTTGGCAATTTACTAATTCGGTGATACTTTCTAAAATCCAGTGTGTAACAAGTATAAAGCAGTTGCATTAGTAGTTAGTCGTTATAGTATTTGGAAGGAAAAACCGATCATGTTACTCTTAAATATCTGCAGTTTAGAAATACAGAACGACAAGTCGCCAGATGGCTGAAAAGGCTTCAGAAGTTTGGCTTTTATACTAAGCGCTTAACTGGAGCAATTCACAGGAACTCAGATGCTTTTGGAGACTATGCCTAGTACACCGTAGTGACACCGGATTCAAAGGATTGCGAGTATGGATAGCAATGGTAATAAGCTACAGGAATATAGAGGAGATTTAGACGGATCAGGAGGGTAAATAAATATAAAATGCAGGAGAAATTTAAAATATTCTCCAGAATTAAAATAATACTACACTGACGGATATATCTACTCTATATATTAAAACAGAAAATGGAAATGTTGTCCCAAACCGATTTATCTATTAATTAATTAATCAAATTCATTAAGATTGCGAACTATTAAAACGCTTCATTAAGCTATTTCAATTTCTATTGCCGGAGAACATGTGCAATCAATGTTAAAATCTAATAACACAGGCCTAAATTTTATTTTTCATGAAAAAGTGTTTCAAGTTTAATAGGTGTCTAAATGGTAAATGGGGTGTGCTGATCACGAATCTGTGCTTAGTTTTTTACCAGCACATCAGATTTTCAGGAAAAGTTTGTTTGAAATTTTTCATACAAACTGCAAAATATTGAAAAAATATTCTATATTTAATAGAAAATTACACTGGAAAATTGAGTTGTTCATTAAAAAAAACAATGCGGTATAATCTACGTTAGACAATCGTTGTTTTTTTGAATAAAATCGTTCTCTTTTTCCCTCAAAACTGCGTTTTGTAGTTTTCTATTTGTGGATTTTTATGAGCGAGTCCCTCTTCAAGGTCCAGCAGTAATCAGCCATCATTCTAATATACCATCTTCCTTGATAACAAGGAATTCATTTTTTAAGTTTAGCTTCAGAAAGTGCAGGGAATTTGTCGCACAGGTATTTAAAGAAATCATCTTGTTTATTTAAAGCTTTGACGAACTGCTTCATCAATCCTAACTTTATGTGAAGGGGAGGCAAAAGAACTAATTTTGGGTCAACTAATTCATCACGCAGCACATTTTTTGTCCCGGTACGGTTCTCTGAGTGGTCATTCTTTCTTAACGTAATGTAAATATCGTGCTCGACTATCCTACTCGCACAAATAACATGGATACTTTGTGAATCCAGACTGCTGACCCAAAAGCATGGTTATTATTTTAAGTCATAAGTAATCAAATGAAATAAACATAATATTACACTAAAATATTTTCTATAGATGTATTAAGTATTTTAAAGAAATAATTTTAATGCAACTTAGGAAATATGATAAAGGTACTTCTTTGTTCTAGTACAAAATTTTGTGAAAAATCTTGACGTGATGGGCTCAAACCAAATTCACATTCAGAATCAATGTACCCGTATTAGCTAAGGACACTTATCAAATTCAAAACACCAAAAATCATGTCAGCCTGTGTAATCATAAATTTTGTAAAATATGAAAAAAACTAACCAAACTTCTAGAGATAATTCTAAAAGTCAAAGTGACGAAAATAAATATCAAATACAAACACGTAAGCACTGTAAACATAAAGGGTACTTCATAGGAGATTGGCGAAAATTAAAATATAATAAAATTAAATAATTGAATTCTACAGCTAATGTAGCATCAACTTCAAGTTCAGATACAAAAAAAACTAAAACCAATAGCTACTATCGTATTAATGAAGATATGCCAAATTCTGATAGTTAAGTAATCAAACCTGAAAATATAATGTCTGGAGGGACGGATGTATTTGTAATTGTAATTTAGATTTTAATTCCGAAATTATAAATTATGAATTCCTTGTCGTTTCTGATACATCTAATATATCTTACGATAGTATTATTGGAAACAACTTCCTTAAAAATTGCAATAGTGTTATTAACTATAAAACTAATTTATTAAATTTCAAAAATAATTAATTACATCTCAACTCAAGTAGCGAAACTCTAATTTAAATTGTTGTGATCAGTCCAGATGTTAAAGAAGGGGTTATTCAACAAAAAGTATTTCTATTGGTATCTATTTATGCAAAGCTATTACAAAAGTAAATTCACATTCTAGAGTATACGCTATTATTTTTAACACAACTGAGAACGATTTAATTTCTACGATCAAAATTTTTCTTGGACATTTTCCAGCTAATTTGTTTATAATGACTACAAATATATTCAAAATCTAATAACTTTGTTTCTCACATCTTAATGCAGAAGAGAAAACTTCCTTAATTATTTTATGACAACATTTCAATGATGTTTCCAGCGGCGTGCGGTCCATGGAAGCGGTGGAAGCAGTGCTTCCCTTGTAAAAATTAATATAAAATCATTCTTCATAAAGTAAGTATCAATGGTGAACATAAATTACTGTTAGCGTGTTGAAGCTGCAGAGCCAGACGCGTCCGGATTTTGGACGCTGAGTTCTCGCGCGCTTCTTTGACCTAATCGGAAGAGCTCGAATGTCGCCGCCAAGCCGGTGATCTATGAGTTATATTTTTAAACCGCAAGTTCAGACTCGTTTAGAAGCGGCGATCGCGACCGCTTCTTTACCGTTAGTATTAAAATGGTGGCGAAGTTGTTAAGATCATTGAGGCTCGTAGAGTTTAAAAACTCATGTGCAGTTGCGGTGGGTGAATCTGAATGTGTAGTTTTTGTTTTATTGCTTTTTTGTTTTCAAAAGACAATAGAAGAATTAAACATCATTATAAATAGGTAAGTAAATTTAACACATTTTCCTTGATTGCTTCCCTACTTTATAATTCTACCGCATGTTCCTAGATGTTTCCCATTTAGATGAAAATTATTTAACATTTTCTAACGTTATGAAACACAAAATTATTAAAAATGATCCCTCCTCCAATCACTGTGAATACGTATCATTATATCGTGGGTTACAAAGCTGCGGAAAATTAACAAATTAATAAAAAGTTAAAAGAAGGCATAATTAAAAATTCAATATCCCCGTGGAATGCTTCACTTTGGGCTGTAAAAAAGAAGTCAAATGAAACTAGTAAACAACAATGGCGCATTCATTACAGGAAGCTTAACAATGTCATAGTAGTTGATGCGTATCTGCTACCCAATATAAACCAGATCTTAAATCAGATAAGTGTCCAATTTTTCTACTCTTGCTTCGGGTTTTCACCAGATATTTATTTATTTATTCTAAGCACGAACGCATCAAACCTGGCACTCTTAGTTAAGGCCTAATTGCTTCAGATTTACCGACTGCTTAATTGTTTTGGGTCACCGATCATTTCAAACCATATTTATCTGGGCGTCATTATAAAATCGTAATCTACCACAAACCGTTAACATGGTTATTTAACGTTAAGTTTCAACTTCAGAGTTAATTCGATGACAAAATATTCAAATTTCTTCTACATAATTAAAAATCTAAAATTTCAATTAGGAAAGGATACAATTTATTCAATATTGATTACTAATACTGTTGACAAATATAAAAAAATTTATCTATGAAAAATGTAATAATAATATAAATGATTGTAAATACCTTGTTTAATATCACACACTTTGAACCTTTATTTGTGACTATAGTTTTAACTTTCGTCTGTAATTTTCAAACTATACTTCAAACATTTTTTTACAAACAACTTTTATAAACAATTTTACAAACAATATATATAATTTAGATGGCGCTGAACAAAGGAATATATATATATATATATTAGGTCAGTTTGGTCGTTTATGAGTAGAATTTCAGGATTACGTTTAATTTTATAGATTTCAAGAGACTCGAGTAAATCCATTTTAAGCCTATTTCGGCGAAATGAATCTCCAGTACATCTGTGTGATGATTGTGATTAATATTTAGCAAATTATTAGCAAAAGTTGATTTTTCATTTTCGTTTTTGTTTGAACTCTTATAGTCTAATTTTAAAATTGCGACCTAACTGACCAGTATATACTCCTTTACAAGTGTTGCAAGTTAATTTATAAATGCCTGATTTATTATTTTATATATCGGAGTTTTATCATTATTTATAACATTATATAATTTATTTTGGGATTTTAGAGATACGCCTATGTTGTGAATAATTTTAATATTGGGGGGACTTTCTTATTGTCGGCATATAAATATTTTTTATGCAAATTAAATATTAAAATGCAGTTATTAATGATGAAAATTAATAAAAAGACAAATATGATGTCCATGAGCGTTTCTGCACTGTGTTTTACAATAAATGTAAAAACTCCAGTTAACAGTTAAAACAACTACTCCCCGTACTACAGCACCGCCAGGCATTGAATGATATAACTGTTAACTGTCGTTACATGTCTGAACTAATATTCAGCACGATGTAGCAATTTTGTGGTGTTATCATTTTTTAACCGCTTCTCGAAAAGTGTTATGCAATGACTATCTGCAGACACGTGTTTCGCTGTATCACAGCTCATCGTTCGCCGAAAAAGGGTCCGATTTATTGTTCGGCACTGGCAGCTGCACATTTTGGAAAATTATCTCGTTTGGATTATTTCAATAATGCGGAATTTATGCAAATTATTATTAGGAGCAATGGGTAGCTCGTAAAATGGATTAAAATATAATTACGCATTTGTTACCACGTTCAGGTAAACTGAACGCCGGTAACACAATAAATGTAAAAACTCCAGTTAACAGTTAAAACAACTACTTCCCGTACTACAGCACCGCCAGGCATTGAAACGCTCATGGACATCATATTTGTCTTTTTATTAATTTTCATCAAAATATTTTTTAACTGAGTTTTGTTCTTGTTTCTTAATAAGATTATCTGTAATGTTATCTTGGCAGCCGTTATTAATTGCTAGTGATTTAATTATTTTTATTTCATTTTTATACCCTATGTTCTGTAATATTAATAAAACAAAAAAAAAACACTGAATAAAACACTTACTATGTTTTTAACCACTATAATTTATTATAATATATAAATATATTACAATGTGTACAACTTTTGACGGTCAAAAGTCGAAACTTAAGCCATACACATTGTAATATATTTATATATTATAGTTCGGTGTTTGAGACTGTTGGCTTTAAGAGATCGTTTTTCCACCACCAGGTCCATTGCAAAGCAGTGGCATGAAGAGCATGGAAGACAGATTGGAATGTGAACAGCTTATCGCCGGAAATTGATTCGAATGGTGTAGAGAATGATTAATTTGGGACCAGGTTTGGAATGATATAGTGTTTAGTGACGAATCTAGATTCTGTTTAGAGATGCGCGATGGCCGGGCCAGAGTCAGAAGACGACGTGGTCAAAAAAGAAATCTACATTCATCACACAATTGGGGTTATGGTATGGGGTGCCATTGCTTATGGCTCTTCTTCTTAGGGTGGTGTCTCCTAACGGAGGTTAGCTATCATTATGGCAATTTTCACTTTAGATGTAGCAGCTCTAAATAGTTCGCTAGATGTCTGTCCGTACCACTCTCGTATGGTTTTTACCGTCTATTTTTCCTTGCATGATCAATTATAGTATAGAGTATCTTTCCCCCCTCATGATATGTCCAAAATATTCTAATTTTCGTTTCTTGAGGGTCTGAACAAGTTCCTTTTCTCTTTGGACTCGGTGCATAACTTCCTCATGGCTCTAGGTCACCTCTAATCTTCATTAAAGGCAACACGACCGCACTGCGTTACATCGAAGACATTCTGGAACCTTATCCCCTTCAGACATTGCCGTATCCAACTTTACAGCAGGATAATGCTCGCCCACACATTGCAAGAGCCACAATACAATACCACAATAAACTTCTTTGAGCACGCTAAAATCAATTGGTTGCCCTCGATGCCCAATTGAGCAAGTGTGGGATATCATGGACCGAAGACTCCTTAATTTGCAGCATCCCCCTTAAACTCTAGAAGCACTTTGAAATGTGTTGGTATCGTGCATCAATACATTATTCATGTTTTTTTTCATAGAGTTCGTTGAATCGAAGAGAATTTTTGTTAATTTGTTTACTATGTTTTCCCTTACAAAATACATATTATGAAAATAAAATTATTTATACAGGCTGTTCTGATTTCCATCACACTTAGTATAATATTATACATCTTCTTCAACTTTAAGGAAAAGTCGAAATTTCGCATCCGACTAAATTTAATAAGTGGTTCTACATCTTAAGCGAACCACCACAAAGACTAGACTAGACGTCACTGGCTTACAACTAGTTATAATTGCTGTTCTAATTTAATCTTTATGGTTACCAAGGAGTAATTGTCTCAGATTTACATATCCAACATACGTTTAGATCAACTAAAGAAGGCTTCTCACGTCAACGCAGCAATTAACAACCATCCATTAATTGGCTACACTAGCTGGTACTTTAAATTTATGGTTGTCAGCATCACAGTAGTCAGCATGTACCCACTCCTAAAATTAGTGGTGTTTCTAAAGAAACGACCGACCAAAGTATACAGAGAAGCAGAATATATTCCAAGAAAGCCAACGAAGTACTAGCATCCACATTAACAAACCCAGGACGTTCTTAGCTTTTAGATATCCAACTAAGATCACAAATACTGTGAAATGCAAAGCCACTTGAAGGATGGTCCAGTGAAGATTGAATCAATCTTCTTTTTACGGGGGGTGTTAAGTATAAGTCCTAAGAGTGTACCGAACGTGAGCATTATATTTGTTGAATTCTAAAATAGACGTAAAATATAGTATATAAGTAAATAAAATTAAAATTAAACGTTTAAATTTTATTGGCAATCATTATTTCTTAGATTATATTTTATATGAATTAATGCGAAGTCATAGCAATATGGCCCAAATTTCGCTGCCGAGGACAATTAATGATTTTCGTTCGGGAGGCGCACATGGAAGCGCGGGGTCATTGACTATTGTTTTCCTCGCGTATCGATATTCCAGCTGGACGTTGTTATATATATATATATATATATATATATATATATATATATATATATATATATATATATATTCAGCAGGAAAGTAAGTTGTTGAAATGTGGTGATACATTTTAGCGTAGAGATAAGTGTTCATGATGATGATGATGATGATGGTTTGGATGCGCAATACCAAGATGACGAGCACCAATGGTAGTTTTCTGGTACGACGCGGGTGCACACCGCAGGAATAAATAGTGTGAGGGTTACCTAGTTCATAGACATAGTTTAGGTGCAAGTAGTATCAATGAATCGATGTGATATAGCGGAAACAAGATGCAATAAGCGCGCAGCGTGAGATTCTCGCTCCCCACCATCGGCGAGTACAACTCCAGGTCATTCAACCCGCGGAGTCCCAGCTAGAAGCACACGGCGCGCATTCGCTCGCTCTTTCGTATATTCGTCCTTAATTCACACTTAACTTATTTCGGACGTATTTTCTATTTCTCCATATATCCACCAATCTATGCGTTACGTAATCCGCGACAGTTCGCGCGTCTCTGAAAACAGCCCGTCCTCCTCTTCCTGATCCCACAGTGATTAACATCAAAACAACACACACACATAAATAAATAAAAAAAATAAAACGTGAAGTGCAAATTTAAAAAAAAGAACAACAAACATCACTAGGATTATCCCTCTAAAAAAGTGAGTGTCAGTGAGTGTAGTGCTGATGAAGATGTTTGAAATAATCAAGTGACCGATTTAAACTGTGTGCAGTGTTTTTTAATGATTTATTATTATAAACCAATGGACCCCTGGATGAGCCCTGGACTTTTCAGTTAGGTGAGTGTATGGGGTACATGCACATCCGGTCCTTGCACCTCCTGCAACAGTCATTTTCCAGTGACCTAATTCTAAACGAGGCATTGCATCCTTATTGCACGCAGGAATGCAGCCGATGCATTTTTTCGTGGTTGTTTAACGCGTGCAGAGTTAAATTACTTTAAATCTAATAATTTTATATTTGAAACTACCTACAAAACTTGAATTACTATTAATATTCCTTTGATAAGGCTATTACATGGTGTAATTTTATTTATAATATGTATGTTATAAATAACACACAACATTTATTTTATACGTTTTATAATAATAATCAAAAAACTACATAAATAAAAAATATAATATTCCTGTAAGACATACAGTTTTGTCAAAAATAATTTATGCATAAGAGTATAGAAACGTGCAAACCCATAATTAATAGCATTTATATTAACAATACATTCTTTATTGTCAATCCTTGCTGCCACCGTTCACGATATGTGTTTTAATTATTTAGATTTTACTTAACAGGTCCCACGTTTTTAAACTTAACTGCTATGATAATTATCTAAGAGAAAAATAATTAAATGGATTATTTCAAACCTTTTTTTAACTGATAGTAAATTATCAAATTTATCAAAATTTATTAACTAAATGAAAGTGTACGTATTTTTTTAATATCACAAAATCGATTAATTTCGACATAAATAATATTTTTTATTCTGCTTGAAATATTTTAAATTAAAATTAACTATTATTTAAAATTTAATAGAGGGATAGTAGAAGAAGTTGCAAGGGAAGTTTGGAGAATTTACTTTTAGAATTTGTATTAATATTCCTTATTATTTAAAATTGAAAGAGTTGTATAGAATTATTATTATTATTTTATATTTTATGGAGTAAAGAATAGTGAATGGGATTATTGAAGAATTTTTGTGTAAAAATAGGTGTAGTTCGATAGAGATAATTGAGATAGTATTAAAAAACTGATTAGATGATATAGAAGGGTGGAGGATTTCCAATGTTTACTCACTAATTTGTATATTTACAAACTATACAATTTTTAAACTGAAATAATCCATTGTCAAAAAGGGTTGTCTTTGAATGATAATTTTACTATTTATAACTTATTAACTATAGTTAATCCGTTTTGATTAACGCATTTTTTTAGTTTAAAAATCATTAAAAGTCATTTTATAGATTGTATTTTGCCCCTAACTTTATTTAAGTTGTGCGGGATGGTAGCGTTGAATATTGAGAAGGAAGTTTGTTTGGATTAATTTCAAACAAGCTCTTGGAGGTATTGAAGTAGTTTGGTATTTAGAAAATTAAGGTGCGTTGGAATTTTATTTACAAAATGTTATTAATAATTGAAGGTAAATAAATAGTAAATGAGAAAGAGGAACAATTCTGACTTGGTAAAGAGTTTACCCGAATTTTCATCATTAAACTGTTAAAAGGAGTTATTAAGCTTTTTAATGGTATTTTGCTAGAGTAGAGGTATGATGTATCATGGAATTGTCATGAGAAAATTAAAGCAGGTATTTGAAGGAATGAAAATATAGAACATAAGGTTTGTAAATTTTAATGAATAAGGTATTAAATAGTAAAGAAACAGAAGAATCCTTGCTTTGGAGCAAAGAATGAGAATAGAAAGTTTTGAATTAGCACCGTTGATTGAAGCTTAATAAACTCTTGTTTATTGAAGATATTTTAGAATGTTAGAGGCATTGTAGAAAATGGAAGCATTGTTTTCGGACAAAAGAACATCATTGAATTTTATTTTAGCAGAACATAAGTATGAATTATCAGAGTGCTCCCATAAGTAAATAGAAGAAAGTATTTAGAGTGATTGAAGTAAACCGGAATGGGATTGTAAATATCGAAGAATAAAAAGTTAATTGGGAAAAGTGACAGAGAAAGAGAGAAGAATAATTTTTACTTTGGACTAAAGTAAGAGTTTTAAATATTGAAGGAAATTAATTAGTTTTTGTTTGTATTTAAAAGAGTTTGATCGAGTAGGAGCATTACTTATCAGGGCAGTCTAATCAGAAAATTGAAGCAGCTATTTAGAGTTGAAATAAAGAGTATTGGAATTGTAAATAATGTATAATAGGGTGTTACTACTGTAAAACTACTACTACTACTACTATAAAAAAGAAAAAAAGAGGTTTATGGATTGCCACCATTAAAGAAAGTCAATTCGGTATTGCAGGTATTGAAGTGCTTTTGATAGATTAAAAGCGTTGGTTATTAGGGCAGTCAGATCAGAAAATCAAAGCAGCTAGTTAAACGGGTTGAAGTAAAAAAAAATGGAATTTTAAATATTGAAGCAAATGGTGTTAACTAGTAGAGGTGAAATAGAAGAGTGAGAAAAAAAAGCCTGGCTTTAAGTAGAGAAGAAAGGTTTTAATAAGAATCAATAAGGTCTTATTCATATTAAAGTGATTTTGATAGGGTAGAGGTATTGGTTATTAGGATAGTCTCAGAAAAAAGAGGTATATAGAAGGATAGTCTTAAAGAGGAACATAGCAACTGAATTGTAAATATTAAATCATAAGATGATGAATAATGAAAGTGAGTTAGAATCTTTGCTCGGAAGTAAAGGAAAAGGAAAGAGAAAAATATGAATTACTACAGTAAAACGAAGGTTGAGATTTTTTGGTAGAACATTCTCATCAGCAAATTGAAACAGAGATTTAGATGGATTGAAATAAAATGCGGAATTGTAAATGTCGCAGCCTAGGATGTAAATATTAAAGGTGAAGCAGACAAGTTCTTGTTCTAATGTAAAAAATTGTGATTTAGCCATCATAATACTTTTCCTAAATTTTTCTCGAAAACTATAAGGCTATTCTTATCAATTTGATTTTTGATTCTTTACAAATACTTGTCATATAAATTTCATGTAACTATTATAATTTAATAGCAATAGGCAACCCATGTCAAAATTTTTAATTTTTAAATTTTTTCTCGCAAGTCAAGAACTTTACGAAAAATATGGTTTAATAAAACATGTGCAGTTTTTTAATCCACTTCAAATTTTGTTTGAAAAGTTTTGTAAAAATTTTCATATTTAAAAAATATCGAGAAAAAAAATAAACGAGTAAACATTCAATTCCGGTTTCTGAATGTACACCAAAAGCTTTTCAGTACCAGTTTTTAACGACAGAACTTTAATATTTCATTAATGATTTTCTCATTTACCTCGTGATGAAACATTGTGGAATAATAGGTAATTAATTAAAAACACTTGGTTTGTGTTAGTGAAACAAACCAAGTGTTTTTAATTAATTACCTATTACAGAACTTTAAGTTTAAAGTTTCACCTCAAACGGATAATTCGTTTTTGTGATACAGCGCCCACAATCATTCTCATGCACGAAAACAACACTTTCCCTATTATTCTATAGAGGGAAAGTAAAAAGTGAGAAACATTATATTATTTTGTTTTATCTATTCGAGAGATATTTCAATGAGAAGATGTGTTTAAAAGATAATATTTGTATAACAAATATTTACTTAAAACTATACTCACTTAATTCCGTGCAAATCATCTATCAAATATTACATAACAGGTTAATAATAACCTAAATTCCGCAAAATATAGAAATATCGTCATCTCCTAAATATCCCTCGTCATATCATTTTTATCATTAAACAATTCCTCTCTAATAGATCTCTAAAAGTAAAAATCCACAACTCCTTCTCTTCTTCCTTTACTCTCGAACAAGCACTGTCTCAAGGCTCTCCACTCTCACCCCTATCATACAACATTTTTAGCTCTGACATCTATAATCCTGATCCTCTCTACTTCAATCCTTCCAAATATCTCCTGCAATTTGCTGATGATACTGCCCTAATTACCAAAAGCCCTCTAATTCCTTCAAGAGCTAATTGACTTCCTTCAACACTGGTTTGCAAAATGGCGTATCAAAATCAATCCCCATAAATCAAAGCTCCTAATTCCATACCACCGCACCAATAATTCTCCCTACAACATCTTAATTTCCGAAACTACTATCCCCTCCTCAAATTCCATTAAATACCTAGGCATAACAACATTGTAACCAAATTGGATCTGGAATAGTACTTATTTTGAGAAATAATTCCATTAAAATTCCAGAGACAATAATTTTTGAAGTACTATTCAAAACTACTAAAAATACTTATTTCTTAGAAAAGTCCGGAAGACAAAAAATCGAAAACTTACATGAATTCTGAGTACATTTTCTAAATATAATTAATTCGTTAATACATTCACATTAACAAATAAGCTATTGATATAACAAGTTAATAATAACCCACACTAAGCAAATACATTAAATCTCTATCAAATAGACTTTTTGTGACAACTGTTTCATCGAAGATAGGATGTGTTAAGTTCAAGAACCCCAATGTAGAATTCTGATAGTTCTTAATTAAGTTCTTAATATATTTTAACGTATCTTGAAGTACTATTAACTTTTAGAAAAGGGTACTCTTAAATCCAGAACTCGACATTGCACCTCAATATGGTAACCAGTTCTGACCGGATTTAAATATGTATTTGGAATATTTTAGTTCTTAATAGTTTTGATAAATAGTTATATTGCGATTATTGGGATAATCATTTTTGAAGTACTATTCAAAACTACTAATAATAATTGTTTGCTAGAAAAGTCCGAAAGACAAAAAATACGACTTCCACTAGCTGTAAATACTAGGAATTTCTCTTATTTTTGCACATGTCTTCAGTGTCAATATGTTTTGCGCCACGAGTATGTTGTGATTCGTACACCTATCTGCTACTAGGTATGTCTTCATACTCAAAATTGCATTCCTAAATCGTTTATTGATCATTATGTAATCTATTTGGTTTCGTACATTTTCTAAATTTAATAAATTCGTTTAGTAATTCATTCAGAAAAACAAGTTCGATAAAATCATTATTATATAATTATAGTTTTTTGATAAAGTTGTTAAAAATAAACTATTTAAGTTCAAAATCTTCAAGAAGTTTTTGATATCATTTCATTTTAACTGCTTTAAAGTTTTCGAAAGAAAGGGTTCAAAAATATGGAATTAGATTGCTTGATCAACGTCCAACTACCCTTAGATTCCATTTATTTATTTAAATATTGGAAATTTTTTGATTCCAAAAGCAGATTAAGCGCTGCACACTTTTTTATGATCGTGAACATTTTTTGAAAAAAAAAAAAACAAATGTGTCTGCTCGTATCTCAAAAATCACTAAAGATTTCGTGTTCAAACTTTAAATTTGAGGATTTATTCTTCGCTGAAAGCTTTTTGCTAACCGAAACCCTTTTTTGTTTCTTTGGGTTTGGATACAAAAAAATTGACATTTTTCAAATAAAATTTAAAAATAATAAAAAATTGAACTTTAATTAATACAAAGTTTTCATACACTTGCTTGTTTTCGAGAAAAGAATTAACAGTTTTATAAAAAATATAAGTCTATAAAAATAAAATGAGAGAAAGTAAAAAATAAAAGAAAAAGAATAAAAAATGAAATAAGTGATTTAAAGGGAGGAAGGAGGTAGGAGGTAGGAGAAAAGAGTAAACCAAATAGCAGAGAAAGGACAGAAAAAGGAAGAAGGCAGAAAAAATTGCAAATAATGGATATGGAAAGAAGTCACATTCAGCAAAAAATGTGAACAAAAATGAACTAACGTGGAAAATGATTAAACAATAGTGAAATATTATACTTGTATTATTAGAACCTTTTAATATTTTAGCAAACTATATTTATACATATCTTTAGGATTTAGAATTTATTTATTTTAAGATTCTTTTGCTATGTTTTATTTTTCACTCCGAATTTAAATTTTATTTGCAAGTGTTTTTCATCTTTTATAACTCTCAAACCTAAAAAAAATGAAAAAGAAGAAAGGAAATGAGTGTAAAGTAGTATAGAAAGTTAAAGTAGAGTAAAGTAGAGAAAGGTAGAAAGCAAACGAAAATAATTTTAGACTAATAATAATTTTAATATTGAGAATTTTTTAATTGTTTTTTATGATCCTAATAATTTGTTTTTAAACTTTTGTAAATAAATATATTGTCAAACCTAACTTCTTAAATAGTTTAAATATTCAAAATTGGGTTTGATGGTCTTAACATTTTTGGATTTTTGAACATGGAAGAATATATAAAAACACAATTTTTTTATAACGGTAACATTTTGTAATTTATGTCTGGAGGATTTTTTTAGTTTTGACCATTAGGAGCAAATATGGCACGATGCATAAATTAAAAAATATTAAGCCGTGAATACTTTAAAATATGTTTATGGATTATTAAAGAGAAAAAATTTAAAAATAAATTGATAAATATAAGAAATCAACTTTAATAAAATGAAAAAATTTAAACCTTAACTGAAAATTTATTCATTTCATTTTTTTTAACGTTTTCATCATTTTAAGATTAAAAAAAAACTATCAAAAAATATATATAAATTCTTAAGCCTTTATATTATATTATATTATATTATATACATATATATATATTTTGATTTTTGCTTTCTTCATACCAAAGTTAAACATCTTGTAAGTGCCAACTTTATAATCTCTTAAAAATGGAAAAATGAAGAAATACATAAAAAGGAAATAAAGGAGACCCTCAATGGTTCTCCTTTTTACTTTCCCTATATGAAATATAGGGGAAGTATTGTGATCGTGATTTTTTTTTGAAAAAATTTTTTTGCGGAAATATCCGTTTTGAGGTCCCCTGAGTCCATTGCACTAATTTCTGGAAAAAAAATTTTTGTGTCTGTGTGTGTGTCTGTCTGTCCGTCTGTCTGTCTGTCTGTCTGTCTGTCTGTCTGTCTGTCTGTCGGTGGGTGCTGTATCTCAAAAACGAATAATCCGATTGAGATGAAACTTTAAACTTAAGGTTTTATCTTTAAAAACTGGAACTGAAAAGCTTTTGGTAAACATTCGTAGACCGGAAGTGGATGTTTACTCGAGACGTTTTTTTGTTTTTTGATAATGTTTTTCTAAATATGAAAAATTTTAAAAAACGGTTCAAACAAAAGTTAAAGAGAATAAAAACCTGAACAAGTTTTATTTAAACATATTTTTCATAATATTTTTAACTTTTGAGAAAAAAAATAAAAACTGAAAATTTAAATATTTTTTGACAATTGCTAATTAACTGTTGGAGTTACATGAAATTTATATAACAAATAATTGTATAGAATTAAAAAATGAATAAATTATTAAGAATAGCCTTTTTGCATAAATCTCATAGTTTTCGAGAAAAATATAGGGAAAGTACTATGATGGTCACATCACCATTTTTTAATAATTATTTTTGGTTAAAACCTAGTGATTTTTTTAATTTGGTGTAAGTATGGATTGCCACGTAGTAACGTTAGCAACTATTCTCTTCGGTCATTAGAAGGGATTTTTAATAGGAAACTTGTCATAATATACGAAACAGTGTCAAACAAACCTAAGAAAAGTATGGCTGTATAAAAAGTGATTGATTAAATTTATAAGAGTATAAAATACCTTTCGGTTGCAATATGACCAAGTTTAACAAGTGTTAATTTTTTTTCTATAAATTTTTCTATTTTCTCCCTATATTATTTTGCCATTGGATTTTTTGTTTATTTTATATGAGTGAATCTTATTTTAGTACGAATCCTTTCTTTTTTCATAATAGAACATGAACTGAACTTTCTAATGTCTTCAAGAGTTGACGTTGTTAACCAGTGTAGGAGAAATTACGGGTTTTAATGAGTGTGAACTCCGCTTTCCGGCATGGTGTTAAAATGATATGTATGTTCTATCTATAAATTTATTTATATTCTCTTCACATATTGTCATTTATTATTAAAATAAAAATAATAATTAGAATTAATTATTTTGAGCGTTTCTGCACATTATTATAATGTAAAAACTACAAATACCAACAGTTAAGTATTTTTTTCATTATAATAATGTATAATGTAATAATTAATTCTAAACATTACTTTTATTTTCATAATACTGTACCTGTAAATAAATATTTAATTTACACATTTATTATTAAAACTGAATTATCAATAGACATATTAAATATTAGTTTATGGTAGTAAATTAGTATATTTATATAACATCTGCTGTGATTACAGTAGTTAGAACCTCATAAAAATATACAAAATATACACGCAACGACACACACACGTGTACACGTGTGGACACTCACCCCAAATTGTACGGAAGCATTAAAGTAACATTTGCAATACCAGTGATAACGTGGAGCGGCATGGGGGGTTGGGGGAGCGTCACAAGGAATTCCCAGCCCATTTTGGGGTTGCGACGTTCGGCGTCACCTCAACTAATAACCCAAGGGGCATTTTCCCCGTCACAAAGGAACTCCGCGAAAAAAACGAAACGCCCAAACAGTCTTGTGAATAAATTAGGTACGGGGCGAGGAGAGGGTCATCGGGGGTCACGGACCCCGTGCGTATTTTCCGATTACGGGAAAAGAGAAGAAAGGGGTTGTACGGCCCGAAAGGGTTAATTACCCCAAACGCACGTTGGCCGAAATTAGTTAGTTGGTGCGTGTAATGGGAAAGCTATATTTATTCGAAAATTCCTTTGTTGTTCCTCTCTTTTATTATCGACACTGTGAAAACATATATTTTCTAGGTATTTTTTTGCTTTCCCTGTATAAATACGGGAAAGTATTGTGATAATTTTCGAATTTGATATAGACATACGTTTTAATAAAATATATTAAAATCCTTTAGTTCGTTGTAGAAAATTCACTATTTAAAAAAAAAAATATTTTTCGTATTTTTAAATACATGTTTTGATGATTTCTGGGCTAAAGATTTTGGACTGAGCTGAGCTTTCGGTGAAAATTCGTGCACCGAAAGTAGGTGTTTTCTCGAAGCCGTTTTAAGTTTATCCGGATTTATTTTAAGAAAAAAGTTATTGATAATTAAAAACTTAAGAACTTTTATTTAAATTCCATTTTAATAAACAATGTTGTTTTCAAAAAATAAATTAAATTATTTACGAATTTCAATTTTATTTATATTTTTAAATAATTTTCATTGATATCTAGAGCGGCATTCGACAGATTCTGAAATTGTTTGAATTTTTATCGTCAATATTGAAATACTATTAATTATTGTTAATTGTTTTCTTTTACTTACAAGTTTGCAAAAAATATTGTTTTCTGCATTTTCGTTCAATTTTTCACTAAATTTCAAAATTTCAATTATGTTTGTTTGTATTTTTTTATTTTTTTAATACTTTTATCGATTGTCAATTGTATTTGTGGCATTCAATAATTTTCAATCATAAACTTATTGTATCGACTGTCGATTGTTTCTTTATTAATAATAATTTCAGTTGTTTTCTGTAGTGGAATATTATGGTTTTTAGAAGAGTTTTTAATTACAACTATATTCACTTTTATTGGTTGTTATTTGGTTCCGTTTTTATATTATATTTTTAAAATAATTTTCAATTGTTCATGTATTTTCGTCAATATTCAACTGATTTGATTGATTGCCAAATGTTTTAATCTTCTATAAATTTCATATGACGTGACATTCAATTGTTTTACTGTTTTTAACGTTTTTAATTGTTTTACAAATATCTTTACTGAAACTATTTTTATGTAATTTTTAATTTGTTTTCTTACGTTAATTTTTATCGTCGATGTTCAATTGGTTTTATTTATTGTCGATTGTTTTCTTAACAATTTTAATTAATATCTGGATTAGCATTAAATTCAATTGTTAAAAGAAACAAAGAAACAATTTTTGCTATTGTTTATTTTCCTTGCCATATAAAATACAACCAAACCAACTGTTTCTAAAATGTTATTCAATATTTAATAATAATTTTCATTTTCATTTTCTAATAAACATATTGATTATCGATTGTTTCATTTTTGAATTTCGAATAATTTAATTTGTTTGTTCTACTTGGAATGGATGGTTATTATTAGGATTTTTTATTTACAGAAAAATGAAAATAATATGAATGTAACTAATAATATGAAAATAATACGTGATAATTGTTTATTTTTTCTGTTTAACGGTTATTGACCCGCGGTCTTTCAGCCTGGATTTATCTGTCGTACAAACGTCATGATTGCTAATGTCTAACGGAATTAACTGTCGGTTGTTCTTCAAACGTCATGAACGATAATATCACTGTGAAATGAAGAAATGAACTGAAGAATAGTCATACCCAGATGGTTAAGGATGTCAAGATTATGAGGGTTGGTGGCAAATATTTCTGCGATGAATGTAAGACGTTTTTTTAATGGGAGAGAGGTTGGCTAATTGGTATAGGAGGGTGTTAGATGGGTTTTGTATGGCTTTGAGGGGATGTCTAATTTTTGTAAGCGTATGAAAAGCTGATCATTTAGATACCTGGATATTTTTAAGAACGGAAGGATGGGGTTTATAGAAAGTGATGGCGATGCCTTGGGTTTTATAGGCGAGGCTTCTAAAATGCCGAGCTCTCTTCTTGACACACCCTTTGAGGTTTTGGGCGTGTTTTTTAAAAGTTAATTTGAAGACAAATTATATCCCAAGATATTTGCAAGAATGAGATGGTGAAAATGAATTAGGATATCGATCAGCCCTTGTAAGGTTGTAAGTGCTTTTTGTAAGGTGAGGATATGTACTACTAATTGGGTAGGATAAAGGATTGATGTAAGGGTTATAAAATGTTGTTTGGCAGTTAGTAGTAAGGATCGAAAGACAGGAAGCTGGGTATTTGGGTGATAACTTGACACGCCTTGGTCAATTTTCGGTAAAATAATATTTTTATTTTGGTATGATCTGGGAATTATTTATGCAGTTAAATATTTATAGGGTGTATTTGTGGATATTGTCAGGGAGGGATTTAAGGATAGCTCTATGGACTTTGTCATAACCGGGGGCCTTGTTTTTACCTTTATATAGTCAGGTAAAATATTCGTCCTCATTTATATCGTCATCAGGTAAGGACTGCGGGTATTTTTTAAATTGCCATAACAAGTGTTTACTGTATAAAAAAAGGTTTTTGTCACATACATCAACTGTTGGTGTAATTGCTGTCAAAATGGTTTGCAAAGGCATTCCTATTAATTGTTCGCTTGTAGTTAAAGATTTTGAAATTGGGTTCTCTATTTTCTGTAACAAGTCGGTTTTCCTGTATTTAATTAGTTTTTTAATTTCGTCCCAATATTGTTTTCCTTGTTTGTCGTTAATGTCCTTGCATGTCGTAGTAGTAGTACATACATCTGTCTTGTATTCTTTAATAAGTCTTTGTGTCGATTTATTTAGGGCATTCATTTTTTGTAAATCTCGGTACGGTCTTTTGTATTTGATTAGTCTTAGGATAAAGTTTAAGATAGGACATTTCTACTCTTTTCTCCTATAAGTAGATGTGTGTTTTTTTACTGAGTCTGATTATTTATTAGGAAGTAAGGAAATAGTTGATGGGTTAACTTGTGGGTGCATCATTTAAGTCTTTAGTCACTTTGTCAATATCGCAGTATTTCTGTCTATATATGCTTTTTGGATGATTGAAGGTTGTTAAACGATTGAAAATTGGATAGATAGATGGTCTGAACAAAGATCAGGAATTAAGAAAACATTCTAGTGATAATATTTGATGTTACTTGTACATAACGGGATGCGTGGAGTACTGCATTGGTTTCGAAATATTATAAATGTAGGAGCAGTATTGATACATACAAAGTTTGAATTCTATTATTTTTTCTTTTATTAATTGTCAACTGAATTTGTTTTCACAATCATCTACCAATTTCAATTTGTTTTCCGAGGTATTTTGGAACTTTTCTGTTTCAACTTTTATTATAAAAATTTTTACATGAAAATTTAATTTAATTTGCAATTTTCAATTAATTTTGCTTTTCAAGTTTTTCGTCGATATTTAACTAAATTTATCGATTTTTAATAGTTTTTTTAGTTCTATAATATTTTATTCCTCACATGGCACAACTTATTTTAGAGGTTTTTTAACGTTTTTAACAAATTGTTTTCTGAAGAAACATTAAATTGTTTTAGAACTTTCTTAAATTTAAACAGTTTTTTTAAATTAATTTTTAGTTGTTTTCTTTTGTTAATGTTTCAATTGATTTTTAATTTAACGTTTTTAACCTTTTTAATTGTATAACAATTTTCAAATTTAATTTTTGTACAGACTTTCAATTGTTTTAGAACTTCTTTCAATTGTTTATTAAATTTAGTTTTCAATTGTTTTCTTTCTTTAATTTTCTTATTCTTGTTCAACTTTTTTTGCAATCTTCAAATCATAATTGTTTTACAATGTTTAACGTTTTTGATAATTTTTAACAAATTTTAATTGTTTTTATTTATTTATTTAACCTTTATCTATCATGCATTACATTAAAAAATATATAATTATACTAACAATGTAAGCAAATAATATATACAACTAATTTTGACTGCGTGTAGAAGGGCTCACTCTTGAATGATCTTCCATTCGAACCCGCTGATCCTCTTCTTCACTGATCCGTCATAGGAGGTCCAATTTATTTATTTATTTATTTATTTATTTATTGGTGCGTTTCAACTGTTTTTTTTATAAAATATTTCAATTGTTTTCGTTTGTTTAAACATTTTTTTTCAAATTAAACTATTTTAATATTTTCCAATTGATTGAAAGTTTTTTTCCAACACAAAATATTGATTGTCGATTGTTTCTATTTAAATTTTTTACAATCGCAAATATATTTTGTTCCTATTATTTTGGCATAACATCTTTATTTAGACAAACATAAATACATTTGGAACAAATACAGATTAATCTAAAATAAGGGTTAGTCGTCCGTTTCGGCTAACGACTAATGTAAAAAAAGAAAATTTGGTGTTTATCTTAACTGTTCGAATGATTCGAGCTAATGAATTCATGTAGAGTGATTAGGGGTGTTTATGTTTAGAAGGGATGTTGGGGTTTCGGGATGTGCAGAATTTTTCAAGGAGGGTTATATTCAAAGGGCTGTTGGCAAAATGTACACTTAGGCTATTCATACGTTGGGATATTGGGGTGACTTGTGTGGTTTCGTAGAGAGGAACTTTGGAAGGATTATGAAGGGGTTGATGGGATGTTAGTTTGGTAAGGATACGTAGAGCTGGAGAGTAGAAGGACGGATTTAGCTAAAGAGGATCGCAATGTAATCAAAAAGAGGTCGACAAACCGAGGTGTATATATTTACTTTTTTTAGTTCAAATGACAAAATTGTTTTGAACAAATTTTAATTATTTTCTGAAGAGGTATTCAATTGTTGTTAGAACTATTAACTTATTTTATTCGTTTTCAATTATTTTTCTTATAATTTTTTATTAAACAGTTTAATTAACCTCGGGTTTGGTATTAAATTCAATCGATTGCGAACTAATTTGTAATTTTTACTTTCCCTATATACTATAATATATATAGATAGAATAGATCCTTTTGGAATGAAACTTTAAACTTAAGGTTTTTATCGTAAAAACTGGAACTGAAAAGCTTTTGGTGAACATTCAAAAACCGAAAGTGGATGTTTAGTTGAGACGTTTTTTTCCGATATTTTTCTAAATATGAAACATTTTACAAAACTTTTCAAACAATGATACTGAACAAGTTTTATAAAAACATATTTTTCATAAAGTTAAAGACTTAAAAAAATAAATTAAAAATTTTTGACTTTTTTGCCTCTTGCAAATAAACTATATGAGTAACATGAAATTTATATAACAAAAAATTGTAGAAAATTCAAAACTGAACAAATTATTAAGAATAGATTTTTGCGTAAACCTCATAACTAGGAGGTTCGAGTAAAATAGTACTTTCCATGACCACATCGCCATTTTTCCGAATAATTCAATTATTATTGCTTAATTGTTTATGTTCCTCGCAAATAAAAAAAAATCAATTTATACCATTTTAAAAATAATTTTCAATTGTTTTCTTTCCTTGATTTTATAATAATCTACTACTTTATTGATCGTCAATGTTTTTTCCTGTACGAATTTTAACGAATTTAAATTTAATTTAATAATAATAATATAATAATTTCAAATATTTTCATGTTTTCAACAATTTCCATTGATATTATAATTTTGAATTGTTTTCGTTTATCTAAAAACATTTTTTTAATTAAAATTATTTTAATAATTTTCATTTTTTCCTAATAAACTGATTGATTGTCGATTGTTTCTTTTTCTTAGATAGATTGTCAATTCATTTTTTTATAAATTTCCAATTATTTTATTTGTTATCTGGAGTGATATTTAGTTATTCTTTTAACAATTTTAACTGTTTTTAATAATAATTTTTTATTGTTTTAGTTTATCAAGACAAATAAATTTTTCAATCACAATTATTCTAACAATTTCAAATTATTATGCAGTGACATTTAATTGATTTTTAGTTTTCAGCTATTTTTTTTAAATAATTTTTAATTGTTTCTGAATTTATCGATTGTCAATTATATTTATTATTTTTTTCAATTGTTATACAGTGTGTCCCAATTTCGATGCTCACCAAGGGTATCTCAGTTATTAGAAGAGATAGAGGAGCGGTTAAATGGGGAATGTTTTGCGGAAATCAGTGTTTATAACAATCCCATTTCAAATTCACCTTAACTTTTTTGAAATTTGAGATATTTTGAAAAATCCAAAATTTGTCCATTTTAATTTTCCTCAATAACTCGATGGCGCCTAACGCGGCTCCTATTTATTAAACCTTTACATTATTCAAACACTTTTTTAAGACAATTTTTTGGTGTAAACAGAAACCCCCGATTCACATTTGTTTTCGGGTTATTAATGTAACTTCATTTTCAACGATGATAACGTGCCTGATAATTTTTTAGTTACAAGCAAACCATTAATAAAAATGTAAATTAATCCTTAATATGACAAATAAAAGTATATATAAATATAAAGTAAAGAAACAGTACTTAAATTTCATATTCACTTAAAGGAATTATTCAATATGACGACCATTCTGTTCCACATACTTTTGACACCTTGTTCTAACAGAGTTAAAAACTCTACGTAGTGTGTTTACGTTTACTAATCGTAGCACATCTATTACTCTTTGCTCTAAAATTTTCCAAGTTTCTGGTAGTTCAAAATATTTTTGAAGGTACCACCTAATCAACTGTAATTTTTGGTGATAGTCGTTATCAACCTTGTACAATTGTTGGTGGGTAATACTTGTTTTTCTTCAAGGTGTTGTGAACAGTAGATTTTGAAATCCTTGTTTCTCGAGCTACACTACGAACTGATGTGCTGGAATTGTTCGTAACATTCTGCAAAATATTATTTTGACGTGTCCACAGCGATTCTATTTGTTTTGAAATACACGTCCAACGTATCAACTTTTTCTTCGTTTAATCTTATCTCGACAGCACTAATTTTACTTTGACATGTTATAGTTTTGTTTCATTGTTTCACACTAATGTTTAATTCCATGGCTTAGTAATTTTATTGGACAGCCTGTATTTTGTTAATAATGAAATTAAATGTCAGTATAGTTTCTTTATTTTACATTATTACTTAGAATATCGTTTTACTTTCATTTGTCATTGGTGATTAATTGCATAGCCTACTAATTTCATATTAAAAATTATTATAATGTTCGTTTTTACTAATAGTTTGCTTGTAAAAAAATTTTCAGACATGTTATACATCGTTGTTAGGCACTATCTAACAAATCCAATAGGACCACTACAAGAAATAAAAGATACCGCTAATAACTTGTAAACAAATGCGTTATCGAGTTACTGAGGCAAATTAAAATTGCCAAATTTTGTTTTTTTAAAATGTCTTAAAATTGAAACAAGTTAAGGTGAATTTGAAATGGGATTTGCTGTGAGCACTGAATTCTGCTAAACATTCCCCATATAGTCGTTGCTCTACCTCTTCTAATAACAGAGATACCAATGGTGAGCATCGAAATTGGGACACAGTATATAGAGTGATTTGGTATCTCTGCCAGTTTTAACTGTTTGCTGCTTTTTAAATAAAAAAATATTTTATTTTTCGTTACTTAAATTGTCAATAACTTCTAAAAATATTAAATTAAATTTGTTTTCCACATTTCTAAAATTTGTAAGTGTTATTCATTGTTTTAAATTATTTTTAATCTTTTTCAAAATTTTGCATTCGTCAAGCTTTTAATGATTGTCATCATTTTTTAAATTCTAGAAATTTCAATTAGTTTATGTTGAAATATTTGATTGTTTAAGTACACAGTCAATTTCAACTGTTTTTCAGTGTTTCTAGATATTATACAACCATTATTATAAACTTTAAATTATAATAAACCGAATATTAACTCAATACAAATTATTACTTGCTCTAGGTCGAGACTACGGCAAATTATTTTTTTTATTGCAATGTTTCTATGAAATAAAGATGTGACAGCACATGTCAGAAAAATATGTCTAAAGACTAAAATATGCTTAAATTAAGCATTGACCATATAAATGGATATAAGTAAAGGTATCTTAAAGCAGTATTGATGATGAATATTTATGGGTTTGAGTGGAAGATCCTTCGAAGAAGAGAACTTCGCCTGTCCTTTCTTCAGCTAAAATTTTGAGTATATATTTTCATAATTTTTATGATTTTTTGTTAGAAAAGATGAAATAAATAAAAAATAAATAATAAACACTTTGTAACTTTGTTGGTATAACACAATTTATTTACTGCTGACTATAGTTTCAGCATCTCAACGTGCCATTATCAAAATATACAATGATTAAAAACTACAATTACAGGTATATATATGGAAACAAAATTTAACAAACAGCTGTGAAAATTGGAGTGTACATCAGGTCAACCTGGTCGTTAATTAGGGGTATTCCCGGATTAGCGCGAGCCTTATGAATTTCGATCGATTCTAGGAGGTCCATTTTTCGACCCTTTTCTACGTAATGGATTATGGATAGTACATCCTCGCCAAAAGAATGATTCTCCTCGATTATGTGCTTCGCAAACGTTGATTTTTCAATTTGTTTTAGGCGAACAGAGCGTAGATGTTCTTTTAATCTAATACTAAAATTCCGACCAGATTGTCCTATGTACACACCTTGACAATGTTGACATGTTAATTTATAAATACCGGATTTGCTAAAATTATCTACTGAGGTTTTCGGATTGAAAATTAAATTTCTGATTTTTGAACTAGGTTTTAATGCTGCTGTGATGTTGTGTTTTTTTAAAATATTCTTAATTTTAAGACTAGCATTTCCAAAAAAGGTTAAAGGTATGTATTTTTTGTTTTCTGGTGGTAAGTCACCTCCAAATAGGATTTTCTTAATTTTTCCCAGTTCGTGTTTCTTTAATAATGTATCAATTATGTTGGCATTGTATCCATTATTTATTGCTATGTTCTTTATTAAGGAAATTTCGGTTTTTCTTGCAATGTCCGATAAGGGCAAACTCAATGCCCTGTGTATCATTGAATTGAACGCAGCCATTTTATGCTTTTGAGGATGTCTGGAATGGTTAGGGATAACGGTGTCAGTAAAGGATGGTTTTCTATAAATATCAAATAAGAGATTGGTGTTAGTCTTAGTGATGGATAAATCTAAATATTTTATATTGTTATTGGTTTCTGACTCTACGGTGAATTTAATTTTAGGGTGCAGGTTATTAATGAAATCTAAGAAGTGGGTTAGTTGCCTATCACTTCCTACAAAGCAAGCCAAGATATCATCAACGTAACGATACCACATTTTAATGTGTTTTCTACCTAAAGGGGAATTTAAAATACTGTTGGTTAAATTATTCATGCATATTTCGGCTAACAGTGGTCTCAATGGTGAACCCATTGCTAAGCCTTCTGTTTGCTTATAAAACTTATTTTCAAAGGAAAAATAATTATTATCAAGAATTAGTTGTATTACGTTTAAAAATTCGGACTTTACGGTTATGTTAACATTATTTTTGTCAAAAGATTCTTCAATTAATTTAATGCAATCATGTGGAGGGATATTTGCAAACATGTTCTGGTTCAAGAAGCGAGATGTATATTTCACATATATCAAGATCCTGCATTCCGAGCTCGCGCATCATCTCCATCCGGTTGAGTTCGATCTTCTGGATGATTATGTACGGGGTAAAGTCAGCTACATCACCCACAAGAAGTTCCTAATCCAGAGAAACAAACTTTCCAAATTGAAAGAAGAAAAAGAAAAAGCCGCAAACGTAAATATTAGACCACCCCCCAACCGCCATATTTTTTACCCTAGAGTCATTAACAATAGCAACGTAATATTTTCAAAATCAGAATTAAATTTATTAGAGTCAGCCCCGAATTATTCACCGCATATTCTTGATAGAAATTTTAAAGAAACATTAATTGTTGAATCAGAGTTAGCTCTTAAAAGTATTTCGGATTGTGAATTGGACAAACATAAAATCACAAAAATTATTAAAAATTCTGCTATTAATAATACAAAAGATCATAACATAGTAAAATCCATTAAACAAAAAATAAAAAACAACAACTTAACCATAACTAAAGCCGATAAGGGCAATTCAGTAGTTATCCTAGAGAAATCTTCTAACATCTCAAAGATAAATACATTCTTAAATAATTCTGAGATCATTGAATTGAATAAAGACCCTACCCCCAATTTCACAAAACTGCTAAAATCTTCTGTTAAAAATTTATACGGGTTAGTTAAAATACACAAGGAAGAAGAACCTATCCGTCCCGTCGTTTCATTCACTAACTCTCCAGCCTATAATATCTCCTCTCATTTAAACTCATTGTATAAAGAATTAACAAATTTTAAAGACCCTCGCGCAATTAAAAATTCTATTGAACTAACAAACAATTTAACATCATTTAAATTAGAACCTAACTCCAGACTGGTATCATTTGACGTAACGAACATGTTTGCAAATATCCCTCCACATGATTGCATTAAATTAATTTAAGAATCTTTTGACAAAAATAATGTTAACATAACCGTAAAGTCCGAATTTTTAAACGTAATACAACTAATTCTTGATAATAATTATTTTTCCTTTGAAAATAAGTTTTATAAGCAAACAGAAGGCTTAGCAATGGGTTCACCATTGAGCCCACTGTTAGCCGAAATATGCATGAATAATTTAACCAACAGTATTTTAAATTCCCCTTTAGGTAGAAAACACATTAAAATGTGGTATCGTTACGTTGATGATATCTTGGCTTGCTTTGTAGGAAGTGATAGGCAACTAACCCACTTCTTAGATTTCATTAATAACCTGCACCCTAAAATTAAATTCACCGTAGAGTCAGAAACCAATAACAATATAAAATATTTAGATTTATCCATCACTAAGACTAACACCAATCTCTTATTTGATATTTATAGAAAACCATCCTTTACTGACACCGTTATCCCTAACCATTCCAGACATCCTCAAAAGCATAAAATGGCTGCGTTCAATTCAATGATTCACAGGGCATTGAGTTTGCCCTTATCGGACATTGCAAGAAAAAACGAAATTTCCTTAATAAAGAACATAGCAATAAATAATGGATACAATGCCAACATAATTGATACATTATTAAAGAAACACGAACTGGGAAAAATTAAGAAAATCCTTTTTGGAGGTGACTTACCACCAGAAAACAAAAAATACATACCTTTAACCTTTTTTGGAAATGCTAGTCTTAAAATTAAGAATATCTTAAAAAAACACAACATCACAGCAGCATTAAAACCTAGTTCAAAAATCAGAAATTTAATTTTCAATCCGAAAACCTCAGTAGATAATTTTAGCAAATCCGGTATTTATAAATTAACATGTCAACATTGTCAAGGTGTGTACATAGGACAATCTGGTCGGAATTTTAGTATTAGATTAAAAGAACATCTACGCTCTGTTCGCCTAAAACAAATTGAAAAATGAAACGTTTGCGAAGCACATAATCGAGGAGAATCATTCTTTTGGCGAGGATGTACTATCCATAATCCATTACGTAGAAAAGGGTCGAAAAATGGACCTCCTAGAATCGATCGAAATTCATAAGGCTCGCGCTAATCCGGGAATACCCCTAATTAACGACCAGGTTGACCTGATGTACACTCCAATTTTCACAGCTGTTTGTTAAATTTTGTTTCCATATATATACCTGTAATTGTAGTTTTTAATCATTGTATGTTTTGATAATGGCACGTTGAGATGCTGAAACTATAGTCAGCAGTAAATAAATTGTGTTATACCAACAAAGTTACAAAGTGTTTATTATTTATACTCAACATGTATAACGAAGTAGAAGCCGCAAAAATCAATAAATAAAAAATAAATAAATAAATATGATTTTTAGTTATAATTATCTGTAATTCAAATTATATTTAACTGTTTTTCCCTACATACGTTTATTTTATTATTATATCTTTTTTTATAAATGACACTTTAATGAAATGAAATATTTTTGGAAATTTATATTTTTCATTATTGTGATATATAGTCCAATACGACCATTTTTTAAATGTGTATTAGTCTGTCTTTGTTCTTTGTCTGAGCTGTAAAGTCCTTCGTAAAAATTCGTTCATCAGAAGTTATTATTTAAATAAAAAAGTCGTACCCATAAAGGTTATAAATATTAATGTGTACAGACTATAGTAATACTGATTTAAGTCACACCAACTTTATTACCAAAGACATTAGGATGAAAAACGTCTTTAAAAATTAAACTAAAATCTAACATGTTTTAATATATGGATATCTGTAGATTCTAGTAAAAGATCATAAGAGCATAGTTTATCTCCATAAATGATAATTCAAGTTGTATATTAGTGAAGTCGATACATTGATATCTCTACTTTTGCCAACATCAAAAAGCTATTGAGAATACACCTAAAAACGATATAGGTAACTTCGGGTTTTATCAAGATTGACTAATTTTAAAAAGTTTTTCTGTATTAACAATCTTGTCGAAATTAAAAAAAAACTTCTCCTTTTACTAAATAAAAAAACCCAAATATTCGAAGATATTTTAATTTAGCGGAACAAAGATTTTTCGTAGAAATACTCTTCTTCCGATCAAACAATAGATGGACGTGTATAGATTTGGTTAAATAGTAATCTCTAAAAATGTATATTTATAACAAAAAATGAAGCCTAACAGTATTTACATTTTGGGAAGAATAACCCCAATAATCCTGCATTGACTAATAATAACAAATCTAATAATTAAAAATACGAAATCTTTTTGTAAATTTACGACAAATTACTTATTGAAACAACTACTTGCCAATTACTGTACCTACATTTACTTGGTTTTACACATTTGCCAATTACTGTATAATTATGGAGAATAGACCTGATAATAATAGATTAGTAATGAAAATAGCAGCAATTAAGCTGCTAATAATATCCTAACTTTTTAACTAACTGAAATCAATGATAAATGACTTAAGAAGACATCAATAAATTAAATGATGGCGGATAGCGCTATGCGTTAACCCACGGGTTTTTATTGTAAAAATTCTCCTTCTATTTCTTCCAACATTAACAATTGTAAGATTTCTACGTTCGAATTCATATTGAAACACTAATATTTCCCATATTAGTGTTTTTATATATTATATAGTCAATTGAAATCTGACTTAATTATAATGAATAAATTAAATATCATGCATGTGCAGATTCCGTTAAATCTGGGTCGTACCTGGCAGCTTTTAATTGTCTCCTTGGGAGGCACAAAAAAGATTGCATCACGCTGCAAGTGAAATCGGCAATATTGCTCACAATTAACGTGTCGGAATTATGTGCACTCTGCAGGGAGATGCAATCATTTCTAGAGCCCGGCTATAAATTACATTCAAGGAGATGCTCTCGCAACATCCACAAGACAAAACTGTCATAAATGGAATATTCCGCGAGATTATTTTTTAAAACAACAACGCATCGATGAACTTATTCGACTTTTGGCGATGAAGCGCCATCAAAAATCACTTTATATACCATCGGCCATGGTTTGCTTACTGATGAATTTAGTGAAGGTAATCCAAAATAGGTTGTTATTCCAGAAAACATTAATGCTGTGCATGAAATGATATTGAATGTGTCGATAGAAATGCTAAAAAATACGATTGAGGTGCTTCGAAAATTTGTCTATGACACTGAAAGTAAAAAAGCAGACTGTTTAGGTAACTGAGCTATTATTTATTGGCATCTTTCTACTCCTTTTTAACAAAATAAAATAAAATTAATGGTATAACATATTAAAATATAAGTACTTAAAATTTTAGTCAAAAGGAGAACGGGCGGAGTTCTCTTCACCGAAGGATCTTTCACTCAAATCCATGATGATATACCATCTATACTGCTTCAGAATACCATCTGTAGTATCGTCTTATATTTTTAATGCTTTAAAAACCATATTTTAGTCTTTTTTATTACAATGTTGACCATTCTAAATGACTGTGTATAATTAATTTATCAAATCTTCGAAAAAATAGGTAAAACCAACAGGCGAAGACGCGTCATTATCCACAATGCGTGTTCTCAATTTTTAAGAAATGAAAATGTCGGATTGGTGAGTCATGCGCCATACGGCCCTGATTTGACATCAATGACTTCCCTTTATTCCCGAAAATAAAAAATAAATTACCAGCGCAACATTTTTCGACGCCTGAAGACGCGATTGATGCGTTCAAAATGCATGTTTTGGAAGTACCTCAATTGGAGTGGAAACATGATTCGAACATTGATTCAACCGCATGCAAAAGCGTAATAGTCATGGGAAATATTTTGAAAAACAATAAACCCATCTTCAATAATTAGTTTATTTTTTATTTCTTTATACCCGAAATATAAAATTGATCACTCGTATTTAGAAATCTGTACATCTATAAACTTTCATATTGACTCGTTTTTAATACACAATTTTAGAATCTGGAAATTAGTAATGCGTAACTTTCACAGGAATCGTCGATGTGGACAAATACTTATAAATACGCTTAATGTTCGTTAATTCGTGATATATTTACCAGTTTAATGAGCAAACTTTTACGATAAATAATTCATTAAATATTACGCTTTGTCAGGTCAATGATCCTTATATCGGGATTTTGATAATTCACCAATTATATTTATATTAAATTACAACAGTGCTCTAACAAAAAAATAAGAAAACGAACCATTAATCAATGCTAGTAATAACAATTTTTTATATTTATTGAATTTGGTTCTCGTTTATCACGTGGTGAAACATTTTTAATAGTAAGGGTTGTTTATAGAAAGGCTCTTGGTTGGTTTCACAATTTTTAAGATTTATTCCGACTAGTTTCGATTTTTACATCATTATCTAGGACCATTCCTAGATAATGATGTAAAAATCCAAACTAGTCGGAATAAATCGTAAAAATTATGAAACCAACCAAGTGCCTTTCTATAAACAACCCTTACTTTTTATATGTATCTACTCAACTAGGGAAGCTTATTTACAATGTTTTATATTATAGATGTCATTTTAATGCTTTGTGGATACCCGAAGGGTTAAAACTCTACAGTAAAAATTCAATTTTCATGTCTTCGACTGCGCTTCACGAATGAGATACAAATGTCTAATTATAATCCTTTGTTATTGAAAAGATTTTTAAATTTAAACTTTGCGTTTGTTTTCTGTAGAGCGTAATAATATTAATATTAAAAATTTGTTCAAACAGTAATTTTACATTTAGCATTCCTCCCACTCTCCTCCTACACAAATGAGAAGCGGATATATTTGAAAATCGTTCGTGGGCGTTGTATTACGGATTTAATATGTTAAACACTCGCTTTGGTAATTAATTCATTTACCTGTATATATGAATAGATATTTATCACGTTTATTTTATTAAATCAATTAAAACTGTACAGTTTAATATGATAAAAGTTGTGAAGTTTTATATAACCAACAACCAACAAGTTATATACGTAAACAAAACATAACATTATAAAAAATAAAAAATACTAAGGGAGGGAGTGAGTATCAATATCCAGTTGAACGAAATTTCTTAGAGTGGGATTTTCAGTAAATAATTCTTCTATATTTTCTAACAGACGATGACTGTAACATGGCATACAATAAACAAAAAGATATTTAAAAATAATTCTTCAAATGATTCTTTATCGTTCTGATTCATCTCCTTTGCCAGAACATAAATTAGGCAATTAAAAAAATCTCAGTTTATCTTGGGGTGAATCGCCTATTTCCTATTTAGGAGAAATATATAAAAATTGTGAAACAACACCAAGAGTTTAATTAACCTCTAATTGGCCTATTTCACTTTCTGAAAAACATTACACCTAGTGCTAGAACCAATGCTGTAGCTTTTCCTTATACATTTAATCCTTTTACTGTCGTAGTAGCCTCAAATTTTGTGATAAATTTGGTCATTTAGATCCTCAATACAAATTTAAGAATAAAGAAAACACGTTTACGTTTTTTATACTACTTTAAAGTTGTCTTTATTTTTAATATCGAAATGTACCACGAAGTGAATGCCTTAATTTTCCAAGAATCAATACGAAGTGGTTGCATTTTCATTCTATAAATAAGATATAATTATTTGTTTGATGTATTTTTTTAAATTTTCAAAATAATTTACTTAACTTATAATATTGCAACAATTAATGTCTTGTCCAGAATTCTCTTCAAAAGTTCTAATAATAATTTCTTCCATATTTTCAAAATGTTCTATTTTCTTTCTAAATTGCAAGAATGTCTCTCAAAGGTTCTACTTTCCAGCAATCTTTTATTTTTAGACATTTGTTTATAATATATTACTTATTATAATCGGAAATCTCTTAAATTACTTTATTTTTACGGACTGTAATACTGATTAAAAAAATCATCTGCCATTTGTCATCAAGCATTGTTAGTCATGTAATCTGTCATCTGATATTTGAAACCAACTATCTATCGCCTAGTATTCTTCTTAATTTTATTATGCGTCTATTTGTAGTATGTTGTCTGACATATCTGTTAATTCTTCGATTTCGATTTTTAATAATATTGCAAAAAAAAAAACAATTAAGAATTATAAAGAGGTTCAACAAAAAGAACTTTTAAACATACTTAAGAACTATACGTTAAATTTATCTGTTATTTTGCTATGTTATCTGCCATTTGTTATTTGTCATTTTTTATTTTCCATTTAAAACCTGTCATTTGTTATGTGTTATGCGAATTAAAACAAATATATTTATTAGAGATTTAAGAATTTTTCAAATTAGTAAATAAAACTTAGTTTTTCTGAAATTCTTAATAAAATCAGTTACCTATCAATTGTCATCATCTATTATTTATCAAATATGTCAACTTTCTTATGTCTGTTATCTATTATCATTCCAACATTTATTAGCTTATATCTTATCAACTATTGATCATCTATCATTTACCATCTGTTATCGAAATATTGGAATTTTAAAATTTTAAAAATAAACTATTAGATATTGCAAAATTAATTATCTGACATTTGTTATGTGACATCTCTCTCTCATTTTTTAAAATCTTTTATCTGACATCTGCTGGTTTTTACCATTACCCTCAATTGCCACCTCATATTTTTAATTTGTTTACTTTTTCTTACAAATATTCAAAATTATTTAGCTTTTATCTCCTATTTTTTGAAATTTTTTTCAATCACTTTTACTTTAATTTATTAGAATTTTCTTGCTATTGATTAATTATATCGGAAATTTCGAGCTATTTAACATCTCTTGCTTTTTCTGACGGGCATCTTTTTTAAAAATTTATTTTTTTTCTACTAATTCTAATATAATTCTAGAATTTTCTTCAAAGGTTTTATCTATTAATATTTCTTCTAAATGTTTAGAATTTACCAGTTTTTTTTAAATTTCCATTTCCTGCTTTATCTTAGCCGAATTTTCAAGCAATTTTTAGTTTATTTTATTAAAATTTTTAGCGATTCAACATTGGTGTTATTTTGTCTATTCAAAAATTTTAATTTATATAAATTCTCTCCCAGATTATTAGAATTTTTCAGATTTGTACAATTTTCTTCAAGGGTGTTGTATTTGTAAGCAATTCTTAATTTATTTTATTATCGGACTTCTATTCAAATAATCTAAATTCTCATTAAGATTTTTACAATTTGTAAGATTCTTAACACTTTCGATGATTTTTATCATTGATCTCTATCATCTTAGTATTTTGGTCAAAAAATAATACCACTCAAAACTTTTATAGTATTGAAATAAAACAACATAGTTGGGAGGGTTTCATCACATTTATTGTTGAATACTGTAACATGTCTTGTCACACAGTGAACAATAAATGTGAAACTCTCCCAACTGTGTTGTTTTATTTCAATGTATAATGGAGTTTCATCATGTGTCCGCCTCGTTAATTCAATATTTTTTATAGTATAAGTACAACCTAATAATTTATTTTCTGCTTTTTGACATAAATCTTCTGTCGAGTATTGGTTATTTTGTTTATAATTTTTAAATATATAAAATGACTTTTTAAAATTCTAAGTTTAGAAGTACAAATAACAATGTTTAAAAAGTCAAAACCAATAAACTGAATCAAATAATTCAATTTTTTAATATTTTTGCAAACTAAAGGTAAACCAAAGTATACTACTAAAATGCCAAGTAAAATATGTTGTAAGAAAAAATCTAATGGGCTAAAATACGGAGAATTAACAGGCCACTCTATTTTCTACGTCCAATCCATCGATTTGGAAAATTCGTATCTAGAAAATCGCGAACCCGTCTATCATAGTAAGGAGGTGCTCCATCTTGTTGAAACCAAACATTTTGTGGTAAGTGCTCATTCTGTTATAGTGCAGAAATAATTTGGTTATGCAGTAAATCTAAATACTTGTCACCATTCAACTTTCGGTCTACTATTAAAAATGGGCCTATAAGCCTATTTTCGATAATTCCCATCGAAACATTCAAATCTGTGGATTCTTATTTGACCTATATCTTGAGTCATGGCGGTTAACAAAAAGTTGCCTCATCGGAAAATACTACATTATATGCAAAATGTTCTTCGATATTACATAAGTCCAACAGTCGTTTGCAAAACTCCAGCTTTCGATCGAAATCATCAGCTGACAATTCTTAAACCAATTGTATCTTATACGGATGATACTTTTCAATATCTTCCCTACAGATCACCGTCTTGTACCATAGTTTAGTGCAAAATTATGGTAGAAGTTTCTCTAAATCAATTGCAATATTTTGTCTAAAAGATTGGTTCGTTGCGGTCCGGGGTCTTCCAGGTTTCGGCATTTTTTTACCATTCCAGTTGCATTAAAACGTTCTAATGTTTTAGTAACTGTTAAATGTGATATGGGATTTCTCTCAGGATGCAAATCTTTAAAAATATGACACACTTCTTCATGAGTTCTAACACGATCACCATAACCGATCATCATTAATATTTCAATACGATTTGTTTTATTTAAATGAATTTTAAACAATTTGAAAGTTTGACAATAGTTGCCTACTAGACATTACTCGTTTATTTCCTACTATTAATATAAACACCCTAATGTTTTTTTTATACTTGAATGTAGAAAAACGTATTAAACCGCTGTATTCCTAGTTTTTACACATTTTTTACACTAAACCCAGTATGTACAAATTCGAAAAACATGCTCTTTAAAAATCTGCAGAAATATGCAAGATATCCCATTTAAACTAATAAATTGAGGGTATTTCTGGTTAGACCGGAAGTATATTATTAACAAAAAATGTACATCAGATGCATTTTGCCCCATTGCGCTTACCTTCAAAATTTCAAAGATATCGTCAATTCTGTTTAAAAGATATTTTCACTTGGTTCCATACTTTTTCCTAACCCTGTATTTATAGGAAAAAATATGTGTATAAGTATTTCTGTTCTTTATCATCTATCAACAATTGATAAAATAATTTCTTGACTTCTTACATCTATCATCAGCCATATATTATCTGTCATATGTCATCCCTCATTTATTATCATTTTTGTCAACTATAAGATTTTTAAGCAATTTAAAAAAAACAACCTGAAACGAGTGTGAGATGTTTTTAATGTTTAAGAATCAAAACTTTAAATTATATCTAAAATCTGATATGTTATCATCTGTCTTCTACGATATGTCATCTGTCAATTGTCTTCCATAATCTGCCATCAGTTTTCTGTTAACTACTAGGTGATAAATGACAATCTGTTTATATTTAAAATTTGCAAGCAATTGCTAACCTTCATTCTTGATAACGACTGAAAAAATCAAAAACTTTTATTATATTTTAAATATGCTAGATAAATATCGAAAACATAATAAAATTCTTTGACAGCCATTGATCTCTCCTTCTCTAATATCTGTCATTTGTTATTCTTCATCTGTCGTCTGTAAACATTTTAACCCTTAGTTGCACCACTTCAATTTTGTAACATAAAAAAAATTAAAAAATTCTTCTATCCTCTATATACGACTGCAGAACTGTACAAAAGTGTTAATTGGTACATTATGGACAGAAAAATCAGCCATACCAGAGAGTTAACTCTTTTCCCTCGAGGATTGGGAAAATAAATTAAGAGAATTCTTAAAATGCAGTTTTCCTTTAAAATTCGTAAAACTCTTATTCGGTTATATGTAGACTTGAAATTGTAGGTAATGATGTATTTTATACTATATTTCAAAAGAATAAATACAGTGCAAGGGCTTCTTTCAAAAAATATTCTTGCAAAAAACTACAGTCAAACATATAAAAAGATTTGTCCATGTAAAAAATGCTTATTTTTTAATTTAAAAAGATGCCACAACAATGAAGACATAAACGGACATAAATAATTAAAAAGTATTTTTAAGAAAGGTGCAGCTAAGGTTTAAAGGAATTTTAAAACATCCAAAAATTTTACATTTGTAGAATTGTCTTTGTTACAATTTAAATTGAAGCAATTCATCTATGCTTATAAAAAGTATACATTATATGGAATACTGCGATGTACTGAAGTGCTTAAAATTAATACACGAACGGATGAGTAGCGTCTACTCATTGGAAAAGTACACAGTTTTATATATAGATGGCCGTCGTCGGACTATGTTATGAGGAACTGGGTTAAGCGTCTGGTCGGAGTTTTGGAAATATCCCAAAACTTAGTTATGTTTAAGCATGTGCAATTGCGCTAAAAATACAGCTTAGTATTTAGATGCCGTGAATGATCATAATACCATTCTTTGTGTATACAATTTTTACTATAATAATATAATTAGAGAAAGTTATCTATTCGTATAGGAAAATTTAGTGCAACGCTTTAGACAATCACATCAATTATATACCTTTATTTTAGTACACTCGAAGTGTTAAAAGTTGAGGTAGTCTATTGCAATTCTTTATGATAAGGAATCCCGCGCTAAAAACATCTTCCCACTAAAAATTTTATTTAATCATTTGCGTTTCTAAACTGAGTTTTGACGTATTATTTTATTAATACTAATGTGTGTGTGTTTTTTTCAGGTGCATAGTGCGGATATATTACTTTTAGGGATAGTGCTTATAATGGAAATAGACTCTTGGATTAGATGTTTCTGGAATTGGAAGAATGCGGTAGTGACCATAGGCATCAGATAAGGGAACTAGACAGACTACAAAAATGTAAGTTGCAAATAATTATACTTTCGATTCTGGGTTTCTCAAAATATCACGGAGCTCTTTTATAAGTTGCTCATATTTTTATCAGTTACAACTATTTATTAAATAATTTACATTTCTTAAAAATCAAGTTTACAAAAAAATAAAGAAGAAATTAAAAAAAAAACTCCTTTTTATTACAAAAAAAAATGAATATCATTAGGCAAAATTAAAAAAAATATGCAACAATAGTTGATAATTTTCTAAAACTGCACATTAAAAACAGTAGAAGAAATGTTAAAAAACAAATATTAATTTAATTAAAAAACTCAACTCTTTGTTTCACTTTCAGAAAAATAACACAATTGAAATTTGGTTAAAATAAGATGAATACTTTTTTAAACTTACTTAAAACAAAAACAGAATCAACATAAATAATAATTTGTTTGTTGAATAGAAATTTCAAGAAAGAAATAAATAAGGTTATTGATCGAGAAATATAAAGAACAGTTTAAAATTTCTAGTAACTAACAATTGTAAATATCTTTAAAATCTAACATTGAAAAAATTAGATGCAAATGTAATAAGAAAACACAGCAAAAAATTAAAAAATAGATAAAGAGAATTGAACTTTACTAACCAAATAAAGTTAATTCTTGAAATTTTAGAATTAAAAATCAGTTAAATAGAAAAAATAACATTAAAAAAAATAGTTACAATTAGTTAAGATAAAAAAGAATTAAATTTTATTTTAAACAATGGAAATTTTTCTAAAAATTAGCAAAATTTTATCTAAAAAAATATATTTTCTAAAGGTCGAAAGAAAATCTTGCATAAATAAACAATTTATAAAAATACAAAAGCAAAAAAGCACTTGAACTGATAACGTAACAATAAAATAAAAAATTAAATTTTTCAAAAGTAATTGATATTTTCTTGAAAAAGCAATATTTGAACGATAAAAATGGTTAAAATTTTATCAAGAAAGAACAAACCATAATTACTAAGAAAAACAGTTGAAATTAAAAAATATGTGTAATTGAATTTTATTTCAAATAACAGTAAAAAACACACATTATAAATTGATTAAAAACAAAACAAAAAAAACTTTTTGAAAAAATAACGAAAACTGCTAAGAATTTTTTTTTCAAACAATGCATTTTAAGAACTTTCAATATATGTGTTTATGTTGGTTTTAAAAGAAAATTTGCTATCCGAAATAGTTAAAAATTGTTAAATATAAAATTAAAGATAAAAAACAATAAAAAGAACTAACAATTATCTAAAAAATACTACTGACGTTATTATAAACAGTTAAAAATATATAAAAGTGAACTTTCAAATATTCTTAAATAGTGATAATTACTAAGAAAAAAACCTTTTAAACCAATTTCTTCATAAATTAAAAAAAAAAACATTCAAGATTTGCAAAAAACAACGAAAAAGGTTTTAATAGAAGATATCTAAAAAATACTTATAATAGTATAAAAAACAAATTGAAAAAGGTAGAGAATATATTAAAAAATGTTGAAATTATACTAAAATTTAAGTATTGAACATGTTTTAATAACATTTGGATATTTACTTGAAAACAGTTTTTTCTTGCAAAAAGAAGAATTGCAAATAATAGTCATCTGCTTGTATAGATCGCTTTCCGGTAATATTGATACATTTCCTAGCAAATTTTGTAAACTCCTAAACTTTATAATGTCTAAACCATTATAAATTATATATAGTTGGTGACTTTAACATTCATTTTAATCAAGAGGGAGCAATTGCAACATTTCTCTCCTATGGGTTGAATTTTACTGTTGTACAACCTCACAACTTTCGGATAGCTAAATCAATTACATATTAACACAAATTATTGCATCATTAAGGTGATAAATCCTCATATATCTGATCATCTGGCGCAGTGTATAAAGTTATTATTAATAAAAGGAGTGATGATATCAGTAATATTAAAGTTACCTTTAATTAATTACCTTTTTTCCTACGACCAACTGACCCTTCCGAGGTCCAAAATGGGATCAGAAGATTAAAAAAGAATAGAACTAAAAATTATTTCGGTTTGGAATCAAATATTTTAAATAATCGATTACCTTTTGTGTCATGCCACATCCAATCTGTTCAATTTATGTTTTGTAAATGGAGTTTTTTATAAGAGTTATTCCACTATTAAAAAAGGTAACAAAAAGGACTGTAGCAGTTACAGGCCTATTATTCACATAATTAGTAAAATAATGGAATTGTTAATAAAGACAGGTTGATCTCGTTCTTGAATAAATATAAAATCCTTTCTAACTGCCAATTTAGATTTACGAGAAATAAAAAATACTAAATTGGCAGTTGATAGACAGCTTAACTTCCTTCTTTCTAATCGAAATCATCGTGTTAATACATCAGTGCGATTTATCAGAAGCATTTGACTGAGTCGACCATTCCATCCTTTTGCAAATGAAACAGTTACAGTTTTTTAGGTCATACCTAGAATGTGATATTTCAACAAGATGACAAAAGTTACATCATGGTGTGCCACAGAGCTCTATACTGAGTCGAGTATCATTCAATATTTACATAAATGATCTATTTAACTTCATGAATCTAGCAGATGTTATCTTATTTGCTGAGAATATAACCACGTCAGCTCGCACGTGAATATGAACGTCATCGGAAGAATGACTTCAAAAGCCGAAGAAAAAGCATCAACATTGTTTAATGCTCTGTAGCAGTGCTATTTTCAAAATTAAGCGTATTGTACTGCAAAATTGAGAAAGCGTGTTTGTTAAAGCTCGTAATCTACAATTGAATGGAAGCAAAACGCAGAGAATAATCAATAACTCTGGTATGCTATTATGTTCATGTATTAGGCGTTCGGCTTGACAGCAGATTAAAATGGTGTGATCATGTAAGTCAGCTAGCAAACCAAATTTCAAAGTTTCTCTTTGTTCTTAGTGGACTTGTTCATCTAATTTCGAAGGCTACATGCTTGAAGGTCTACCATGCTTTAAATGGCAGCCATATTTTATATGCCCTAAGATTATGGGGCAACTCGAGTTGAGAAAAAGGTTGTCCGAATTGTTTGCAAATTACGGATAGCAGAATCATGCTGAACACACTTTAAATCGCTAACAACAAATTCTTAAATGACATGGTGATCAACTGATATGGCCTAGAGCGAACCAAGCCCTAGATGCTAAGTGCGTAATCCAGGTAAATTTTTATAATGCACTGCCAGCTATTAAAAAAAATATAATAAAAACAAATTTAAAGTTGTATTGCTTAATTTACTTGTCGATATAGAACTGTAATACTACGGAGGAATATTTAAGCAAATTACCGTGCTAGTGAACTATTTCGCTGTAGTCTTAATTTGTGATTTGATTATTTCAGACGAATTAATTAACTTACATTAGATAGATAGATAGTATTTATTTGTCCATTGTACTTGCACAAGCTCGGTGACAAACTTTGACAGGTGAATTCTGACGTTATTTTAAGCAAAAAATGTTATATAACATGATGTCCGATTTCGCTTCGTTGAAGAGATATATGGGATCTGAGTTTGTTATGAAATAATTTAAATAAGACAATAAAGTCACCAATAAAATAGCGATGGTCATGATAAAACAACAAATAGTTGCCTGTCATAATAAGAAAATTGTTGTTTGTTGTATGTTTGTCATGATCTTTTGGTTGTTATTTCAAAAATGTATACATTTTCCACCGAAGAGTATACAGAGGTTCTTTGATGGAGGTTGTTTCACCATTTTCTTGCCAAGTTTGGCAACAATATTTTTAAAGCGTTGTTTTTTTACTTTGCTCAATTTGCATGTCCAATTTTCATAATTCTATTGTGGAGTATTTCTAAATTAGAATGGTTTTATTTGTATTTAATAATGTATTATTCATGATTATTCCTGATTTGTGTAAAGTAGTATCTAATAGCACCAATAAATTGAAATTGAAATTAATATTTCGCAAGCAGTTGAAAAATGAAAAAAAAAACATTTATTTATTTAAGAACACTAAAACATATAAAAACTAAAAGCATAAAAAATAATTGAAAGGATTTCTTAAAATATTTGATAATATAATATCAAAATACCATCAAATAGACAACTTCCCAAATACCAGACTTCTCAATGTTCGTATCCAAAATACACTTTCCCGATCCTTCATTCCCCAACAAGGTGTACCGCAAGGTTCCTCCTATCACCACTCCTCTACAACATCTACGTCCACGATATTTATAACCCGAAACCCCGATACATGATAACACCCAAAAAAATTATATTAAAAACTCTTAGGGCTCTTTATGACAATATATTTATCTTTATTTATTTTTATACATAAACCTCAAAACGAATATTTTTTTCAAAATATAAGGAAAGTAAAAACGGACTTTAAAAACTTCATTAATACATTCTTCATTCAATTTTTTCAGTGTTGGGTACCGGCGTTGCTAAGGCGTAATAAGGTAACAAATGATGGGAACCGTTTACCTAGCTGACTCAAACTCACCCAGATTTTAATTGAAAATATTGTGTGCGTGCAAACTATTGTAGTTGTGGTTATGAGTAGTTATATTAGTACATATTTTCAATTCTCAAAGTATCATTATATTAAAGAATATGCATATATTTTTTTAATTTGGATTTTTTCGATCGGAAAAACGACGTTTTTCGCAATGAACATATAAATGGATGGTGGGGAGCGTTTCTATAAATTCCTCCAACTCTCTAACTCTCTGCCACTCGTTGCGTCCCGGGTGCTGAAAAACACGGCCCTAAAATCAATAAAGCAGGGAGGGGGAGATGAGAGTGATGTGTTGCTTATAAAGTTTTTTTTACTGTACCGGAAGTGATTCAATCAAATACGCATTGATCAAACAACAGCAGGAAAACATCAAGAAGTTTGTAACATGTTTAAAAAAATGGTCTTTCGAAAAGTTGAACGTAATTGCAATTACTATTATATAATTTTTTAACATAGTTTTATTGGAACTAGTAAACCTTTTTGTAATTAAATGCAAAATATCTCAGCATTTTTATTTTTATTTTTTTATCCATGATTTATACTCTAATTAGTGCCTCATTGAAACAACCCCTTATATTACGTAAATATAAGCTTATATAAAATTCTCTTCTGACAAACTAATTTATAAATTTTTAGTATTGGTATTCTTTAATTTGTTATTTGAACTGATTGAGGAAATCTGTCCAAAGCAATTATCTACAATTTCAATGTTGTATAATTATTATAAAAATAGACACCACTTTTTTTCGAAATTTTTTTTTCTATATTAGTTTTTTAATTTAGTCGACTAGGGAGAAAATAGCTATTGTAATTGATTCCTTTCTTTAAGACGAATGTTATAAATTGAATAAATTGCATTTTGCTGAAACATTTGGTAAAACCAATATAATATTCTGCTTTATTGAAGGCTATTATTTTGTTTACACTCAGATTTAAAACATTATCTTTGAATTCTATTTAGAAATAAACATGATTATTACAATCTTTGTGAAACATTCAAAAAATCTTTAATTTCTTCAAAAACATTAATAGATAATCTAATTTTTATTTATCCATGATTATAATATTGTTTTTTTTATCTTCTTGGTAATAATATTGTATTGAGAAAAAAATAGAGATAAGCAGTGCATGTATGTGGTTATTTCATGAAACCAGCCATCTAATATTAACATCGGTGACTGATAAAAGGCAATGACCTTTGTGAAAACACGTACTTACACTCGGTGTGCCATAAGAGATCTCTCGACTGTGCACTTGAAAACTGGCCTGCCTAGTTTTTTTTTATATTTCGCTTTTGATATTCCATTGTTGTTATCGCGGCTATTAGAGTTCGTATCGCTTGAATGTCGCCATTGTCTCTCTCTGCCGGCCAGTGTTTTGCCAATCCGTATCCCGGATTTTGTTTACGTCCAACATACAATGACCTCGCGATTTTGTTTATGTAATTTATCGTAAGAAAACACGTAATTAGTCGCTAAGATAAGTTGCAAAATTTTAATGATAAAAAACCCAAACATGATATATTCTCAATACTTTTTGGAAAAGGTACTACATTTAAAGAGTTTAGAATTTATTAATATTAAATCTTTTTAAAAGCCATTTTCAATCTTTGAAAACTATTCTTTAATATTCTGTTCAATTAATCTAAGCGGCTTATCAAATACGATATTAATTTGATCCTATAGTTGATTTTTCATCGTAATAATTTGTACTACAAATATTTTGTCTTCAAATAAAATCTTGCCTTTAAATTATTTAAATATCCTCTATTGATTATTGGAGTTTTTTACAATCAAAACAAACACTGTTTAAAACTGAAGTAAAAAATAGAGATTTGGCCATCATAGTACTTTGCCTATATTTTCTCGAAAACCATGAGGTTTACGCAAAACGACCATTCTTAATAATTTGCTCACTTTTAAATTCTCTACAATTACTTCTGATATAATTTTAATGTAGGTTATGGCTTATAGGTTACATGGGGTACTTTTGAGGTGTGTTAGCCTCTGAACTACGACCTAATAGATCTATTGTTCTACCCTTAATCCATCACTTCCCAAGCAGTCCCACGTCCTCCTAGTAACTTTCTTGGGGGTGATGATGCTCACTTCTTCGTGGGATAATCGATCCCTGCCGAAGTGTGAAAAACGCTTGTGAACAATCGCAACACAAGCGGATAGTATGTGCTCGGTTGTTTCATCTGCCGAATCACGTAGTCTGCAGTTTCCACTTTCCTCTTAGCCCATTTTCCACAAATGGTAGCGGAGGGAACAATGTCCTGTTATGAGTTCTTAGTTCATTCCTTATGAGTTCAAAACCTTATGACTGTGTTCGATTTTGATGAGTAGTTTCTGTCCTCTTCCCATGTTTGCACCACCTCTATTCACTTTAGGTATAAATACCACTTTTGCCTCCCTCCATAACCAGAGTACATACCCCAGTGCGTAACTTGCTTTGTATATTTCCCTGGGTTCTGGAGCAATTCTCTCCAAACCGCGCTGCAGTAGCGCGGGGAAGATACCGTATAATTTTAATGTAACTCTTAAGGTTTCTAATTCCCTTTAAAGTTTTGTTTGAAAAGTTTTGTAATATTTTTCATATTTAGAAAAATATCTGAAAAAAAAGCGATTCGAGTATACATCCACTTCCTGTATATGAAAATGAAAAGCTTCCACTTTGTGACAATAAGATCTTAAGTTTAAAATTTCATCTCTATATAGAGAAGGTAAACTAAAAAAGATAAACAGATTTATATAGTCCACAGTAATAAAAGGATAGGTTAGAAGACATTTACCCTTCTCTATATATTAATTAATAGTTTACTTAATTAGCAAGTGATTATTTTCTAAAAAAAGAGTTTAAATTAGTTTCTATATAATTATTTATATGACTCTTATTAGGATACTTGCTTGATAAGTACATATTTTTTGACAAAACATTTTTTATTTATTTATTGGTTATTTAAGTGACTTTTAAAATATTAGTGGATACACTTTCTGAAAGGTTCAGATGCACCAGTTTAAAAGGCCTATAAATTATCTAATGAATGAACTCCAATTGGAACAGATGCTATGGCCAACTATTGCATCATCCTAAATTAGTTCTGAAATAAGTTCACATTTGCATACGAATTGGGTGAATGTTATAAAGCGACAAGTTTAATTTGATCATACCAGAAGCCCTCTATTTTTGTTATTCGTAATTTTTCTTTTCGAAAATGCAGTATGTAAAAATTCTTTACATTTTTACTAAACGTTTAAATTTAATTGATATTCTTTTAATTCTACTAAAGATTTAAGCAAGTAATGTTGGTTTTCTCTTGGTATTAAAAATTCTTAACATTCCTTCTAAAAAATTTTAAATAAATAAATTTAACATTCTTTTAATTATATTTTATTTTTAAATTATTTAACAAAATTCTTACTAAAAAGTGTTTTTATAATTTAAATTACTACATATAGTACTGTCTGCACTCCTTCAGTTTCGACTCCTAAAAAATTGTGTAAAATCACATCAGCTCCCACCTTTAAAGGTCTTGAACTGTATAATAACTGGTGTAATTTAAGACCACGGTAGCCTTATCAACCAACAATAACATAAATGAGCCGTTGCCTGGCCGGACGACTCGAAATACGCGCGCAGTTGTCCCTTATCTTATCGCGTTTATCGGAAAGGTGCATGACCAGTTAACGACACCGAAAGTGCGATTAAATTGTTACCAATTGTAATCGTTTATTTTATGGGCCCGGGCTCCCTGACGGCATAACTCCTTCAATTAATTGCCGAACGACGGATGGTCGACACTCATTAATCGTCACGAACACACACTAAAAGATTTATCAGTCAAAGTCCTTTCACTTCTTCGTCAGCAAGATAAAGAAATAAATAAAAACTATGTATTAATATGCACAATACCTTCATGCATACATCGTTCTTTTGATACATGAACTTTAAATCGTTGCTGTTTTATTTTAAATAAATTAACAATATTTTAATAGTAGATATCCAACTTTTTGCAATCGCACATATCTGATGATGTTAAGACAACTCCTACCCGCACAGAAAAAGTTTTTCAAGTAAAGAACTCCTAATAATGTAATGTTTTCAGACCACTGATTATCTTAAGTTATCATTATTCCAAAGAATACCGCAGTCAAATGTTGCTTAATGATGAAAACATTCTAGATTCCAGTCTCTCAATATACAAAATGATATAGTGTTGAACGACCTTGACCAAAACCAGACTTTAGGTTTGAAATCAGATTATTAGATTCCAAAAATCACAAAGCCTAGATTTCATCATTAATATCAAAATATGTGGTGAATGTAGATTTAGGAATAGCTCAACTTAGTCTAGTTTATTATTTAAACATTGCACGTTCAGATGTGCAATTTTAAAATGATGTGTATTTAATGTTTCTTCTAAATTGACATTTCTTTGTTTATTGTCGATTGATGATTCTTCGCGAGTGGTATTTGATGTTGATTCGATAAGGCTTCTGGGTGAAAATTTCCTCTCTTTGGGAATCGGTAGCGCCTGACTGCTGCTCCTTCGGGCCGTATCATTGGATCGTATACTTTATCAACATTGCAGATAGGGAATGATACTTTGAATGATGCTTTCATGTCATCTTTGCGTAATATTTCACAACAAAAGTTGATGTTTGGTTGCAAGTGTTTCTTGAAATTTTCCACTGTTGTGTCGGGATTAGGTCTGATACATGTAAATGTCCCCTTTTCTCGACCCTTCTTCTTAGGCATGATTCCGTTTTGTTTAAATCGATAATTGGTTTAAAGTAATTATTCGATTTTATTATTTGTTTATTTGTAGACAAAGAATGCCGTTTTTATTGGGTTCATTTATTTAAAACTGTTTCAAAATTCAAAATTGATATTCCAATAAAATCATAGTAAATAATGAAGTTAGTTAAGAAAATCTTTTGTAAAAAAAGCCATCAAGGTCTGTAGAGTTTTATAGTTTGCAGATAATTTTTCAGAAATGATTTATTTACCTAACTAACAAAATATAATTATTTCTAAACAACGTCGTGGAATATTTAATAACTTTTTACCTTTATTACTCAAGAACATATTTTGTAAAAGCTTTATTAAACTTCTTAAAGTTCTATTTACCTAACCATGAAAACAAATTTGAAGGTTTTTGGAAGAAAACAAAATTAAGTGGTTTTAAATTTGACATTTCGAACAAAACAATTAAAAATAATGTAGTTCTGTAGAAGAATATTAGTATTTTAACTTTTTACAATTGCTTATACTACTTTAAAAGATTTATTTACCTAACCTAAAAATTAAATTGTTGAATTTTGGAGGCGTTCATTGCGTGTCACATTTTCGATTTTTTATTTTATTTATTATATTAGGGAGATCAAAAATTTTTTTTTTACAACCAGCTCTTCTTCGGGAATTAGTCATAGTGGTCCTTAAGAAGTACTGATACCAAATATAAGGTCATTCGATTGAAGTTTAGAGGTCGAACAAATCAAAAGTATGAAGAAAAACCTGAAAATCTGTTTTTTCGGCGGATAAAAATCTGTGACATTACCAAAACCCATTACTTTTCAAATTTTCAAATACCGAGTTTAATAATCAAAACCTTTTCTATATAATGTTTTTCAATGGGAAAGTATGTTACGACAACTTAGTAATGGGTTTTTTAAATGCCACAGATTTTTATCCGCCAAAAAAGTAGTTTTGCAGGTTTTTCTTCATACTTTTGATATGAGCGACCTCTAAACTTCAATCAAATGACCTGATATTTGGTATCTGTCAATGGGCTATCGACCCGTTGGTCTTTCTGCCCATAATATAAACTTGTTTGTTGATTGAGTTAATTATTGTTTCTATAAGCTTTTATTTTCTCGAATATAGATTATGTGGGGTGTTTAAATAGGTGTATAGGTAATGTAGGCGGTCATAGATAGGGATAATATTTTTGGATTCGTAAAGGAGTGTAGGATTGTGGAGAGGATTGTTTGAGTGACGGAGTTTAGTGAGGGTGCGCAGGGCCGTGCGTTCAGCTACTGAAAGGATTTTAATGGTTGATTGTTATTTTGACAGCATTTGATGTTCTTATGCCCTCTGTCTTGTAGTAGAGTCCTCTGAAACATTTTGCCCTTGATGAAACCTTAAAATTATTTGGGTGTGGGATTTAAATGTAAATTTGTGATCTGTTATTCCTAAATATTTGCAGGTAGAAGCAGCATGGATCCTTTCTCCCTTGATTTTTTTCCCTTGGGTTAAGAGAGATCCTCTAATTTTTAAACCATGCTATGGTGGAGTCTAGTTGTTGAAGGGAGTACATAGTATTGATAAGAGCGTAGGAGTGGGCTACTAGTGCGGTATCGTCCGCAAACTGAAGCACGTACTTAATAGATGTTGTAAAGCAGAAGAGATAAGAAAGAGCCTTGAGGGAGACCTTGGTTGGGATTAAATGTAAATGATAGGCAGCTAAAAAAATATAAACATTAAATTTCATCGGAAACGAAATGGCGTCGATTTAAATTAGTACTCTGAAAAAAATATTGAAAATAATGTACTTCTGTTAAAATATCTTCTGCAAAAATAATATTAGTTACTGAAACTTCTTAAAATTCTTATATTACTACAATAATATTCTTTAACCTTGAAAACAAATTTATATTATGATCGCCGTAAACAAAATGATGTCGATTCAAAATTAATATTTTCATAAAAATCATGGAAAATAATGTAGCTCGCTAAGAAAAATATTTGTAAACAAGTTATCAAGCACTGTGGTCCTTATATTTTTTTAAAAGAATGATTGAAAAATTGTATAACATTGATAGATTTTAATTTTCTACAACTAGAACAAAATGGCGTCGATTAAAAGTTGACTTTCTGATTGAAATATAATGTAGTTCAACGAAAAAACTTTTGTAAAAATGTTATCAGGTACTATAGCTTTTTACAATCGCTTATTTTACTCCAAAAATGCTCTTTTTTCTTAACCTTATCATAAATTTGAATTATAAATTTTGATATTCTGACACAAAACACGAAAACTTATGTTCTAAGAAAATATGTTATAAAAAAGTATCAGGTAGTGTGGCTTGTTACACGTACTTGTGTTTCTCAAATTGCTTTATTTACATTTTTCTTTACCAGAAACAAAATGGCGGTGATTAAAGTTGATATAACAAAATTGTGGACACTTATATAGTTCTTTAAGAAAGCCAGTTGAAAACATATTATTAGATACTATAGTTTTTCACAATTGCTTATATTACTTAAAAATGTTCCGTTTACTTATCCTTTAAAAGCGATAGTCTAAATCATAGAAAACAATGTAGTTTAGTAATATTTTTTTAGTAAACAAGTTATCCAAGCACTGTGTAATTTTACAGTTACATATGTTTTTTTTTATATATTCTATATACTTAACCTTGAAAACAGATTTTAATCATCTTCACTGGAAACAAAAATGGCGACGACTAATATTGATATTCCGAACAAATCGAGGAAAGTAACGTAGTTCGGAAGAAAAAATTTGTAAAAAAGTCATCGGACGCTGTAGTTTTTTACAGTTGCTTGTGTTTCTTCAATTTATGTTATATTTACTTAAACTTAGATACAAACTTTAATTATATTCATCAAAAAAGAAAAATAGCGCCGATTTAAAATTTTTATTCTGATTAAAATCATGGAAAATAATTTAGTCGATAAGAAAATCTTTTGTAAATAAGTTATATAGATGCTGTACAATTTTGCGGTTGTTAATTTTTATATATAAATACTCTACTTATTTAACCTTGAAAACAAAATAATAATTATCTTTACGAAAAACAAAATGGTGACATTTTTGATTAAAATCACGGAAAATAATGTATCTCACTAAGAATATTTCCAGCAAAAATATAATCAGTTAATGCAGCTTCTTACAATGACTTAACCTACTTTAAAACTTTTCTGTTTACTTATCTTTGAAAGCAGATTTTTATAGTCTTCATTGAAAACAAAATGGCGTCAATTTCAAGTTAATATTTTGATAAAAAAATAATGGAAAATAATGTAGTTCGTTAAAAATCGATTGTAAAAGTGATATCAGGTAGGCGTTTCACGGTTGATTATATTTCTACAAAACTGTTCTATTTACTTGGAAGCCAGTTTTAATTATCCTTGCCGGAAACAAAATAGCGTCGGTTTAAAATTGATTTTTTGTAACAATTTTATGAGTTACGGGTAGTTTTTCTTCAACCTTGGAAATAAGTTTATGTTAAATTACATCCATTGCAAATAGAATAGTGACAATTAAATGTTGATATTCCGATAAAAATCATAAAAAACAATGTAGTTTGGTAAGAAAATCTGTTGTAAAAAAGTTATCAGTTACTGTAGCTTTTTATAGTCGCTTAAGTTTCTTAGAAATTGATTATGTGCTTAACCTTGAAAGCAAATTTTTATTATCTTCATCAGTAACATGATTCAAAAAAATCATGGAAAATAATGTAGTTTTTTGCAGTTGATTGTATTTGTTTGATATCTTAAAAACGGTTTTATTTATTCAACCTTAAAACAAATTTTAATTATCTTCACCGCTAAAAAAATTGGTGTCTATTAAAAATTGATCCTACCGACTGCGCCATCAGATTATAAATAGTTATTTCGTACAATTTAAATAAACACAGTAATAAATTTCAATATATGACAATTTTGATAAAAGTCATAGAAAATAATACAATAGTTCGTTAAGAAAAACTTTTGAGAAACGTAATTTAATATTTTACAATATTTTGAAAGTAATCTGTTTACTTAACCTTGTTAGCAGATTTATCTATGCCGAAACAAAATAGCGACGATTAAAAATGTATATTCTAATAAAAAATATGGAAAATAACGTAGTTCGGTAACAAAATCTGAGTCCATAAAACTAATTTCTGGAAAAAAAAAATTGTGTCTGTGTGTGTGTCTGTCTGTCTGCCTGTCTGTCTGTCTGTCTGTCCGTGGGTGCTGTATCTCAAAAACGACTGATCCGATTGAGATGAAACTTTAAACGTAAGGTTTTATCGTTAAAAACTGGAACTGAAAAGCTTTTGGTAAACATTCATAAACCGGAAGTGGGTGTTTACTCGAGGCGTTTTTTGTTTTTTTCCGATATTCTTTTTAATATGAAAAATATTACAAAACTTTTCAAACAAAAGTTAAAGAGAATGAGAAACTGAACAAATTTTGTTTAAATATATTTTTCATAAAATTCTTAACTTTCAAGAAAAAAAAAATTGAAATTTTTGACATTTTTACCAATTGCTAATAAACTATTAAAGCAACATGAAAGTTATATAACAAACAATTGTAGAGAATTCAAAATTGAATAAATTATTAAGAATGACCTTTTTGCATAAACCCCATAGTTTTCGAGTAAAATATAGGGAAAGTACTATGATGGCCACATCACCATTTTTTAAAATGGCTTATCTTACTTTGAAAAGTAATTTTGTGCAACCTTGAAATTAAATATGAATTATCTTCCCCCAGAAAAAATGTCGTTAATTAAAAGTTGATATTCTGATAAAAATCATGAAAGATAATGTAATTTTCTAAAAAAAATCTCTTGTGAAAAAGTTGCAGATTTCTGTTATCTTTTCCAGAAACAGTTCATTCAAAATAAAATTATGAAAAATAATGTAGTTCAGTAAGAAAATCTTTTGTAAAAATGCCATAAAGTACTGTAGTTTTATTTTAACTTTACAAAATCTAGTATTTACTTAGCCTTGAAGATATATTTGAATTATCTTTATTTCAAAGAAAATGGTGACGATTCAAATTTGATATTCTGATAAAAAACATGACAAATAATGTATTTTGCTAAGATAATCTGCTGTAAAAAAAGTAATTTACAGTTACTAGTGCTTTCAGAAAAAAATGGCATCTGTTTAAAATTGCTATTGAAAAAAACAATGTGGTTCAGTAAAAATCGATTGTAACAATGTTACCAGGCAATCAATATAAAAATTGTAATGTGGCCATCATATTACTTTCCTTATATTTTAAAACAAATAATTATAAAGAATTCAAAATTGAGAAAATTATTAAGAACAGCATTTTTGCGTAAACGTCATGGTTTTCAAGAAAAATATATGGAAAGTACTATAATGATGCATACTGTTAAGAAACTATCAGGTTTGTAAAAAATATGTATAAAAATTAATTATAAGGAATATCTTTCCTATTTCTTTTGTATAAATTAAGTAAAAGCATAAACAATAGTAACTATGGCAAAAACTGTAGTTTAAGAAAAATCCAAAAAAGTGAATAAACATTAACTGAAATAGAGCAATTTTAGTATTGGTTGTGTAGTTCAATATCCGTATAATCTTAAATTATTCGAGTTATTTCCTTCTTAATGGCATTTCGTAACATCACAATGCACTAGTTTATCTAATTCTAAGAAATTACCAATTAAGGTGACCTTGTGCAGCATTAACTGGACAGTCACGTCGTCCGTTAATTGTGCAACTTAACTGTAATTCCGCCGAAATTCGTTGTATTTTTTTTATTGGAGCAGCTCGCCGCGTACCGGCGACATTAACATTGAAATATTCGGATCGCAAACAATTTAAAATTAGCGAACGTTCGTTGACCTTGCGAATTTTTCAAGTATACCATATGGCTACGGCCACTGAACAATGTTGTCGTCAATTTAAAGGCTCCTCCGTTTCGTATTTTTGGCCGGGCCCGTTGGTTTTAATTGCCAATATCGGTCCAATGCCTTCGGCTGGTTAATGCGTTTTATGTTAACCTAGGATCTAACGGTGAAGGATTTTATATATGCCAACTAAACATAACCAATGATAATTAATTCTAAATAGTTTAGAGCGAATGAAAATATGTTGTAGGTTATTGTTGAAAATAGACAAAATCAACTAATTGTTAAAATAATTTATGGTGATTAAGAAATTCTAAAAAACGTTAGATTAACCATAATTTCAAAAACAATTTAAACTAATCAAATTAAATTATAATACTTATTTTAGAACAATTGAATTAGTTTTGTAGTTTGGCATTTCTCCACTAAATTTCATATATACAAACTATATTTAATGAAAATAATTTTAATATTTTTTCATATTTATTTTACAAAAACAACAGTTAATTTTTCTACAGGAAAATTGAGTAGTTTTAGCTCTACAATTTACATCTTTTCAAATCCTAACTTTACCTAAGAGAGGATCAATTTCATGTAAATGAATTGTAGTAACTAAAGAAATAATTATAATTTCTATTTTGATTATCTATTATTATAGGTGAATAGGTCAATTAATTTTGGTGGGTACACCCTTGAAAATGCGAGTGCACACCCTGAAAAACTGTAGGTGACCCCGTGGGTATTATTTACAGTGAAACATTATCCCCCTACGTAATTTGAACCTTTTTCGGCTAATTAAATTTCAAACGCGGAACATCTGACCACGACTGCCCTCTCCTAGGGATTTTTGGCAGAGGGTTGTATGTTATTGACCGTTGCGCTCTGGTTATTCTAAATTTAAACTATCAATATGAATATTTACATATTAAATTTACTCAAAACTTTATGTGAAATTTGATTCTAGAAAAAAAACTATATATGTAATAATAGTTATTTCATAATTCATCTAGAATAAGAATTATGTTACGTACAAAGAAAAATAATAATTGTAGAAAACAAGTTGGCAATTCTCTAATTTCCGAAAATTATTTCACGCTATTTGATCTACATTGACAGAATGAATAGATAGAAGGAAAATTTATTAAGTTTATTTTTATTCTTGAATTTTGGAGGCGTTTACTTCGTGGTAAATTTTCGTTTTTTTAATTATTTATTTATTTTTATTACTTCACCACCATAAAATAAGAAAATGTGTTATTTGATTCGTACATTTTACAGCAAATCTTTCTCGTCTTTTATTTCTTAAAACTATTATTAAATGTTTTTATTTAAAAGTATTATTTTTTTACTGATTTTTCCTATTTTAATTGTTTAATACTAGAGGCGTTTTTTTTTAAATTAAAATATTTAAATTTATTACACCTTTAACTACTATATTAAAATAATACAATTTGGATTACAATCTATGGTATGAAGAAACAATTACCGAAAATACTTACTTCAGTACACGGATTCATAAATTATATAGAAATTTAATATTCACTTGCTCAAATTTTAATTTTAATTATAAGCGTTTATTTTATATTATTCTTTGAGAACGTTGATCAAGCGCAAACTCCTGAAAAAAAAGAAGAATATATATATGACTTTAATATTAGTCCCAAAATTAAATTGTTGTTAAGTAAGACCCTTGCTTATGTTTTAAAAGTTTAAGGGTACAATTAAAGACACTTATACATCCTATAATTACATTTATTATTTAGTTATGAAAGATTTGATGATTCATGGTTTATGACCAGATGATCAGGGTATTTAGACCATTCGTTGGAACTTTGTAATACATCCTTAGCCCTACACCTTAAGCTAACCTCAACTTCTTGGGATGCCGAGTAGTAGACGTATGTAGACGTGTGGTTTGTATATGTAAAAGGGTCTTCTCTTGTTACCCGCATTTTCGACGGGGATCTTTTGTGTACAGCCTCAAACTATTTCTTGGTAGATCAATGTGTTGCCTCAGCTTTTGTTTTGGTGTTGGTGACTGGATGAATTTCTTAGCGCCCGCATACTTGCCAGTTTGCAGTCATTCCTTTTTGTGTTCCTTTCAGTTTTTGGGAGATTGTAAGTGATGCCAGTGGCGGAGACTGCTTTCCAACGCAGCCCTTTTGGCTAGTCTATCGGCCCAGTCGTTCCTTTCATTTTTTGAATGTCCTTTAATCCAGAATATTGTCACTCTGTTGGTTTCGGAAAGATCTTCTAGAGTACTCCAGTTTTATACTGCTAGCTACGGTCTCGATAGCGCAGCTATGCTTGATCTGCTATCGTTGAGAAAAAAAATGGATTGGTTCGAAACTGGCAATTTCAGTAGTTCCAGTTCTGATTGATGTGACGATTATCCTTCATAATCGTTACATGTTTACCTAGAGGGATGCTGAGTGCCATGTCAAGTTGGCGGTAAATGGCTGCCCTCGTGCCTTCATGATTCTTAGCCCCGTCGGTATAAATCTGATTTTATATTGCCGTTTAAACAGGTGTCTCGGTAGGACACTGTCAAGAGATTCATTAAGTTAAGGCATGATTAATCACGCCTCTCAGTATTTTCCCGTATCTCATACCGTTGGCTGTTGGGCTCCACATGCTATTTTCCCTTAGTCTTACTGCTGTGCTTACTGCAGTCTCCTTTATATGTGTGTGAAGGGGCGTCATGTTCAGTAGAGTTTCGATGACAGCCCTAGGTATTGTGCGCATCCCAATTGTTGTAGGTGAATTAGTTGCTTCCTGGTTACCGATTACTTTATTCTCTGCCATCAAGTTAACGCTCCACATGTCAGAGCTGGTCTGACGATTGTAGTGTAGAGCCATTGGACCTTTGGTTTGAAATCCTAGGTTAGTACTAGTGCACCTCTGCACTGCCAGAAGATGACAGTTTTTTTAAGCTCGGCTTTTAAGTGGTTCTTCCAGTTGAGCATGGAGTCCAGTATTGAATCGAGGTATTTAATAAAATATTGACACAGTATATGGTTTCAAAAATGTTTTTATTTCTACCTGACAAAGCCACTGTGTGGTGTAACATTGTAGAAATAAAAACATTTTTGAAATCATATACTGTATCAGTATTTTATTAAGTGATATGGAGTTTCAACATGTAACAGCCTCATCAATCAAGTCTACCTATGCTGATCTTCTTTTTTCTTGTAAACAATACTAATTCGTTTTTTCGCACCATTTCTCTATGATTTTGAGAGCGCTCTGCATTAGATTAGACAGAACACTTTTGTTTTTTCCAATTAGTAGAATTACCATGTCATCTGTATAACCCACAGCATGGTATCCTGCATTGTTTAGTTGCCTTAGTAAACCGTCCGCAAGGACATTCCACAGAAGCGGAGATAGCACCCCGCCCCGTGGGCATCCTTTTGTGGCAGCTACTGTCTGGCTTTATTTACAATTCTATTTCTCAACATGACCCTATCCATCCACTGATGGTTGTGGGGACCGAATACTTGTTTAGACCCTGTTTACAAAACCCCACTGTAATAGGGAGGGATACACACCATACAAGGAAGATATTTTTTTAAAGAAAAGAAAAAGGAATTATGTTGGATGGAATTGCGGGTTGTGGTGTAAGCTACTAGGCTATTCAGCCACGATCGATTGCTTGCAGTATTTTTCAAATTATATAACATTCACAACATCTCTGCCCGAGCTCGGATCCAAAGGAGATAATGATTTTATTTTATTTTGGGTCTTTTTGATGGTTTGCATCACACCCGCTTTTGGAATCAGGAAATTGTGACTTGAGGGTCATTTTAAAGTCCTTCTGGATTCTTTTGTATGTGACCCAGTCCTCCTTAAGTCGGGAGTTCTTGGCTTTGTTAAAGGCTTTCCGAGAATTTAACCTTTTCGGTCAAGCTCGGGGCAGGTAGATTTGGCAGATATGCCAACTTTACCGGCTGGTCTATAATTTGAGAGACAGCCTTTTAATCGCCTCCCTATATACAGGGTACTGTCTGAAGATATCTTCTTTCCTGGTCTAAAACCTTTTGTCTAGTGGGGGTCATGAAAATGGGTTCGCGACCCCTATTCACTATCTCTAGGTAGTCGTAGTTGAGAGATACTCTAGAAGATATCCTCCTGTGTGATTGGTGCCGCTGCTGCCCCACACTAAGGGGTGGGCATTGACGTTGCACCCTATTATCAGGTCTAGCGTACCATGCTCACAGTGCTTGATGAATGCCGCCATCTCCTTTATGAGAAGAGGGGCAGTTGCCAGTATCAGAGTCCTGCTTTCAGCACGCTCCACACTCACCACTGGGAGGTTCGGTGTGCTCAATTGTGGTAGAAATGTGCCATGCACATTCTTAGGTGTGCATATGCATGTTCTTTGTTCTTTGTGGAGGTGAAGTAATTTATCTTTCCTTTTAGAGTGCCCGTACCGGCAACCCTTTCTCTTGTTAGCCAAGGTTCCTATATGGCTACATTATTCTTGTGTAGACGTTTGCACAAGTGCGCCACAGCTATCTTGCAGTGTCTGAGGTTTATTTATATGATATTGAATTGCTCTGAAGGTGCAATGTCATGATTGTATGGCTAGTACTTACTTGCTAATAAGTAAAAAGAGGCTTTTATGTATTTCCCTGTCCGTCTTGGTAAGGCCTGATTATTGGGAGATATTCTAGGTGCTGTAGTTTCCATGGGAGGGTCCTCAATAGCCTCGGAGTGATTTCCTTTCCTTCTGGCATTTGCCTTGTTGGTGCTTACCCTTCAGCAGCTCAATTTCTCTTAGCGGTATTTTAAAAACGATGTAAGGTGCTGTGACTTGTGTCACTCGTCTCTGACTGCCCTTCTTGGGGACTAGCCTTAGAGTTCGTGGTAGCCCATTCCGCAGTGAAGGCCATTCTCCTCCTTTTCCTCTCCGCCCCGCGATAGCCCATTCCGCAGTGAAGGCCATTCTCTTCCTTTTCTTTTCCGCCCCGCAGAGCGATTTTGTCACACGCGTCTTTGTCAGAGACAGCCTGGACTAGTGCAGTGCACTTGCGTTGGTGGTTTGTAGTAAGCAGTAAGCCACCCGAAGGCGAGACTGAGAGCCCCTTCTGCCCTGCTTAGTCAGATCCATGACCGTAATCCTTTTCAGCATAGCTGACGCTCCCGCTGGTGTAGCACTTAGGATTACTTGAATACGCATTCAATACGCGAATAGTTATTGTCATGGTTTTAACTTCCAAGGGACAAAATAAGGGTTTTAGTATTAATGATGTTGGAAAATATGAATGTATAGTTTTAGTTTGAGTTTAATTGTATAGGTATGGTTTGTTGGGATGCCACTATCTCCTCTCGTCAATCAATATAATAGAATAATTGAATAGAAAAAAAGCTACACACAAAATAATACATTTTTAAATTTATTTTAATATAAGCAAAGACTTTCCAAAAAATGTTACACAAAATTTAGCAATAAATATATAAATGGATACCTGTAACAGTATTTGGAAGCAGCGTTGATGATCTATATTTTTGGGTTTGAGTGGAAGATCCTTCAAAGAAGTGAACTCCGCCCATCCTGCCTTCAGACAAAATTTTGAGTATATTTTATTATTTTGTAATATATTTTTTGTGAATTGTATTTTATAAGAATGGAGTGCAAAGATATAATAAAGATAAAGATACTATTATAATATAAGAAGGGTTTTTACAGAAGAAAAAAAGTAAGACAACAAATAATATTCATGTTTTGAATTCAAATGATTATTTATTGAGACACTGGTGTATGCTTTCACAGTTAAAATATTGTAAGAAGCAGCTACTATACTTATTTACACACAAGTTTCTCTTAATCTCTTTTTTCAAACTTCCGTTTTCCCTATTTCTCTATGTCTTTTTTCTAATCTCTTTCCCCCTTTATTTATATGTTTTGGTAATTTTTCCCACTTGCATTTCCAACTGTTCTATTTTGATTCGAATGGCAAATAAGGTCGCCCGTCCGCTCACTCCCTGCTGGTATTTTGACGCAAGGGGTGTAGCACGATTGTTGGCGGCGATAAGGGAACGAATATATAGGTCAGAGAGGGGTCTTTGCGTAACGCTACGCTCACGAGGGCACGGACCGGGAGCGGTGGCGGTGGAGATGGATCGGTCGGCCGTTGCCTTCCTGCGGAGCGCGCGTTCGCGTTCGCCAGCAGGAACCGCGGCGAGGAGTAGTGGCGAGCGTGTTTTGTTCGTAGTAGGGGGGCAGGCGCGCATGCCGACTGTGTCGGTGCCGACGACGACGCCCACCATTACTGACCTACATAATACGGGGTCGACGACCGCGCGGAGCCTCTCGTCATACGATGCCAATGCTATTGCTGCCTCCCCCCGCTCCTCCTTTTCTCTCACTCTCGCGCTCTTCCACTCTTACACATGGTGTGCCTCCTGCTCTATGGCCACGCGCGCCAACTCTCTGGAATCGAACGTGAACCTGGGGGTATGCTGGTAAAACGTTTTATAATATTCAACACAAATAGGAACGAAAGCTACTCCTAAAAAAATTACGATTTCCTCATTATACAATTATCCCGGTAGTTTCTAATTCCGGTCATTTATTACGTGAAAATGTAGATCTTACAATATATTTATAAGCATCAATGAAACCAACAAAATAAACTAAGTTAAAGAGTTAATCTTTTTTCTAATTTATTTATTTTTATATAATTTACAATTTAATATTCAAATTATATTGAATTTTCCAGCATTAGTGTTAGTTGTAATTAGTACAAATGATTGAAATGTTTTTTAAAAACTTATTTTTAAAGTATGTGCACATTTCAAGTATTCAGCGCCTAAAGACTCCAAATGGCGACCCTTTTTAATGTAGGCTTTCTTTTAATTTATATCTGTAAATAAATATGTTGAAAGTCTTTCTAATGTTAAGAATTTATCAAATTTATCAAATGTGTAAAAATTAAAAAAAAAAACAAATCAGCTACAATACGGTAAATCTACTTGTTATATCATTCATACATGTCACTTAGTTGCATTTTTAAAATCCTGCAAATTTATTATAATCTTACAATACTGTCAAATGAAACACTTAAGTTTGACCAAACTATAAAATATGTAACAACCCTTAAATCTCTACATTTATCAAAACTATTAACATTGTTACTTATGCCAAATTTTCAGAAACTGTAACAATAATTTAATAAGTACAAATTGTAAAATATTAAAATTCCTAACTGCCAAATCCGTCATATTCACCAAGATATTAATATTTTCTAAAATAACCAATATTTTACATTTTCTAAAATTATCAAAGCTAGAAAGAACTAAAACTATGAAATTTGTAAAATCTAATAGATCATTTAATGTTTGATTAACAATTCAGTTTTCCAAATCTACCACTTGTCAAAATTTGACACATCTATAAAATCTTTAATCTGTTTGTTTAGTGAAAATAGTTAACGCAGAACTCTTAACTTTCCCAATTCCGAAAAAAATTAATAAATTTCGAGTCTATTATTTATCCGATTTACGAGAGTTGCTATTGTATTGAGAATTGGTAACACTGGTATTTCCAGGTGAAATCTGACATTGCCATCCCAAAGTTTGACAGTTTTTATGTTATACGTGCTCAGAACGTTTTGACCTGTGAGCACTATTTGTGTTGTTTACAGTTGAGTTGAGTTGAAAATTTCATCTCGGCCAAAAAATGAAATTAACTCGCGAAAATTTTCGAGCTATTATTTATTATGACTTTCGACGTGGCCTAACTCAAGAACAGTGCATGAATCAACTGAAATTAATTTTTGGCGATGAAGTGTCATCCACAGCTCACATGCTACTTACAACAAACGAGTATTTGGGCAGACAAAAGATCGAATTGATGGGTCATTCGCCTTACAGCCTTGGCACCTAATGGCTGTTTTTGTTCCCAGTAATAAGAGATAAACTGCGCGGAGAATGATTTTCATCGCCCAAAGAAGCGGTTGAAGCCTTCAAAATGCATGTTTTAGAGCTACTTTGCCAAAGTGCTTTGATCGCATGCAAATTGTAGATCTTAAAGGCGATTATTTTGAAAAGCAATGAAAATATTTTTGATAAAATTCATTTATTTATTCTCTATATTTTCTATACATAAATAGCAATCCTCTTACTAGTAATTTATAAAATTTTACACTTCTATAAAGTCGTTTAAACTATTTTCCATAAATGTTATTCTTCAAAATTTCAGTTTTTTTTTAATCCTTAAAATTATATCAAAACTCTTAAATTTGCAACATCTTTCAAAAATATTCAATCTAAGAAATATCAATTTGTCGAATGGATTAGATTTAAGACAACTGCCTAAATTATCTTATTTGCAAAATATTCCGCTATCGATTTTCCTAAAATTGGTTAAATATATACCATAAAAGTTATTAAAACTGTCAAAACTTGGATTTGGCCAAATCTGTTAAATCATTAGAAATTGTTAAACTTATTAAACTGATAAATCTGTCATATTAAAAAATGACCTTTTCTATTCTGAAAAAAGAAAAGTCTAACGCTGCCTAATTTTTTGTTATTTATTTATTTTTATATTATTTCTTTAAAAGTTGTCAAATATATTAAATTATTTAAAAACGGCTAAATTTGTCAATTATAACTTATCCCTCATATCGGCTAAATCTGTTTTTTTTTCAGTTTTGCAAATTTATAAATCTAGAAGAAGTTCAAAGTCTGATAAATTTATTAATTCTCTCAAATAGCACAAATTCATCAATTTTATTAAATTTGTCAATATCTGTTAAATCTAAATTAAAATAACTGTCATTGAAAAATTGAAATAGAAAAATTGATCATTTTTAGAACTGTCCAATTGTTAGGTATATCAGTAAAATCTGCTAAACTTGCAAATTCTAAAATTGTTCTCAAATCTGTTAAATTTGTTCATATCATGATTATAATGTCAAAACCATCCAACTTAAAAAAATGTCAGTTGCTGTCGAATTTATTCAATGTGGCAAATTCGTAAATATATAAAATTTGTACACGCCGGTAGTTAACAAGGTAACAAGCTAAGTTACACACACACTCACACAAATGACACATGGCGGAAGAACCACGTGGTTGATAGCCAAAACACTTAAGTATTTTTTTCAAATTTGACAAGATTAGTCAAATTTCAAATATTAGTTAAATTTATTTATACTTGAAAAACTATCAAAACTAACAATTTATTTATTTATTACACTATAAATATAAAGTCTGTTAGATTTATGAAATTTGGAAATTTTCTTGTAAAATCTTCAATCTCTGTTTATTTTTATCAGGCTTGAAAGAAAAATACTAGTAAACTTGGTAAAACTAAAAAAACTGTCAAGTCTAAACAATTTTGTATTCACGAAAGATAAAAATGTTAAATCTGTTAAATTGAGAATATTTGTCAGAACTTCTAATTTTGTTTTAAATGGTTGGAATTTAAATGGAATCCATCCAATTTGTCAAATAAAGCTTAAAGCAACGAGATCAAGTTTATTATAACTGTTTATATTGGCCAATCTGTCAAATTAATAAATTGATATATTATATGTCAAATTCATCCAACTGAATCAATCTGTCAAATTGTATTACTCTTAAAAATATCAAAACTATCAGAATTTGCGTACTTCGTAAAATTTCAAATCTTTAAACTGTAAAATTAATAAATTCGTAGAATTTATGAAAATCTTTTGATTATGGTTTTTATTTCACATTTTTTATTATTTTTTTGTAAAACTTGAAATGTACGTAAGTATTATATATGTTTAATCAATCTATTAATTCCTACTAATTCTAAACATTTTAAGTTGTTACTTATTGGGGCTTCTACTTTGTTATACATCATAATTTACAAATGAAACACGGATTAACTTTTTTTATAGATTATAGTTTTTAAATTTTCACTTGTCATTTTCAAACATTTTAGTTTAAAAACGACAATTGAAAATTGTTAAAAATATAGTACCTAAATAAAGTCTCATTTACACAAATAAAGTTAAAAAGTGCTTGATTTGTAAACATTTTAAGGTAAAATAGATAATTTACAAAATTATAAATTTTATAAAATTGGTTAATAAATTTCAACAAAAAAATTCAGTGGTTAATTTTGTTTAAAAATTTGCATACTAATTAATATAACACTTAAAAATGTACATTTATAACCAGATTAGTGCAGAGAAGCAATAAAAACTTAACCACTGCCTTCCCACCTTTCCTTCTACCTTCCTGCAGAGTCCCGTGTGCAATACAACACGTCTGCGTATAAAATGCAAACGGCTTATTCACCTCGGCGTAACCCATTTTAAGTTCAAGTCGATATATCCGCGTATTAACGCCCGCTAAACTACAAAATATCGGCCAGAATGACCTAGCGGTGTAAACGCGCTTGCTCCCGGCGCATCCACCAAAGGCACGTACGTACGTTGCTAGCTGCTGCACTTGGAGGGATAACGTTGTACAAACCGACCTGCTCAGTTCGTTGGCACACTTTGGCTCCTCTTTTTTTCGCCTTCCTTCGTTTTCTGTGTCGTTTTATTTCACACGAATGACGCACACAAAAGGGTGTAATAAACTTAAACTAGGTCGTATTTGGATGCAATATTTTCAATCGATATTGCAACGCTGCTCTGGAATTTCAGCGGCCCGTACCAATCCTCTCCCCCCCCCAACACACACATACAAACAGATACCCAGGGCCCCAAACGATTCCGGAAATTAGCACGCACTGAAATGCTTTTAAAAATAGGACAACATTTAATTTTTCAAATATGTTTCACCACGGGTTAAGTGAGCAATTAATTAAATATATATTTAATTTGTCCGTTTGACTAAATAAGATGGAATTTATTTGCCCTGTTACGTATATAATTGAAATTATTTTTATTGTTTTTAAATATAATAGTAATACATTCACCAAATCCTTAATCTATTTTTATTATGAATTTTAAGACGATATTATTTGAAAACAACGTACGTATACGTAAATAAAAATGTGAACTTGAGAAATTATAGAATTCTATACAAAAATAAAAAAATATTTAAAATGATATGTTAATGTTAAAATAGAGCACTAAAAAATTACACAATCGATTAAAAATTAAAATTAAATTTAAATGTAAAAATAAAGTATTTTGGAATTATATAATTGACAATGTAAAACTATTTTATAAAACAGTTGAAACTTTCTAAATTTGTTTAGAAACAGTTGAAATTAATGAAATTTGAAAATTTTGCTTTGAAATAAAAATCATATAAAAGAAAACAATAAAATATCTTTAATAGTGTATTAAAGAAAGAGTTCAATAAGCGCAATTTTTTGCACACGTCCAACTTTAGAAAACGGCGAGCGTAGCGAGGAGTTTTCTAGTGGACAAATGCGAAAAAAGGCCTTATAAACGAGTTTTTTATACTATTTTTTCTATTTTGCACATTATGTATACCATTTTTTAATAAAAATTCACAGACTGATAATTTCAGGAATTTTGTATAGGTTGGCATTGGTAGTCACTCCATTGACATTGACATTTAATTTCAAATTGTCAACTTCATTTTAGTAATTTGTGTTGTAATTTACTTATAAATGAGCACAGAAGAACACATATCATGTACTCTACTGGAAATAGGGGAAATTGCCAAGAATACATTTAGTAATTTACTTCCGAACAAGTCTCGTCCCTAGTACGATAAGGAATTTCATAAGTTTGAAGAATGCAATACAAACAATATCAGAAAACATTTTAATGCTTATTTTGAATTTCAATAAGCAAGTATAAAACATCAACGTTGTGGACATCGTATACAATGTTGAGGTCATGTTTAAATACATATAAAGATATGGATATATCGACATATAGTAAATTGCTGGCTTTATCGAAAATGTGTTCTCAAGGATATGCACAAAATCTAAAATGTTAGAACAAGGGTATATTAATAAATTCATACAAGAGGCAGATGATAAATTATACCTGACAATGAAGGTGGGTGTAATCTTATATATCACAGCTTTGTATGTAATGTTATTCCTTTTAGATTGTTTTTATAATGGGGTACAGCGGGGCCTATAGGCGTAACTAATATGTCGATTGCTGACATTGAATACAGATCAAATTCTATCATTGTATCAGTCCCTAAAACAAAAAATAATGTGCCAAGAATGTTCGCAATTTCTGATAAAAAAATGGTGATGTGGCCATCATAGTACTTTCCCTATATTTTACTCGAAAACTATGCGGTTTATGCAAAAAGGTTATTCTTAATAATTTATTCAATTTTGAATTCTCTACAATTATTTGTTATATAACTTTCATGTTGCTTCAATAGTTTATTAGCAATTGGCAAAAAATGTCAAAAATTTCAATTTTTATTTTTTTTCTCGAAAGTTAAGAATTTTATGAAAAATATATTTTTACAAAATTTGTTCAGTTTCTCATTATCTTTAACTTTTGTTTGAAAAGTTTTGTAATATTTTTTATATTAAAAGAAATATCGGAAAAAAACAAAAAACGCCCCGAGTAAACACCCACTTCCGGTTTATGAATATTTACCAAAAGCTTTTCAGTTCCAGTTTTTAACGATAAAACCTTACGTTTAAAGTTTCATCACAATCGGATCAGTCGTTTTTGAGATACAGCACCCACGGACAGACAGACAGACAGACAGACAGACAGACACACACACAGACACAATTTTTTTTTTTCCAGAAATTAGTTTAATGGACTCAGGGGACCTCAAAACGGATATTTCCGCAAAAAAATTTTTTCAAAAAAAAATCACGATCACAATACTTCCCCTATATACTTCGTATATAGGGAAAGTAAAAATGAATCAACTTAATTAAGAACTATGCTCAGTTACGACCAAACAAGTTATCGTAGCGGTCATTGTATTAATAGCCCTATCGGGATTAACATCATGGAGTGAATATCAAAAGACATCGCAGCTTTTCTGAAATTGCCAAATCCAGAACTCTACACCGGACATTGCTTTCGACGGTCTAGTGAGACACACTTGGCAAACCGTGGTGGTGACATGTTAGTCTTCAGCCGTTGGAGAAGGTTCCGTTGAAGGTGCCACTAATGTTTACGTCTTTGGAAACTAATGTAAACTTACCGGCAGGTTCTAGTGGTCCACAAATACACTTTGAAGGCAACACAAATAATAGCAGTGTTGTTACAGAGAACAGCAATTTTCACCAAAATATCGTGTCCACTAATAATGTTCTTCCAGTCTAACGGTTAATGTTTATAATAATTGTACATTTCTGGGACATAATTTAAATTAAATTAATAGTTATTGTTTACGATTATCTGTTTGTAACCCTTTCTACTGGTCGGTGGCAACTTCAAACATATTTCGAACCGTAATCATCATAACAAAAAGTGTTATCATAACCTCCAAAAATTCGTCCGAAAATCGCGTCAACGCAAACGGGACAAATACAATTTTCTCCGTTCTCCATTCTACGTTCGCACACTAATATTATGAAGTCATACCAGTGTTCGCGTGATTTTGATTTAAATTTGTTATAAATGAATGTTAGACATTTAACATTTAAGGGTTGGCTGCGTTGAAAATATCAAAGCACCAACATTTAAAATGTAAATTGCACTAGGCTGTAAGAGCACTCTACGAGCTATAAGCGCACTGATGGTATTTCGTTTATAGCTCTCTAAACGAAGTAAAATAGAAAAATATAGTATAATTATAAAAAAATACATATTTTTTCAAGATTTTTTAAGGAAGAAATAATTCATTGAAATTTTGAAATTATTGAAAAATGCTTAAAATTAACTGTTAAAAATAATTAGCATTTAAGAGTTGGCTGCGTTGAAACTACCAAAGCACCAACCTTGAAAAAGTAAATTGCACTAGGGTATAAAAGCACTGTGCGAGCAATAAACGAATCAAAATAGAAAATAGTTATTTAAGATACAAGTGTAAAAAATGATTCTTTATTGCACGAACTGGCGTTTAAAAACATGAGTGAGGAACGAGTATCTCCTCCGGAATATATAAACTATTACCAGAGCTACAATATGAAAAAGGTTATCGATGACCTAACATCGACATTCGATTTTACCCAAGACTTTAATCATAACAAATTTCCCATTCTAGTTCATCTCTATCAGACACTATTTTATTGCACAAAATAAAAAACAAACAATATATACCGAAGTATATCTTTAGACTGCTGAAATACAAGAAAAAAGACAGTAAATTCTACATGAACCGTTTTATCAAAAATAAATTCAACAAATTAAACAAAGATATTAAAGTATTAATATTAGAATACAAAAAAAACATGTGGTTGGAAACTTGCCAAAGAATAAACAACAGACACGGTAAAATATGCTGGACAGAAAATATAAAAATCTAACGACATTCTTCATATTAAAGATCCAAATGACGCTTTATTGAAATTTACCTCACTGTGAAAAGCCAACTTTTTGGATTTAAATATGTAAATTAAATATTGAATCGTTTTTTAAACGTGCCTCGAAAATCGATCATTGGGAATATTTCAACTCTATTTGGAATTGATTCATTCTCGTGGCGGCCTTCCAGCAGGAAAGAGACGTGCAGTTATGACATAGCTACACTGAGGAGCTGTGATACAGCGAAACACGTGTCAGCAGATAGTCATTGCACTTTTCGTGACGCGGTTAACAAACGATAACACCACAAAAATGGTGATCATAGTACTTTCCCTATATTTTACTTCCTCTCCAAGGGAACCTATCAGGTTAGAATTAAACAAACATATTCCGACCCATTTCCCATCCAAGAAGAGGTACTACAAGGATCTCCTTTTATATAGCATTTTCTATCATATATCATCTACTTGTGTCTCATTAATCACTTAGTGAAAGATTATATTAATGTAGGTTTTAGATTAAATTGAATTTAAAATGGATTTTCTGAGACTATAAATACTTTTAGGTAATAAGAGCATTTAATGATTTGTTCATTATTGAATTCTCTACAATTATTTGTAATACAAGTTTCATGTAACTCTAATAGTTTATTAGCAATTGGCAACAAATTACAAAATTTTCAATTTTTCAGTTTTTTATTCCCTTTTACTTTTGTTTGAACCGTTTTTTAAAATTTTTCATATTTAGAAAAATATCACGAAAAACAAAAAAAAAACGCCTCTAGTAAACATTCACCGGTCTATGAATGTTCACCAAAAGCTTTTCAGTTCCAGTTTTTAACGATAAAAATATAAGTTTGAAGTTTCATCTCAAACCGATAATTCGTTTTTGAGATCAGCGTCCACTGAGAGACAGACACACACACACACAGACACAATTTTTATTTCCAGAAATTAGTGTAATGGACTCAGGGGACCTCAAAACGGATACTTCCGAAAAAAAAATTTCAAAAAAAAATCACGATCACAATACTCCTATATATACTTCGTATATAGGGAATGTAAAAATGTTACATTGTGTTGAATGTGATATCAGACAAGTAACGACAGCTAACAGTTACGTAATTCAATGCCTGGCGGTGCTTTAGTACGAGTAGTTGTTTTGACTATTAGCTGGTAGTTTTTGTATTATATATAATGTAAAACATTATTGCAGAAATGCATACAAATTAATTTTTCTTATTATTAATTTTATCATTATTAATACTGCACTAAAAATTCAATATTTAATTTACATAAAAACTCCTCCAATCAACTAGCAACCACATACCCGAATATCAGTTTGGCCTCCTTCCCAAAAAATCAACTATTCTTCCTCTATCCATCCTAACCTTCAATATACAAACTAATCATCTCGAAGAACATAAAACAACAATTGTTTTTGTTGATATATAAAATTCATTTGATTTGGTTTGGGATATTGACGCATTAGTAAGTGTTTTCTTCTCAACATTCCACGTCATTTAATTATCCTCATTCACAACTTCCTCTCCAAGGGAACCTATCAGGTTAGAATTAAACAAACATATTCCGACCCACTTCCCATCCAAGAAGAGGTACTACAAGGATCTCCTTTTATATAGCATTTTCTATCATATATCATCTACTTGTGTCTCATTAATCACTTAGTGAAAGATTATATTAATGTAGGTTTTAGATTAAATTGAATTTAAAATGGATTTTCTGAGACTATAAATACTTTTAGGTAATAAGAGCATTTAATATCGGGGAATTCAATATTTCGTCCATGTCGATGACAACTTATTGCCTGCGTTTACAGCTTTTCTTATTTCCAATTCTTTTCAGAAATTTGCTTAAAAATCCTGAAATAAATGAAATATTAGATTTAAGAAAACGAGAACTAAAGAATAAATACAAAAGAGAAAGGAAAATGTCTGATCAAAATTATTCACATTGTTTGGACCTTTCTATTTATGTCAATTGATAAGGCCGTTACTTGTTAAAAATGTATCTTCAATTTCTAAATATTAAATTAAAAACACATTTATAATTTCCAAATAAGCTTTATCTTTGGTTTTTGGCATTTTACTTCAAGCACTTGACGCAATTATTTAAATTGTTTCAACGTTGTTTTTTTTTATCTTTAATATTTTATCTACAGTTGTGTATTTTGATTTTTTATACTTTTTAGGTATTTGGTATATTAGTGCTAGATTATGATAAGTATTTAAACATGTATTTGTTCTCTTCTACTCTTTCACCTCAAATATTTTACCTGAAATATAGGTAATTTTACTTATACTAAGTTTAGTAGCGATAATAAGTCCGGTTGATAATTTAGTTGATTTTTTTTTCTTTTATGTGTTACCATTTTTGCTAGAAAGTCCAGTTTCCGTTCTTTTTCCGGTATGTACAACGATATTTTTTCTTTGATCTTTCGGTTTGTCCACGTATAGTTTTGGACAATGGCTGCAGGCTAACAAATATACTTCACCACATTGAGCTTTGTTTATTTTATCTTTGTTATTCTTTATCATGTTTACTAATGTGTTATTTATTTTGCTGGTTTTATATTTATTTTATTTAACTTTTTTTTTTAATTTACATATAAATATAAGGTGGCGCAAAAGTAATGTCATAGTTTTAATTGGCCGCCATGTTTGCTGATAGCGCTCAATGTCTGTGTGTTCTGACATTTATGATGTAGATATATCGAGAATTAGTTATCAACAAGTCATGGGCCAGATGTTTTGCGAGCAACAATTCAAAATGCCGTAAAACGAGCGCATTTATGCATCAACTCGGGAGTTGGCCATTTGAGCGATATAATTTTTTCCAAGTAATGTAACCAATAATACACGTTCAAATAAACTTTTGATGAATACAGAGTTCTTTTTTTTCATTTATAACAAAATGGCAGCCAATGACATTACTTTTGCGCTACCTTGTATATACAACATCTTTATTAACAAACACAAATACAACTAATATAATACATGAATGATACAATTGGCGTTAGTGTGTTAGTTTGTTAAATGGCTATCGACCAGCGGTCTTTCAGCCTGGATTTGTCATTGTCATTGTGAGTGTTTCGTCAGTCTGTCTCTGATGATGTGATACGACGAATTCAAATGTGAATAAATTTACATATTATGCTTTAAATTAAAGTCTTTTTAATTTTATATTTAGTTTCTCCTATTTCGTCTCAAATATTTTTTGGACTGTATTCTGTATTATTGGAAATTAGATAATTGTAACAAATATTTTAGATTTTACTTGCGCTATTTTAGTTGATATTGCAAGGAACAATTTTATTCTTTGATCTATATCTACGGTATTTAACTTTAGTCTTCTGTGTTTATTTTGTAATCGTTGCTCATTGGTACATTTTTAAATTTTAAATTTCGAAATTTCAGTTACTAATGTCCATCTTGGTATTCTTATAATTGTATTTACAATAAATGTAAATAAATAAATGAAGAAATAAAGACACCTACACAGATACTATACTTATTCCTGAAAGTTCAAATACCATACACATAATCAAATTAAATATTTCATTCGCTCTTGCACAGATTATAATAAACACGTAGTCAATCATATGACTTAAATAAAGAAAAGACGGAAACAACTTTGAAAATACGTTTATAGTGCAAATAAAACAGAGAAAACGATTTAGAAAATATTGGAATACATAAAAAAGTAAAGAATACAACATTATTATGACCAATTCAATAACTTAGGAAAAGTGCTACTAAATAAGAAAATTAAAACAGAAAACAATATTACATTTCTTCACTTGAAGAAGCTACAGTGTAACGAAAAAATTGTAGTGAGTAAAATAAAACAAGAGAAAACAATAAGGTGAGAAGTGGAATGTATGAGATAAAATATAAAGAATGTGATGTCGCATACGTAGGATAAACGGACAGGTCTTTTAAAACAATAGTGTTTTAAAAGACCTGTTAATAGTAAAAGAACATCACAAGAAAAAGTGGACAGCGACAAAGAAGCACTTTGGGTTTTCCCGATTTCAAACGCGCTTATTACCTGAACTCCATATATAAACATGTTAAAATTACGTTTGTACATTATCTTTGATCATGGCCCAATGTAGAAACTGGTCGGATATTAAAATAAAAAATTATGTGAAACGAAAAAGTGAATTTTTAATCAACTACCTACTATTAAATCTTTAATGAAGATGAAGGTTTCTAGTCTTGAGTATTTGTAAACTTTAGTATTTAGCTTTGAACTATAAAATTCTTGATCTAATTTCTTCTACTTTTTAATTTTTACTTCAGACTTTCAAACGCTGTTATCATTTGCGATCAAATTATAAAGTATATACAAATAAATAAAACTATTTTTGATCTTTATTTTTATTTCTTATTAGCTACTCTTGCTTAATATTTCGTGGTATTTGTTCTTTATTTTTTAATCTTAGGCTTTAAATCTTCTATCTTTGATCTTTGATATTTAGATTACTTGAAATAATAATCATAAAATAATTTGGGTCTTTATCTTTATTTTACAAACTTTGGCCTTACCATTTGAATTTTGGATTTTAGACCATAAGCGTTGGTCTTTATTACATGTCATTCAGTCTCTAAATTTTCGTCTTTAATGTTAGATATTTTGTTGTTTGTACTTTCTACTCATATTATTACATTTATATATTTATAAGTTATAAGGAATTTATAAATAAATTAATAAATAGGTTTTATCTTTGGCCTCTAGTCTTGACAATTTTGATCAATAAGTGCGAAATTTTCTTTTCGGCTTTGATTAGTCTTTGATCTTAATATTTTGGTCTTTTGCTTGACGTTGGCTTACATGTATCTTTAATTTTTGACTTTGTTTTTAATTTTTGCACTTTAATTTACACGTAGTTTATCGTACCTACATTAAAATTATAAGATACTTAAAATTAAATAGGGGATTTATTTGTTTAGTTTTTAGTATTCATTACTTGGTTCTTTTTGGTTTTTGGTTAAATGGTTAGTTTTTATCGTTGTAGTAGTGTGAACCTTAACAAATAACTAGTTAATAAACTCTAATCTGCAGAGCATATGTACACAGCTAGGCAGTTGGGTCGCGACTGTCTTCCTAGAAATTCCAGTATATATAACCTCTAAATTTAAAAAAGGAACAGATTCTACGATATTTGATTTTATTTTATCGTTTCATCAATCTACGTATAAACGACTGACACCATTTGACTGGACAAACCTAGGCAAAAAGACCTCTGATCGATAGCCTTTTGACAAATTAATACACTAACACCTCACTCATTTTTTATTATTTAAACGTAAACATGTACAAATTTATCAGTCAAATTGTATATTTTTATTATTATTTGGTTATTTTTGTGAGATTTTCAATTCTATTATATAATGTCAACTTTTCTGAGCAAGTTATTTTTATGGTTTTTAACAAAGTATATTTTTTATCAAATACTTCTTTTAAGTCATTTTTAACTGTAAAAAAATTTACAACAGCCTTTTTTAAGTTATTTAGCTATTATTCTTAAATTAATTATTCAACATTTACTGGTTTTATTCATATACAATAATCTTTATTTGGATAAAACTTAATACATAGAAACAATAAATATGGATACAATACAAATAGATGGTGTTGGTTCGTCTTTGCTATCGACCATCGGTCGAGGATGATGATATTTAGAAGGGATATTTGGGTTTCGGGGGATACAGAATTTGGTTAATAGGGGTTGGTTGTGAGGATTATTAGCAAATTTAACACTTAGGGCTTATATACGTTGGGAAATGGGTGGGATTTGATTGGTTTCGTATAAAAGATCATTCGAGGGATTATGGAGTGGGTTGGAAGGGTGTCGAAGTTTAGTTAGGGTTCTTAAGGCGGATCTTTCGGCGACTTGGAAGTGATGAAGGATAGATGGCCGGATTTGGGTGAAGAGGATTGCACCATAATCTAATAAGGGTCGGCATATCGATTTATATATATGTATATGTGTTGCTGTTTTAATCGATATTTCTTGCCGTTTATAGGATAATGATCTAAAATGCCGAGCCCTTGTTTTGATTTTGTTTTTTATTGATAATGCATGGGATTTAAAGAATAGTTTTGAGTCGAATAGGATAGCAAGTTATTTACAGGTGTAGGTGGGATAAATAATAGTGTTGTTAATTAGGATCGTAGGGGATTGTGGGATAATTTTGTGATAAGGGATGAATAGTTGGGATTTGGAAGGATTAACTTTGATTCGCCATTTGAAGCACCATGCTTGGATGGAGTCGAAGGAGGATTGAAGGGATTGTTGGGCGATTTGAAGGGAGGGTGAGTGGGCAACAAGAACGGTGTCATCAGCGAAGAGCAAGGAATATTGTGAGGGATTAAAATATGTAGGATCAGGATTACAAATATCGTGGCAGAATATATTGTATAGGAGAGGGGATAAGGGGGTTTTATTCATTTTATAAAGTTTGTAGTAAATTATAATTGTCTCTTCCAACTTCTTATCCAATTTGATCTGTAAAATATGTTCAATAGTTTTTTTTAAAATTATTAACTGTTCTTAAATTAAAAATTTAATTATTTTATTTCCAATGTTTTCCAAACACCTTTTTAAGTATAGTTTTCTTGTTAATGAAATGTTTCCCCTTAAAGTTTTAAAATGTTTTTTCTTAAATATTCTATTTTAATCTATTTTATTAGTATCTATTATCAATTTATTTTAAACTCATTTTTAAACTGTTTTCTAAGGAAATTTGTAATCATTTGAAAACTCTAAATATAGTGCTTAAAGTTGTTTTATAGAAAAATAAATTGTAATTGCAAAAATATTTAAGAGAAATGTAACAATTGTGTTAAAAATATTAATTGTTTGCTTTGTTTTATAAATATCTGTCGAGGTATTGGCAAGAGAAGTAGTTGTTTCGTAATATTGTCAATTTAATTTTAGTTCCAAAATATGAATTATTTTAGTTTCCATAAATTAAATAGTATCTCAAATTTATAATGTATAATAAATATTTGTATATGATAAAATTGGTCAACTTATAAGAATAAACTGCAAAGTAAAAAAAATAAAATCGAGAAAGGTTTATGGTATATAAATCAATGTAAATTCATTTCTTGTTCATAATTTTTCATATATTTACATTTAATCATTCATTAGTTTAATTAACAGAAATAATGTTGTGTAACACGCAAATTACTTGTGTATCATTCAATCTCTGTCGAGATACTAGCCGGAGAAGTAGTTGTTTCAATAAGTGATTTATTTTATACTCTTAGTAAGACTCATTATTGTAGATTTACGAAATGTTTTCGTATTTTTAAATTATTATGTGCGAAATGTATTTATTTACTCAGGATTTGCCCTTTAGTCTATGTGCTGGAATCTTTGAGCTTTGAGCGTTTGAGTCTTTGATCCTAATTTTAATTTTTACTTTCCTTGTATAGAATATATAGGGAAATATTGTTTTCGTGCATGAAAATGACTAGGGGCGCTGTATTTCAAAAACGAATGATCCGTTTGAAACTTTAAACTTAAGGTTTTATCATTAAAAACTGGAACTGAAAAGCTTTTGGTAAACATTCATAAACGGCTCGAGGCCGTTTTTTTTTCTTTCCTATATAGTATATATAGGGAAAGTATTGTTTTTATGCATGAGAATGTCTGAGGGCGCTGTATTTCAAAAACGAATGATCCGTTTGAGATGAAACTTTAAATTTAAGATTTCATCATTAAAAATTAGAACTGAAAAGCTTCTGGTAAACATTCATAAACCGGATGTGGATGTTTACTCGAAACGTTTTTTTTCAATAATACAAAACTTTTCAAACAAAACTTAAAAGGAATGAGAAACTGAACACGTTTTATTAAATCATGTTTTTCATAAAGTTCTTAACTTGCGAGAAAAAAATTAAAAAATAAAAATTTTAATATTTTTTTGCCTATTACTAATAAACTATAGGAGTTACATAAAACTTAAATAACAAATAATGGTTAAGGATTAGTGAGAATAGCCTTTTTACGTAAACCTCACGGTTTTCGAAAAAAATATAGGGAAAGTACTATGGTCACATCACCAGTTTTTAATATCTTGTTTTGGTTCAATGTCTTAATTTTCTAATCTTTGGTATTTAATATTTGATACTTGGTTTACAAATTGTAATTTTTGCCACTTCAATTATAATATGTGATTTGTTTATATGTAATTTTATTGTTTAATTATCATCTTTAGTTTTTTATTTCAAATATTAAATTTTTGATCTTTAATTTTGGATCTGTTGTCTTAGATCTTAAATAATTGTCCTTTAGATTTTATATTTAGTATAATTATAAGTAAAATATTTTGGTTTATCTTTTGATCTGTAACCTTTGGGTTTTGTATTAGAGCCGTTTATTTTAATTTTGGCTATTAAGCATTTTTTGTACTATAAATCATTAAATATTTATAACTGATATCAGATTTTTGGCGGTTGCGCTTAAACCTCTGATTATTATATTTAATATAAATGTATGATATAATGTATAGTGATTATTTGGTAAAGAATTTTCGTAAACCACCATTAGGGTAACACCTGTTGCTTAAAACTAGGCAATATTTTTCTCTTCATATTGTTAAAAACTATATTCATTTTTACATTCGACATTATTTTGTTTGTTTTTGATCGGTGTGGGAGTTAGTCGCTTAGGCTGTAGTAAAAACGTTGCCATCACTTTCTCCTCGCCGACTGCGGTCACTGGTACCTTGCGAAGGGAATCGCATCAAGCATAAACCCGCAGTCGAGTGCAAGTCGTGATAATCACTTTCACTCGTTCCCATCGGATTCCGATGCCGTGATTCCGCTATGTCCATCGACCAAACCGGTATCGACTCCGACACGACGATGACGCGCACCGTTGGGTTTCTCTCTGCTCACGACAGACACACACCGCACACCGTTCGCTCTAACGGTTCCTGGTTCGCATAGCATAGTTTTACTTTCACTATCGCTTCTCCTCTATCCGACACCAGCTGCAAACCAGATAGATGGACGTCTGCTTGGTTGGACTACCGCTACGTGTGGCCTGGTTCTGTTGTGTTCGCTTCACTTCTTCCTAGGACGCTCGTTAGTACGGCCTAACTGTAAGAATCATTTCGCTCTCTTTTCACTGGCCATACTTTGCGTGACAAGAACGCGTAACTGGATTCCGTAGAAAGGGAAATCCTCACTCACTACTACCTGATTTTCTTTATGCGTGCTTCGTAGCAAAAGTCTATGGTCAATTCAATCAATGAAAAGGAAACTAAAAAGTGAACATGTAAAAATATAAATAATATACAAAGGTGATGGTATCAAATTGCTTACATAATTTTTTCCAAACACAACTTACATAAATAAATATTTACAACAAGTTTAAACACACATGGAAAGGCTTAAGTTTAAATAATCTTCTACTCTTGTCCAAAATAGCTTGGGATGTCCTTGTTGCCACCGAAGGTCTATTTGGTATTCCATCAAATGATTCGCCAAAGATAGCTTATATTTCTCCATATGGAGAAATTTATGACTGTTTGATTCACGTTACATTGACATAAAGAAAAAGCCCAAAGATGTTTCTTTAGAAATTCTCATTTTATTATTCTGTATAATTATAAATATTCATATAATGTGTGTTTTTGTTAAGATTTAAAATTCTAAACAAAGACAGTTTCGAAGAAAAATATAATAACATATTTTCTATAAGCATATTATTTTTAGATATTATCACAAGGCTATTGTCTAAATGTTGCACTATTTCTCTAGGAGTGGATAACCACCACCTATTAAAGGAATCTTAGCAACAGCAACAATTATTTACAGAAATGATGATGGTAGTACTATAATAACTGTTCCCTGTCAATAATAACCACGGACCGGTTTCGATCTATTTTGGATCTCATTAGCGTAGCGCAGTTAGAGATAGTGAATCGAGATGTACTTTTAAACTCGTTGGATTAACCATGATTGAGATATTACCACAAGGGTGCTAAGTATTGTTTAAATGTTGCACTATTTCCCTAGGAGCGCATAAGTTTTTAAATAGTGATTCGTTTGTACGGTGACATCTGCAAATTGTCAATAAAATTGAATAAGCTATTTGTTTGGTCCATTTTCTTTTCTCGAAAATCCTCCATTTTACTCAAAAATTACTATTACTAATTTCAATATATTTGTAAACTATTATTTTATATACAAATTAAATATTGAAATATTAGTGCAGTTTTAATAATATTAATTAATAGTGAGAAAATTAAATTTTCTGTATGAGCATTTCTGCACTTATGTTTTACATTTTACTGTAAAAACTCCAGCTAACAGTTAAAACATAAGTGCAGAAATGCTCATACAGAAAATTTAATTTTCTCACTATTAATTAATATTATTAAAACTGCACTAATATTTCAATATTTAATTTGTATATTTAAATGCCGAGAGCGGGCTTTTTATCTGTGGTGAGATGGTTTTTAAACGCGCCTCGAAAATAGAACATCGGCAATGGATCAATTCTATTTGGAATTTATTCATTGTCGCGACGGCCTTTCACCTGAAAGGACGCGCGTAGTTACGACATAGCTGCACTGATGAGCTGTGATACAGCGAAACACGTGTCTGCAGATTTTCATTGCATAACACTTTTCGAGGAGCGGTTAAAAAAAAATGATAACACCACAAAAATTGTTACATCGTGCTGAATATTATTTCAGACATGTAACGACAGCTAACAGTTATGTCATTCAATGCCTGACGGTGCTTTAGTACGGGGAGTAGTTGTTTATATATATATCCGTAATAAAAAAATCAAATCGAGTAAATACCCACTCTCAGTGCACGAATTTTTGCCAGAAGCTTTTTAACTCTTTTTACAAAGAATAACTTTAGTTTGAAATTTTAGTTTAAAGTATTTAGCAGTTTTAGAGATATAATTTCTTTCTTAACAAATAATTTCTAATAAAATTATTTCGTGTTTTACAATTAATTAACAAATAGTGTAAAATTTGAAAAACCAATTAATTTTATCAATAACAAATAGTTGAAAGAATTACTTAAAATTACTGAAATTCATTTGAACAATAAATAAATAAATTTAAAAAAAATAGAAATAATTGACCATTTTCTATAAAACATCTTAAAACTACATTAATAGTTTAAATTTTATAAATTAAAAATACAGGGTGCGGCAACATAACTTCCCTTTTTCAAATCTTAATAAAACCTATTGTATGCATCAGAAAATTTTTATTTGTTTTTTATTATATAGAATATCAAATCAGGGAGATGACTTCCCCCATACACTAAGCAAAGTTCTGGTGTTTGTTATTACTCTTGCCAGTATAGTAGAGGTTATGTTATCTATTTCTTCCTGGATTTTGGTCTTAAAATCTTGTAGGCTCCTTGGACGGTTCATATAAACATTTCAAAAAACCCCATAGAAAAAAATTACAAGAGGCCAAATCTGGAGACCGGGTCGGCCACCACAAGTCGCCCCTAATTGAGATTAGACGCTCTGAGAAGTGTTCTCTCAAAAGAGCCATCGATGCTCTTGAAGTGTGAACCGTTGCACCGTTTTGTTGGAACCAACTCATCTAGCCGTGGAAGAAAAAAAAATCCTGTAACACATTTACATACTTGGTATAACCAAGAACCAATAACTGAGAAAATTGCACACCACACTTGTGAGTTTGGGTGAATTCAAAGACCTTTGATGCAATTCTCGAGGATTGGTGTCAGCCCAGTAGCTTATGTTTTGTTTGTTGACGGATCCACACAACTGAAAATAGACATCATCACTAAGAAAACAAAAATGTCCTCAGATACGACATCGAGAAGTCCGAACTTTGCCGGAACAAAACTTTATAGTCTCGAACGAGACCACTAGCGCTCCCCTACGCCATCAACCGACTGAAAAGTGCATATTAAAAAAAAAGTTATGTTGCGGTACAAAGAAAAACACGTGTAAGATACAAATGCCAGAAGACTGGGCCATCTTCAGCGACCCCCTCTCACTTTACCTGATATTAGAATGTAAATTCAAGAACATTGACAATTTGATGTCTAGTATGTCTAGGTGAGTTGTTGGGTACTCCAGAAATCGTGGAGAATTAATGAAATTAAACAAAAAGTTACCATGATGTTTTGTTGAAATTTTAATCATTTCTTAGTGTGGATTATTTACGTATTATCTGAAATTTTCATAAAAATTGAGCAACGAATTCTTGGTGTTCTTTTTAACTTATGGCGGCCATAAGACGATTTAAGTTTGTTAAAAATAACAGTTGTGTACATTTTATAGACACATTTTTAAATTTGCCTAAATGTATAAGAAATAATTGATTATATAAAGTAATAGTTAATAAACATTTGGTAAAAATAATTTTTTTTTTAAATCTCAAAAAAGAAAAAAAAAACAAATTAAAAACATTATATATATATATATATATATATATATATATATTAATAGTTCAAATTTTACTAGAACATAAATTAAGATTTAAAATAATTGTTGAAAATTTTCTATAAAAAATTTATAAAAAATAATTAAAAATTACCACTTTGGCAGAAAAAGAAAAAAATTACTAAAAATTTAAAAAAAATAACATTTTTCTTATAATAAAGAAACAATTGAAAACCGTTAAAAATATGTAATTGAGTCATTGAAAATATTTGTATTAAAAATATTGTTGAAAATTTGCAATGCCAAATAAATTTGCTAAAAGACAGTCAAAAATTTTAATGCAAACGATTGAATTGCAGATTAAAGTAATAAAATAATGAGATTTGTTAAAGAAAAAATGGTTCAAATGTTTAATAAAAACATTAAATTTGTTCATAGAAATGTCGAATACTAGACAATATTTTTAATATTTTACAGTTGATTAAAAAAACATTCTAAAATATAGAGAACAGTTAAGTTTTAAATTTGTTGAAAAACTCAATTGAAATTTACAACAGAAATTACTAAGAAAAATACTTGAAAATAGTTTTCCATTAAATCAAATTTTAAGTAAAAGTATGAAAAGTATACTTTCTTAAATGTAGATATATAGTTTTCTTAGGAACAGATAAGTTTTAAACACAATTTTTAAATAAACATGTTTTGATGTACAAACAAAAATATACCAAGTGCCATAGAAATCCGAACACCCACTATGAATCGTTTTGTACAATTATAAGGGAAAACATAGTAAATAAATAAACACAATTTCTCTTTGATTCAACGACCTTTATGAACAATGTTTGAGGGGGATGCTGCAAATTAAGGATTATTCGGTTCGTGATATTCTAATTGGAGATAAATCCAGTGACTCCGGTTGCCATGGCAACACATTGATTTCAAAGTGCTCAAAGAAGTTCATTTTGGCTCTTGCAATGTCTGGGTGAGCAGGTGACCTAGACCATAAGCAATGTCACCCTATACCATAACTCCAACAGTTTGGTTTCTTCTTTCACTATATCGTCTTCTAGCTCTGGCCCGACCATTATGCATTCCTGAACAAAATCTAGATTCATCACTAAACATTATATCATTCCATTTCTGGTCCCACATCAATCATTCTCTACAACACTAGAAACGATTTATCGATGCTCAGCGGTAAAAGGAAGCACCCAGTGCAGCAGGAATGTAGTACGAATCTGGCGGTAAAGTATTCGCATTCCAATCGATCTTACATGCTCTTCATACCAGTGGTTGTGGAGAAACGATCTCTTTAAGCCAACAGCGTCAAACTCCGATCTGCACGCTCTGTGTTTCTTCAACGTGGTTCTGTACCTCTAGCTCTTCGTGTTCGATCCTCTTGATCGCATGCCCGTCAACATCTTAGTATAGTATCTAAACTTCTGTGCACTTTGTCCCTAATTTCTCGGAAAGTCCAGCCTCTCTAAGTACAACTATCCGCCCTCTTATCAAACCCTAGCCATTGTAAATGATAACAACAAAAACTTAGAACCGCACTCAGTAAAATGTTAAATTTAACCTTAACTTGTTTATGTTGATTAAATAACGAAAACTTTATGTGATACAGTTGAATTTTTAATTGATATTTCTTTTCACCAAGATAAGCCTAAATATAAAATGTTATCAAAATAAAATAATTTATACTGGGTTTAGAAAATCTCCAATATAAAATTCAATTAAAAGTTGAAAACTAGCAGAAATTTAAAAAAAAAATGTTAAAAGCTTTAACAAAAATATATATTTAAATTTTTTTTTTAAGTTTTGCTTACAATTTCAAAAACTAAAAAATATTAATTATTAATGAAACGGATCAAAAAAATATTATTATATTTTTAAACAATGAAAAACTTTCTAATAAATATTTTTAAACTTGAATAATTCATTATTTCCAGAGAAGAATTGTAGTCAAAAATAGTTACAAACTGTCTATACCAATACAAAGCAATAAAAATGAGATAATATAAAATTTGTCAAAAATTAATTTAAAAAAAAAACTTTTACATTTTACACAAAATAAACTATTTATAGTAAGAAGTAATACAAGATATAATTAAAAAAAAAAAACAATAGTATTGTACTAGTTTTAAGTAATTCCTAAAAAGCTATTTAAAAACTCTTAATAGTTATTAAAAAAATAATTATTTGAAACAATTGGTATTTGTTAAAAAGAAATTCTAAAGCTAGTTGTAAGATTCTTGTATGATGTCGGCGTTCACTTGGTGGTGCATTTTGATAAAAAGTTTAAATAAAACACTTTATAACTTTGTTTTACCACTATATTTTGTATAACTTTATGTTTGATAATGATCAGCTTATGATCGAAACTAGTCACAGTTATACAAAATATAGTGGTAAAACAAAGTTATAAAGTGTTTTATTTAAACTAGTTGTAAGATTTTGACTGCTTGAAAACTATTAAATTCTCAATAATTGAATAAATAACATAGTAAAAATTTCTAAAATAACATTTACTTAAACATAAACAATTGAATTAAACTTAAATCACAAAAAATGAAAAGTTTAAGAAAAAGGCTCTTTGTAGAAAGTTAGAATTTTACAAGAACAAATTGAATTTTGAATTTTTTTAACGATAAAAAAATTTCTTATAGAAGAAACATTGATTAAAAAACAGTTGAAAATTTGTTAAAAAATGGGTTCAAAAAATACAGTTAAAAGTATTTTAAAAAATAAAAAATGTTTAAAATCTTCATTTAGCAAGCCCTTAATATTCCATTTGACGGACAAAGAACGTAAGATGGATTTTAAATGTTTCTGCTTAACGACCAGACTGACAGAGGTTTGATTTCGTTATTTTAAAACACAACATATTTGATATATACTAGCTGTAATAGTAGTCACGTGTAATTTGAAATAAAGTGACGAAACTAAGTCATGGGGTCTCCTTTCGAAAATCCGCGTTTTTTTTCAAATAAGCTATTATTTCACGGCGCTCACAAACACATATACAAACATATTTTTAAGATAGTTTTTAAATGTTTTTTTCAAAATTTCAGTATATTATTTACTACCTCTATTTCTGTTTAATAATGGCTACCACAAAGTTATACTTCACCACATCTATGGTATACTTTATTTTTTATAACCTTGACCCTATTTTCTTGTCCTAACTTTATAGTAGTATAAGTATAAAATAATTATTTGTAAACTAATTTTCACATACTTTTAATATATACAAGAATAAACTTAAATTTTTTGTTCTTATTTTCAGGTAAGTTGCAGAATTATAAATTTATTGCAGTGTTGGTAAGTTTTAATTATTATTATTATTTAAAGAATGTTGTGATATTTTTTAAATATAAAAAATATAATAAATAATTAGCTTTAAATAATATATTTTTATTTTAATCTCTTTCTTTGTTCTAAAGAAAACACGACCTAAAACTGTTTGCAATTTTATTTAAAATATAAAACTACTTTTTTTCTACTAGTTACCTTGTGTAAATAAAGTTCATGTTTTAATATGTTTCCCAAAATTATTGCTACAAGCGTCCAAAAAATATAACTAAAACTATAAACTATTGTTTAATTATTTCTTCATTTAAACGTATTTTTTGCCAAACTGATCAAATTACAATAATTAATGAATGCATTGCGACCATTACTACGTGGTAATATCTATATGGTTAATACATAGTAAATTTTTCAATTCTGTGTAAATTTATAATTATTAAACCCATTACTTTATTTAAGCACTTATTCTTATCGGGGATAACATTAATCATATCCTGATTCTTTACTGCCCTCTGGCACCTAAACGTGCGTTAATTACATTTCGACGCTGTGTCGTAAAGAAAAAAACATTATGCAAATTTTGTTATTAATTAATCGAATTACCCAACTCTACTCTTGCATAGTTCAACATTTTATATTTTTTAATAAGAAAATATATTTTCCTGTAAACCTTCACTTCAACAGCCATACTGAAATTAGCAATGTTAAATAGCATTGAGCTGGTAATTTATTATCGCTGGGTGTCTTATATTACTAACTTAATGAAGGATATTTTACACTTTTTAAAAAAATGGGATAGTGCAAATCGATTGGTAATTAAGGTAAGATAATTAGTTGGATTAATTTTCTTGAGATTATAGAGAAGAGCCTTGGAGATTTTTTTATTTATTATAACATTCAGAAATCTATAATTAATTGAAGGTTTTTGAATGTTTTATATTAAAAATTAGTTATTTCTTTATTGAAAATTAACTATGTAATTTAATATAAGAGTTAAATATGTTTATTACATCTCACATAATAACAGTAAAACTACTTAATACGGAAAAATACATTTTTGATTTTGAAAACAACATTCAATTGCATACGTCCGTGTTGGAAGAGTTCATTGTTAGGTATTAGCAATAATTGAACTTCCTGGTTATGCAATGTGTTAGGAACATACATAATTTCTGCAAAGTGCATTTCACCTTTGCTTTTTCCATTTCTGCACAAACGCGCGACGAGAGCGAGAGCCTAAGCGGATTCTGATCCATTCGTGCGTAGAAAATTTCACCATCGTTCATGTCTTTACTGCATTTTAGACATAAGTTGCTTTAGAAGAATACAGAAGACATATTTCCAGTAAATATGGAATGTATTAATTTATTATATTTATTAAAAGTAAGGAATTATTAAGAAATATAATAATTAGTAAGGGTCCACAATGTGAACCATGCGGAAGCTCAGTAGTACCGTATATGTCAACTTTAAATTGTGTATTTTACGAATACCTATACCCTATCTAAAAATAATAATCATAATAACAGTCATGTAATTAATACCAAATTTTTAAAGTAGGTTTTAACTAAAAATGCTTTTTTAAATTAATTTTTAATTATCAACTACAGAAATAACTGCTTATTATTATTATTAGATATATATAAATTAATTAAAACACAGTTATATTCCTTTCTTCACTTTTTATTTTTTCACAGCTAAATGTACATTTCGGGCACTATCATTATCAATAGCTAACTGAATACAAACAAAAAAGTGTCAACAATATATACCTCAATGGATTATAAGGAAAAACCGAAAAGTAATTAACACGAGAAATAAGCGGTATCTTTGAACGTGAGGATTGAGGATTATTCGGCATCTGTCTGGGAAGGGTCTATAATAGGGTTAGTGTGGATTTGATCAGGTAATAAATTCGATAGCGGATTTGTTAGTGGGCTTAAATCGAAATTAAGTAATTTATTTTTGTTTTTACTCATTTCTATAGCTTCCAACATGTCTAAATGATAACAACTCGATTCTTTTAACAATTTAACATTATTTATTGAAAATTTGTGACCTGTTGTTAAAGTGTGGTGAGCAATTGCTGATTTATCAGGGTTTAGTGTGGTACATGTATAATTTATCACAATTATTGCAAATTACTGAGTAATTATATGTTGATTAATTTTCGGTTCGTGAATTATTTTTATATATTTATTATTGTTCTCTAATTCCAAAATAGGTTTTAAACTAGTTATGGATTTAATTGTATGTTGTCTGGTGTGTTTATTTATTAGTTTTTGAATAGTTCTATTGTTGTATCCTAAAGATTTGGCAATTTTGAAAATGAAGTACATTCTTTGTTTCTAAACTATTCCGTTTTTTATGGAGAGCACTCATTTCGTATTTAAGTAGTTTGATTTTGAAATCTTCCACTAATTTGGACATATGACAGTTGTATTTGGATATTTTCACTTTGGTAAAATTTGGGAATAAACGGTTTTTAATACACTCACGGAGGAAATAAATGTCGGCACTTATTAATTTGATTTTTGTTTGATGTTGGAAAAACTTATTAAAGTTAACCAGGAAGCCATTATAAACTTAATGTAGTTACTTGAGTACGTAAATACGAAATGAGTGCTCTCCATAAAAAACGGAATAGTTTAGAATTAATTGCCTATGAACTACACTTAAAACTTGCCAAAAACACTACACCTAATAAGTGGGACTAATCTTTACAAAAATACACAATGTCATTAACACAAAAATCAAGAACAAATCACTCACCATCCACAAAAAACTGAGAAAATTAACTTACCAACAACAAATGAATGAATTAAATGACAAACATCAAACCCCACAACTTACACTCAACGCCATACACAACAAGTCAACAGTTTTCTCGGATGAAGAACTTAATTTACTGAAGAAAGGATTGAAACATTCAATAACCCCCCAGCAGATACCAGTCGAGGATATAATCAACGATCTTGAAATCGCCGCTTCAAAATTTAAAGAAGAAGAAGCAACAGCGTTCCGCATTACCGCTAGGGAAACCATACAAAAGTGTTTGAAGAAGAAAGAAGACAACCCAAGTCCCAAGAAGTACAACCCGGAAATAACAACTGTCGAAAACCTTAAGAAAAAAGACGTTTTCTATCTAAAGTCAGACAAAGGTAATGCGATTGTTATTGTCAACAAAGACGATTAGTTTAACACTGTTAACCAAATGTTAGAATCGGGCACATATCTTGAACTAACAAAAAATCCTCTGACAACTTACACCAACAAAATTAAGAACTTCCTAAAAACTCCTACGTGTTTAATTGATAAACCACTCGCTTTCAGATTAAAAATCAGTAATCCAAAACTACCGAAATTATACTGTCTACCAAAGGTATATAAACCGGGAAATAAATATAGACCTATAGTCTCAAACAATAACTCACCCACATACAAAATCGCGAAATGGCTAGTTCAAGAATTTCAAAAATTAACAATGACTTTTCAGTTAAAAATTCATTTGAATTAACAAGCAAATTAGATAACATTAATATTCAACAAAACGAACAATTAATTTCTTTTGATGTAGAGTCACTCTTCCCTAGTATTCCAATTGATATAACTTTAAATATTTTAAAAGATTTATTAGTTCAAAATTTCATCCCTACAGATAAAATAGATAATTACTTAAAACTCACCGAAATGGTTATGGATTTTAATGCATTTGAATTTAACGGAAAATTCTACAAACAAACATTCGGTACCGCAATGGGTAATCCACTTTCACTATTTTTAGCCAACATTTTTATGAATTATTTTGAAAACTAAGCCAAAACAACTTTAGACTATTTCCCAAGAATTTGGATTAGATACGTAGACGATATTTTTGCCATTATTAAACAAGATTCAGATGTCACAAATTTTATCAATAATCTTAACAACCTATACCCTAGCATTAATTTCACATACGAATTTAAATCAAATAATCAACTCCCCTTTTTAGACTTATTAGTAACTAGAAACAATGACAAATTAGATTTCAACATTTTCCGAAAACACACACTTTTAACTATATCAATGCTAGCTCACACAGTCCATTTAAACATAAATTAGCGTCCTTTAACAGCATGATCTACAGAGCAGGAAATCTCCCAATTTCAAAAGAAAATAGAAACAAAGAATTTAACTTCATTTTCAAAATTGCCAAATCTTTAGGATACAACAATAGAACTATTCAAAAACTAATAAATAAACACACCAGACAACATACAATCAAATCCATAACTAGTATAAAACCTATTTGGAATCAGAGAACAATAATAAATATATAAAAATAATTCACGAACCGAAAATTAATCAACATATAAATAAAATTTTCAAAAAATACAATTTCATTCCGTCACATTACACTAATACGAAAATGCTATTAGGCAATACATTCACAAAACAAGACCAATTGTTGAATTCAGGTATTTACTCAGTAATTTGCAATAATTGTGATAAATTATACATAGGACAAACAAAAAAAAACGTACACGTAAGATTCAAGGAACACATGTACCACACTAAAAGCCAAAACCCTGATGAGTCAGCAATTGCTCACCACACTTTAACAACAGGTCACAAATTTTCAATAAATAATGTTAAATTGTTAAAAGAATCGAGTTGTTATCATTTAGACATGTTGGAAGCTATAGAAAAGAGTAAAAATAAGAATAAATTACTTAATTTCGATTTAAGCCCGCTAACAAATCCGCTATTGAATTTATTACCTGATCAAATCCACACTAACCCTATTATACACCCTTCCCAGACAGATGCCGAATAATCCTCAATCCTCACGTTCAAAGATACCGCTTATTTCTCGTGTGTTAATTACTTTTCGGTTTTTCCTTATAATCCATTGAGGTATATATTGTTGACACTTTTTTGTTTGTATTCAGTTAGCTATTGATAATGGGTACTTAGTGCCCGAAATGTACATTTAGCTGTGAAAAAATAAAAAGTGAAGAAAGGAATATAACTGTGTTTTAATTAAGTGATATTAACCTTCACGTACTCAAGCAACTACATTAAATATATATAAATTATTATTTATTATTTTTAAATATTACTAAATATTTCCTTCTAGTCATTTTTGTTTTAGTAAACACTACTTGTAGCTTACAAATGAAATAGGTTAACAGTAATTAATATAAATAAAATTATTTTTATATTCTTTAAAAATATTTCAAACAAATTATTACACCTAGAATTTTATTGGACATAATAAAGTATGTAACCAAGTAAATATCTTTAAAACGAAACAGACGATATCTTTGAAATTTTGCAAGTAAGGGTAATGGGACAAAATGCATCTGATGTATATTTTTTTGTTAATATACTTCCGGTTTAACCAGAAATACCCTAAACTTTGTTTAAAATTTAAATGGGACTGCTTGTATAATTCTGCAGATTTTTAAAGAGCATGTTATTTTTAATACATACTGGGTTTAGTGTAAAAATTCTGTAAAAAAGCGAAATAACTCACTTTTAGTTGTAGAATATTAGTATATTATTTAACAAGCACATAATGAAAGCTATTAATCATGAGAATGAGGTTTACGGAACGAGCCGCAGGCGAGTGGAGTAAATCATTCGAATGATTAATAGCCATTATGTGCGAGTAGAATACTATACTTTATCCACAACCACAAAATGTGTAATTTTTTTTTTGTACTTACTGCAAGTTAAAATCATAAAAATGACAATTCGTTAAAGCATTTGACAAAAAAATCACTATTTATTAGAAGTAATGTTAACAGTTACATTTGAACAATTATTAAGAATGATAGAAGGTATTGAAGCTACATCTAAATTAACATTTTGATTTGAAACATCTAAATTTACTGATTTAGTGCAACCGGCTGATGTAGCTGTTAGATTTTGAGTTGACGATTCTACTGAATGTAAAATTTTTCTGCCTGTTTCTTTTTTGTTTTCTAAGGAATCGTTTATATAACCTTCTGCAACCACAGTTGACTTCCACCCTCCATGTCGCTTTAGGGCTGTGATATCTCCACCAGCATCAACCAAGATGGTAGCTGAAGTTCTCCGAAAGCTATGACCCGTATACTGCTCAGGATTTGGGATTTTCAAAAAATTGGCAATATCTCTTCCCATTTTTGTAAATTTATTAATTCCAATTCGCTGCTTTGTACACTTTCCATTTTGAAAATTTAGAAAAAAATAATCACTTTTCATTTGATTTCGGATGCAAACATATTTTTTTATAATGTTGTAAAAATTATCAGTCACAGTAAATTTTCTAACAATTTTAGTCTTGGTGGTGGGTACCTTCACTATATAGCACGAATTAAGGTCTTCTAGGTCCTTAATTTTCATGTTGTATAACTCATTTGAACGACAGGCACCCATTATTCCCATAATTAATGCAACCTAGAGAAAGAAACCACTGTATTTTTTCACAAAATGTGTAATTTAAAACTTACTTTTGTTGCAAGAAATTTTTCATCGGGAGCACTTTTAATAAAGTTGTTAACATTTCCAGGAGAAAAGGTATTGGCCTTTTAGGCGTGAATCCTTCATTTTGTCGCTTCAAATAAGCTTGCAGTTTAGCAAAGGTTCCAATATTGATATTTTCATAGATTTTTACTGTACTTTTTAGCATAGAGTATTTCTGCCACAATGAAGAACAGTTGTATTTTTTGGACAATTCTGTAAAATATACCAATACTATTGATTCCGACGTAGAATGTGCGTTTTTCTCTCTTTTCCACTCACGAAATGCGGTGTATGTGTCTTGATACAGATTACGGGACTTTTCGGGCAACAAGTTGATTGAAGCAATTTCAGCGGCTTTTCTTAATTCAGGGGGTGTTGAATCACACTCTGTTTCTAAATCCATATTCTTTCTTACACTCGAATCACAAGAGTAACACACAATTACGAATCAATTTCTAATGAAATTAATGTTTGTTTACTAGACGTCAAATTTGTTTAACATGAGATATCCTGATTTTGTAGTGATTTATTATTATTGAATAGATGAGCAGTGATAAGTCAAAATATTATTCACAGGTTACATAACCTGTTAATAATGAATGTCATTAATATTGATCGTTTGCTTGTATAATTGAAACATTATAAAGTGGTTGTGGATAAAGTTATTTAAGGTACAAATGTAAAAAGTGATACTCCTGGCTTTAAAAAAACTCGCTCGTTCCTTGCTCGTGGTTTTAAACGCCAGTTCGTGCAATAAAGAAACTTTTTACACGTGTGCCTTACAAAATTTTATCTTCGATCGTGCAGCAATTTTCAAATATGAGTAATATTTTAATGTCATTTCAATTATACAATGAATGAAAACATATTTTATCTACGATCATACAGAAAGTAGACGCTTTTTGCATCATTTTTCATTGTAAAAGTGGCTTTTTAAAGCACTAGTGCTTTTTTACGTTTTTATTGCACGGTAATGTCAAACTGTTTTTATAGCACAGAAATGTCAAATTTGACAGATGAATATATTATAGCACAAAACGCCAGTTCGTGCAATAAAGCATCACTTTTTACACTTGTACCTTAAATAACTATCACCCACAGTGCATTGTTACATAGCAACCAGTAAATAACTTGCACAAATGCCAGTCGCCATTATTGAAAAAAGATTCGTTCTATTGTAATCGCTTCGACTTGTATTAAATTATATCTTCAGAGTTCCTAAATCTGCCATTTCGTTTATATTTTCAAGTTTAATAGTTATTTTTATAAATTAATAAAAATGTAAGTTTTTCTTTGAAATTTTGTGCTATAATATATTCATCTGTCAGATTTGACAGTTCTGTACAATCAAATAAAAACAATTTGACACTTCCGTGCAATAAAAACGTAACTTGCACTAGTGCTTTAGCCACTTTTACAACGAAAAATGATGCAAAAAGCATCTACTTTCTGTACGATCGTAGAGAAAGTAAGTTTATTAGACTAATAAGAATAATAATTTAAGCAAAATTAAATTAAATATTCAAATGACTTGCTTTCGCCTCCAAACAATATGCTAGCCTATTAACAAATTCTTGAGTTAGTCTTTCCAAGACTTTTCTACGTATTATTTCACATTTATTAAAAACTCTTGGTCCCAATTCCTGCAAGGGTGTATATCGTTTAACGTAAACACATGATTTTAGATAACCCTAAAGAAAAATCGAATGGAATAATATCCGGAGAACAAATAGGCCACTCTATGAGTCCTCTGGATTTGAATCGAGCTGTCCAAGGGTGATCAAATCATTGACTAGACCACCGAGGCCTCACTAGACCCGGTGTGCCCTCCTGACTGGGACAACCCTCCGTTGTTCTATCACTTATTGAGCTACCTAAGGTGACGAGCATAATGCTTGGAGAGGTCAGAGCTCCCCTAGTATGGTCTCTCTAAGGTGGGCGAGAGCTGGGCAGGTGGTTAAAACATGTTCCACTGTCTCGTCCTCTCCTTCACATGCTATACATATTTCCACCAGATCCATAGTAAACAAGTGTTTCCTTAGCTGACAGTGACCCCTAAGGATACCTGTGCTGTTTTCAAATTGGGTGAGTGCATTGCTTCCTTGGACTGTCTGCCGCCTGAGTTGTTGTCTGAACGTTGTTTTAGCGTCTTGAGAGTGTTCTGTTTGAGGATGTCAGTGAGGCATTTCGGTTTTGGCGCAATCGGGCGCCCGTCCGTTGTATCACTGCCGATCCAGCCCGCGCCAGCTCGTCTGCCTTGCTGTTGACTTCTTCATTATTGTGGTCCTTGACAATACTGTTTGATTGTGCTGCTTGTTTCAGGGTGTTGTGACATTTTTTTACTAGTCTTGAGGTGATTTTGTGACCACTTAGTGCTAGTAATACTGCCCTACTGCTTTTAAGGATTTGGATGTTCCTATCACGGATGTCACGGTGTAGGATTTCTTTTGCCCCATGGATGCTGCCAACGATCTCTGCTTGCAGAGTAGTTGTGTGCTTCTCTAGGGGTATAGCTAGTGATAGGTTCATTTGTTGCGAGGAAATACCCGCCCCGGATCCTCTTTGGGTTTTAGAACCATCGTAAATTCGGAGGATTTCCCCACCCTCTACACTCCCGGTTCCTCTTTTTGTCGATACATTACAAGATCTGTTGAAGACAGCAGGGTGGCAGATTGTCCGTCTTCCTTCCAAGGAAGGGTGTCTTCTAAGAGTTGACAGTGTCTACCAGCCCTGCCTCCTTTGTACCAGAGTCACTGTTGAAGTGCAGGAATAATTTGGTTATTTAGTAAATCTAAATACTTGTCACCATTCAAAAATCCGTCTACTATAAAAATACCCATCTTTGCTTTGTTTAAAAGTTTATGATTTCCTTTGCTGTCTTGTTCTAGTTTTTCTTCCAAAGTTTATTAATTTGCCGCTTTTACTAGTTCTTTCGTTTTTCCTTTTTCAACTTTATATTTGAAATAATTTTCAGCTGTCCTGTTGCCTGTATAATTTTTCCATGCTAACTATTTTTGTTTTATTTGCTCTCTTATCTCTTCCGTCCACCATGCTGTTTTATAAACAGTGCCCACATTTGTTTTTTAATCTAGTTCATTCTCAAATATGTCTATACTGTTTTTGAATGTCTCACTATATTTTTCTGTTAATTCTCTGTTTCTTAGTTTGTACGTTCTTATTTTTGTGTACCTCTTTGTTTCGTTTTGTTATTTGTCTTGTTTGATTCCTTTATGTTTTCTCTCTTATTCTGCTTATAACTATGTAGTGGTCGCTTCCTATTTTCGAAACCCTCATTACTTTTGTGTCTAGCACTTCCTTCCCGTTTCTTGGTTCTATAATTACATTGTCGATAATGGACTTTTCATTTTTACTGCTCACTTCTTTTGTATATTTGTGGATGTTTTTTTTTTTGTTGGAAAAATGTGTTCAGTATTATCAGGTTGTTCATTATGCAGTAATAGCAACCGTTTTTCATTGTTGGTTCTAGTGCTTTCTCCATATTGTCCTACTGCTTTCTCATACTACACGCCTTTAGTTCCTACTCTTGCTTTAAGATTTCCAGCGACATATATTCTTCCTTTTACTTCTTCGATTACTAGGTCTAACTCTGTCCAAAATTCATCCTTTTCTTCACATTTTTCATCTTCATTGGGTCCATATGCTATGATTATTATTATTTTGTTCTTTCTTGTTTTTTGCCTTCTCTCGTATTTCTATTTTCAATATTCGTTCTGATTTTGCTTCCCAATTATATATTTGGTGGCCAAGGATTTGTGAATTATGCATACGACTCCTGCTCCTGCTCTTTTCCCTTTTCCTACCCCACTAAAGATCATTATGTGCCTGTTATCTAATTTAATCATTCTTTTTCCTTTTTTGTGTCTCCTTTATTGCTCGGATTTCCAAACCCATCTCTTCAAATTCTCCTTCGAGTTCCTTTTCTTTTCCAATTATTGCTCTGGTATTCCATGTTCCTATTTTCCAAGTTCTATAGCTGATATCTTCTGATTTATAGCCATTTACCTTATCTTGTTTATTTTTTTTGTTCTTGTTCATTTGTTGAATTTTAAGAGTACGTGGAAATGTTTATAATTAAATAAAACACTGGTTTGGCACTTTTTTCACTTGGTTTATTAATCGCTAGGTGTACATTTTAGTCACAAAGTGACCATTACCAATAGCAAACTAAATAAATGAGTTAAAATCGATCTAATATATACCTGTGCGGATTAGGAAAAAACAGGGGATAAGGTGAACAATTGTTGTTTTAGAGAAGATCTCTGTGACAATTTCTTTTTGCACTGGTTCGGAAATCGCCACTAGATTACGATGCAGGTGAATAAAGTTGGAATAAAATGATTTGTTGCACTTATTTTTCTATTCACCATAAATGTACAAATTATATATACTTTTATATACAAAATAGATTTACAAATTTGTTATAGTTATAAGATTTAGTTCGTTAGTTATATGTTCAATTTTAGTGATGTTTACAGTTTTAAGGTTTGGACGAGAGTGTTGTTAACATCTCAAAGTGGTAGAAAAATTTAAAATATATTAAGTGGTCAGTCATATTTCGTGGGGGTGATTTTCGCATCCTTTCCTTCGTTTGGAGAAAGGGATGGTTTTCTCGGAATCGGCCGACGCACAGTGTGTAATTTCGCATCGCTAGGGTCCAGAGGTGGTGGGGAAGGCAAAAATCAAATTAATACTAGAAGAAAACTAAGTACGGCATATTATTAAGCAAACTTGAAAGCTTATAAAACTGAATTTATAGATTTTTAGGTGTACCCATATAAGTACAATGAACCCTCAAAGTCAAACATTTTTGAGAGTTGTTCAGCGCGCTATAATATGGACCTTTGTTAATTATTTCTCAGTCGGCTCCCACTCCATCAACCATAACTATTTTATAACACAATAATAAATATAGTTTTTCCTATCTAATGACATTTTTTACATTGCTCTATCTTAACTGGAGTGGTAGTTATAATTAATTAAAAATAAGCAATTTTTATTCTTAAATTTCAACTTTACATAGGCCAAAATAAATTTCAACAAAAATTAGAGGTATAGCGTTAACTTCAAAAAATCGCCCACAGTCTCCTCTATATGTCCATGTAAGAAATATTTTTATATCGATCCCCATTCAATAGTTATGATGTTTTTTCTTCAACAAGTCATGTTCAAAAAGCGAGGGCAGCCGCCCATTATGATGTTGCCACTTAGAAATCGGCGCGCGCTTTGCTGTGTGTAATACAATATTCATTTCTTTTAAAAACTTGAGGAAATCTGAATTATTAACAATAATTAATTTACTGTTCTATCCGCTATGACGGCGTGCAAGATGCAAATGGTTATAAACTTGAGTATTGAATTATTTAATTGCTTTTGCTCATTTATTTTTAATTACATCAACTTAAATTCATTTCTTGTTCCAAACTTATCATAATATAGTCACTCACAAACTATTTAAAGTACATTCAATAATGTTTAGTTCATTTTACAAAAATAGTGTTGCTTTGATAGCCTTGCTATTTTGTAACACGCAAATTACTTTTGTATCATTCAATGTCTGTCGAGGTATTAGCTAGAGAAGTAGTTGTTTTAAAAGTGATTTGTTCTTGTAGTCTTAATAAGACTTATTTGTTGTAGATTTTACGAAATATTTTCGTGTTTTTTCTAATTTCTGAACGTTTTCCATAAAATAATATTATAACTCTCCAAAGGGGACCAGTATAAATTTTATTCTTGCACGTCGTCATAGCGGATACAACAGTAAATTAATTATTGTTAAAAATTCAGAATTCCTCAAGTTTTTGAAATAAACGAATATTGTATTACATACAGCAAAGGGCGCGCCGATTTCTAAGTGGCAACATCATAATGGGCGGCTGCCCTCGCTTTTTGAACATGACTTGCTGAACAAAAAAAATCATAACTATTGAATGGGGATCGATATAAAAATATTTCTTGCATAGACATATACAGGAAACTGTGGTCGATTTTTTTAAGTTAACGCTATACCTCTAATTTTTGTTAAAATTTATTTTGACCTATGTAAAGTTGAAATTTAAAAATAAAAATTGCTTATTTTTAATTAGTTATAGTGGTAAACTCCAGTTTAGATAGAGCAATATGAAAAATGTCATTGGATAGGAAAAACTATATTTATTATTATGTTATAAAATAGTTATGATAGATTGAGTGGGGGGCGACTGAGAAGTAATTAACAAAGGTCCATATTATAGCGCGCTGCACAACTCTCAAAAATGTTTGACTTTGAGGGTTCATTGTACTTATATGGGTACACCCAAAAATCTATAAATTTAGTTTTATAAGCTTTGAAGTATGCTTAATAATATGCCGTACTTAGTTTTCTTCTAGTATCAATTTGATTTTTGCCTTCCCCCACCACCTCTGGACCCTAGCGATGCGAAATTACACACTGTGCGACGCTTGTAACGGATAAAATTTGAGCTTTTGCAGATGGCTAAATGGTTCTTTCCACGAAATATGTAAGGGCAAAAAAAACACCCCCCATAGCGAGAAAAAGGGTATTTTATAGTTTACGAAGGAATCTCCCTTTTTGGCCCCAATCGGCATTTTATAAAGATCGGGCGGGCGCTGTGTTAGTATCAACAAACCATTAAACATGACAGGCCCTAATATTTATGACAGAGAGTGAGCCGAGAGTGAATGGTGTTATATTACCGCATCTTGAAGTAGATACGTACGGTCTGCCGTATACCCAAAAATTGGTATATTATTTCAAAGGAAATGTTACATAAATTTTATCAAAAAATAATCATATAATATTTGTATTATACTAATTTTTCAGGTAAATAAACTAAATTATTACAATATTATTACCAGCGGAATGCAGGGCGAAAATAAATCAACTTATTTAAATTAAATAACAAATTTTTATTATTTGGTTATTGTATGCATTGTATTATATTTACGATTTTCAGTTTTGAAATGTTCTGAAAATTTTTTATATGATTGATGGTAAAAGCTATTACTTTTTTATACGTCTTAGAATTATGAACGTTAAAAGAAAGTTTACGGTTATCTGAAAACGAATCGTGTGTGTCAGTACTAATTAACCGGGTGTTCTTCAGTGATAAAACACAATATGTAAAGATTGATAACCATATATCGAATGTAATTATTGTTTCTTCTGGTGTACAGCAGGATTCCCACAGTGGGCCCTTATAATTTTTATAATTTATTAATGTTTCATCTCATTTAGTTTCATGTAATTTTCTTATTTACGATTCAATATTTCAAAATTACATTTTCGCGCAAAAGGAACTGTATTGTTTTCGACTATCGTATAAATAATTTAATAAATAGTACAAATAAATTTTTAAGGCTGTGTATGTACCGCGCGCGCATATTACTATATTGCTATTTTTGTAATCTTTTAACACTCTATCTGTACATTTGCATAGATTGGGTCATTTAATTAGAATGCGTTTTAATTATCTATTCTACTAATTAGATTTGATTAGATAGTATACTTATTATGTTTCATATATGTATTTATCACGTTCTTGAATCTAGTTATAATTTAGCATTTTTCATTATAGTACTACTTATTATTTTGTGCATTATGTAAAAAGTTGATCACGTTAATAAATATTACTACTATTATAATAATAAATTATTAATATTAATATCTTGCTTTAAAATAATTAAAAATGTACTATGAATAGGTGATTTTTCGTTCTTTTATCAAGGCTAATTCAATTTGTTTGTCGGGAAATAGTTACTTCGGTTTTCTCTTATGTAAAGTAAGAAAGCATTTTTCAAAATTTTGAATAGTCTAATAATTGTAATTTAACTATATACAGTTTTCTAATTTTGTACAAAATAAATAAGAAATAGTAAAATGACTCTTATTCTGCTTATCAATTGTACCTTTAAGTTAACTCGTTTTAACAAGAATAGTGAGTATGTGCCTTTGAACTCTGTAATTATAGAACGCGTGTACTTTTCAAAGCTCTGAACTTTTTCTTTTGTGGTGTAAGCTTGTAAAACTCAAATGGTATATAATAAAAACCCTTACTCGGTCAAGAATTTATGTTACCTATATAACAGATGTGTACGACAAAAAAATATATATGTTCATCAATTTGTTCCACTCGAAAATTCAAAAATATACCATTTTACATTTCATTATAGTTGCACCCTTTAGTATTATATTTTATATACAATTGGAGTAATTTAAAATTATCAGTTTGTTTTAAGAAAATACAAATTAAATAATGTAACACATAAAAATCTATAAAATGGCTATCGACTATAGGTCTTTTATCCTTTTTATTACTTATTAAAGAGTAACATACCTTTTCCTTCCCAGAGAGTCAAAAACATTTCATCCTTTCCAAATATCTTTATTAACTTTTAGAACTATTTAAAAATAATCAATAATTTTTATTCTTTCATCTTCATAATAACCCCAATGTTATTTAATTTAGTTTTATATTTAGCTATTTGTAAGGATTTGATATTTCTGTAAATCATTATTATGACGTGTTCGATTCAAGTTATGTTATGTTATAAAACGTACAATTGCTTTTAGCAGCTTTATTTTGTAAGTAAAATTGTATAAATTTGTTAAGAATACGGTTTTATTTGTATCTATTAATTTAATATAAATAAAACGGCTTTAAAGTATTAATTATACATTCTTCATTATTGTTGATGATTTTATTTTATAATGTAAAGAACATGATATCATACATATACTATTATTACATTTTTTAATGAAATAATAAAAAAAATTAAATAACAATTGCATTGTATATAATACTGGGCACTTAAACGGTTCCTTTTCTTGTCGCGGCACTAGTCTAGGAGTGTTTATAATATCGAGTAGGCCCGATACCAGATGTGTACGGCAAAAAAAGCCGAGGCCACAAATCCATCCTGGCCGAACAAAATTTATGACTTGTTTACACATGTTCACACCATTAAAAACATGTAACGAAACCTGCGGCGGAATCTTTTTGGGCCAGGAAAGGCATGTCGCGTTTACGACAGCCTAATAAACTAAATGAATTTCTAAAGGCTAGTGTTATCTAAATTGGCTAAAAATATTCGAACACGTGCACTTATACAAAGTGGCATAATTTAAAGATTAAACGTATTTGAAGAAAAATATACAATTATGAATATAAATTTTAGAATAAAAATATAAAATGTTCTTGAATATAAAATCTAGAATTAAAAGGAAAACAAAAAATTAGAGTTCAAAATAATTGTATTAGTAATTGTTTTTTTTTCAGGATTATTATTTCTAGTAACGGATTATTTAAAGCGGTTAAGTCGAATTTTAACAATTTGTATTGATGTCTTTTCATGTGGATTGCTTCTAACATATTAAGGTTATAACAATTGGAAATTTGTAATAATTTTACACTTTTCTTTTTTTCATTAAAACTAAATTTCATTTCATTTGCTTGGGTTTCTTCGTTTTCTTATTCGTATGTTTCATTAATAGTTTTTGCAAGGTGCGTTTGTAGATTGGGTACAAGCCTCTTCTTTTTTAATTCCATTTACTACTTTGTCCATTCTCTATTAGTCTATTTTCTTTGTGATTCCAGAGTTAATCCTTTCCCATAAGTTTTTTGTATCCAACCCTTGCGTTGTTGCCTTTTTCCGTTTCTACCCTCGAAATGTTTCTAATTTCTCGTTGTATTCTTCGTTCTTCCGCTGTCATATCATTATCTAGGTATATTAAGGTGTTCTTTAATTGGGTACTCCTTACTTTAATTATTTCTTCTTTTTGTCTCTTGTTTTAATTTCCGCTACCATCATTTTTTCTTTTTTCCCCTTGTTAATTTTATACGCCTTGGTAATTTTTGCTTGTATTTCTAGGTTCTTTGATATATATTTTTTGAGTGCTTTCTATATATTTTCATTATCTGTTTTAAATATTTTAACAATTATTTTATTCCTTCTCTTTTCTCTCTCTCTTCTTTTCAATTTTTCCTTCTAGTTTTTCCAATCTTTCCTTCATTTGTTTCTTTTCTCATTCTCATTTCTCCTTTTGGCCATGCTCTATAAAAATCTGCAGAAACTTTGAAAAGTTGAAGGTATTTCCGGTTAAACCGGAAGAATATTATTAATAAAAGAATGTACATCAGATGCATTTTGCCGCATTATTTTACAGATATTTACTTGGTTCCATTCTTTATACCAGCCCTGTATATTTACTTTTTTTACAGATATTTACTTGGTTCCATTCTTTATACCAGCCCTGTATAAATTTGCGGAAACTTTGAAAAAGTTAAAGGTATTTCCGGTTAAACCAGAAGAATATTATTAACAAAAGAATGTACATCAGATGCATTTTGCCGCATTATTTTACAAATATTTACTTGGTTCCATTCTTTATACCAGCCCTGTATATTTACTTTCGAAAAATTTTACTATTACTAAGTTAATATTTATAATAACGGAATATGTTAAATGTTTACTTATTAAATTAACATGAGAAATTAAATTCGCCAGTTAGGTCGTTGTTACTTAGCGTTAAATTGAGCTTGAAAATAAATAGGTCACCATTATGTATTTATACATGCACACATGTAATATACCACGCTCAATTACTTACATATTTATTAAATGCAATGGACTCGAATGCGGCACGACTTTAAGAAGAACCACACAAATATTGATTAGAAAAAATTACTTACTTACTAAAATTTCTAATAAAAGTGATTATTATTTATTATTTACTCGAATAATGAAAATAAAAAATAGTTCTATTATGGCAAACGCGTGTTTAATCGGACCCGTAAATAGGGGCTTGCGGTGGCCATGGAGACGATTCTGTAAATTTTTACGCCAAACTCCCAGCAGCACTCTCTTTTATTAGTGCCTCTACATTAACACTAATTAATTAACCATATGCTGGACGCAGTAGCAATTTCGTTTTATTTCAGCTATAAATAAAAAGAAACATTTTTCAAATATAAAAATTAAATAATAATTTACAAATACTCACCATCTAAATAAAATGTAAAACAAGAACAATAATAAAGGGTGAAAAGTATTCTGGTGGATGGCCCTTTTTTAAACAGTTAAAACATTGACATCATATTATATAATGTATATGCTTCTACTCTAAATAAAGATGGTTTTTGAAAAACATAAAAATTCAAAAAGTCACAAGTAATATGAACAAGCCTAGATATCATCTGCCTATTAATGAGATAATCGATAAAAAAAGAAAAAGAAATATTGAACTGAATAATTTACATTCAAATTTATCAAAAGTTGTTATATACTGCCTGTCGTTTGCCATCTTTCAACTATCATTTGTCATCTTATATCTGCCATTGGTCATATACTGTCTTATATTGGTTGGTAGGTAGTCATAAATTATATAAACAATAATGGTGAATAATAAAAAAAGTTCCTTACATTTACATATAAGAGAGAGCAATAAACTGTCAGCTGTCGTCTGTCATTTATCACAACCTGTCATTTGTCATCTTTTATATGTCGTCTGCCATCTGTCGTTTGTTATACTGCCTGTTGTTTATCATCTTTCATATGTCATCTACCATTTGTCACATACTTTCTTCCATCTATCATTTGTCACATGCTGCCTGTTATAAAAATTATTCGTAGGATATGCTCGTGAATGATATATGTAATAAAAGTAACAAAAAACAATTTTCACTTAAACATAAGAGATGCCACAAAACTGTCATCTATTATCTGCTATTTGTCATATACTAACTGTCAACCATCATTTGTGATCTTATACTATCATCTAGTATTTGTCATATACTGCCTACACATCTGTCACCTCTCATCTATATTGGCGATAAATTATATAAACAATAACCGCGAATAATAAAAATAATATACTCTCAAACATCTCTAATTTGTCTCATACTCTCTACTATTAGTCATCCATAATCTTCTAGGCATTCACTGTGGCCATCCACCCATAAATAACAATAATCTGACATTGTTATTATCATCCGTGCTTTATTATTTATCATTTGATATTTGTCGTGATGACAAATGACAGGCAGTGCATTTGTCATCCTTTATATGCATTCAGTCACCTGCTATTTGTCATATAGTGTCTGACATCTTTATTACTTATTAGTGGATGGCCAGAAACGACATAAAAACGGAATTATGAAAACAATACTCACTTAAATATAATGCGCGGTCATTTGTCATTTGCCAACTATCATTCGATATTTGTTATATATGTGGATGTACATAAATAATCATCAATATAATAATATTTTTAAAAACGCAATACACACTCAAACATAAAAGAGAATAATTAGTTGTCATCTGTCACCTGACATTTATTATTTGTCACCTATCTTCTGTCATATACTGTCTGTATATGCTATATAATATTTATATTATTTGCGATAAAATTTCATTTCCCATCTGTCATCTACAATTTTTATTTGTCATTTGCTAAAAATGGTTAAGTGTATGTTTTCGTATTTTTCTAATTGTACTGTATTGCCATTTTTTATCATAATTTGTCATATGGGTCATAAGGTATCCATTATTTATCATTTGCCATCTGTGCCACCATGTGTGAACTGCAGCCAATTATGTTATTTGGACACAAATGACACAAAAAATGACGAATAATACAATCAATACACAAACATGTGTAAATATTCATATTGCAAAATAACCTAATAATAAATATGCTATTATCTGTTGTTTATAAATTGGTATAAATTATCTGTCATCTATCGTCAAATATCTATTGTTATTTATTACCTTTCATTATTAAAAAATACAATAATGGACCGGCAACGATTATCTAGCATCTACTAATCGATAATAAGCTCAATGTTACCACCTAACACCGGCCAACCAATATCTGTCAACAAGCGTTTTTTGTTTTAAATTTAATTTTGTGCATTTTGTATGGTTTTACTATCATTTGTTCGGAGTCCTCTTACAACTATCAAATAAATTATAAATAGCTTATATTAAGTTTGGTTTATTTGAATTTAATGTCAATTGTTAAATAGTTACACATCATTTACCATCATATATGTCATTTATTTTATGATTCTACTGTCATTTGCTACTTGTCATCAGTCAACTTGGTGTAAAAATTGTTTGTATGTTTTCAATATTTTATATCCATTTTGTAATCACTGCAGTTTTTTTGAGCAAGTATGACAAAGAATAAATAAATAAATCTAACAAACAAATTATAATAGAGTTGGAAGGTATTATTTACCATTTGCCAACTCTTACTTGTCATCTGTTATTTGACATATATCAAAAAAATAATAATGAGCTTTTAGACATCATCCATCACTTGCCAATTATCTGTCATTTGTCACCTATTAGACAAATGATAATGAGCAGGCAGCTATCATCTAACATTTATCGTCTAACATTTTTTAACAACTAAGTGGCATTTGTTTTACTGTCATTTATTTATTTATTTATTATACATATTTTGGCATTAAAACTAATGAAAAAAAAGTACAAAATTTAATTCGTGAAATTAAATTAAAATAAGATTAATACATTATTTAATCCTTGGAAAGAGCTATTAAATAGGTTAAACCATTTATAATCATTATAATTATTCGCATATCTCATAATACGGGCTACAGAGTTATTACGACTGAAATTGGTGGTATAAACTTGCTCACGAATTAACGATCGAGATCTTAGTAAACGATAATTACATAAACGTTGATTAGTTTGTGTAAAATACATAAATCGGAGACAATTATACGATCTTCAAGAGAGTGCATATGTAATATATTTTTAGTCAGTATAATTGCCAGGAATATGGGTCATACCTAGTTCATATTCTATTGTGCGAAGAAATTTATTTTGAACAACTTCAAGAGATTTTATATTAGCTTGGGTATAAGGTGGCCATATTACTGATGTATACTCGAGATGGGAATTGCCTTATATCCTTATCATCTTTCCTCTGTTATCTGTTATCTATATAAGAAATGATAATGAGATTTTAGATATCATTTAGCATCAGCCAACCATCATCTATTAACTGATATTTGTTTTTTTTTAAATTATATACTATTTGTTATACAATTGTAATGGGATATTCCATCTATCCTCTGTCATTTGTAATCTATCAAAGCTATCAAGCATCATCTAGCATCTGCTAACCATGATCATTTGCTATCTGACTTTTATCATGTCATCTATTATAAAAACGATTATGAGTTTGCAGTTAGCATCTAGCATCTGTCAACCGTCAACGGCAACTAGAGTTTTTATTTTTTTACGATATTTATTATATGTTTCTACTGTCATTTCTTATGTATCTTCTGCCTGTATCACCTATCAAAGAAACAATAATTAGCTAACCTTTAGAATATGTCAACCACTATATGTCACTAAAATTTTATGTCATTTGTTATATGCTTCTACTGTCAATTGTCATCTTTTATATACCGGACCCTGTAGGGGAAGTATAACGTTTTTGAAAAAATCGTAACATAAGAGAATTTTAAATTAAATCAAAATTTGATTTGTTTAGTACTATGTGTGGATTTGCCATTTCGTATTCATATCAAAGAAAAAAATATAAAACATTATTGTACAAAAAGTAATGTGATCTAAGGATGTCCATTCTTTTCCACACACTTCTGAAATCGAGTTAAGAAGTGTTTTATGCATCCAGCCACTCGATGTCCCCTCTAGGTCGTCCTAGAAAATGTTCTCTCAAAAATGCAATTGACTCCCTTGAGGCGTGACAAGTTACCCCGTCCTGAAAAAATACTATTATGTCAATATCGATCGACGTGGACTTGCTTCTACAGCTGCTCTAGCCACATTTTCGGGGACACTTCTTACTCCATCTCCAGTACTCCAGGCTTCAACGATAGTACAGAGGTTTTGGGCCCACTTCAGGATGGTTTTTCGCATAGGAACACGATCTTGTCTTCCAAAATTGAATTGTGTTCGAATTGTGCGTTGTGTAGCAACCACAGAACGCCCAGTTTCGATATAAGTGTCGTAAACAAATACACGTTACTCTAGCGCCCAAGGTTCCATAACGACTAAACCAAACAAAATTGCAAGGTCGGGTGGTCAATCATTTCGAAAACTTTAGGTTTCTCCTGCGCTGAGTTGTACGCATTGCAAAAACATCATACATCTCTGCCGAACCCTGTATTAAAGAAACGATTATTAGCTTTCAGCTATCCTTTCGTATCTGTCGTATGTCATATAGCGTTTGTTTTATTTTATTTAATACTATTTGTATTTGGTTCTACTACCATTTATCATTTGTCCTCTGTCATTTGTCATCCAACGAAGAAACGATAATGAGCTGGCAGCTATTATCTAGCATCTGTCGACTGTCATCTGTCATTTACTATTATTTATTGTCATCTGTACTTTCAACAATGCAATAATGAGTTTTCAAATATTAAATATCATATGTCAACTATCTTCTGTCAACTGGTGTTATATGGTTCTACTGTTATTTGACATTTTCCAGCTGTCCTCTCTCATATATTAACTATCACCTATCATCTAACATTTGCCATCACCTGACAACTCGCGTTTGTTAATTTTTAACTTTTTTAAAATACTTCTACTGTCATTTCATATCTCTTTTGTCTTCTGTTCTCTGTCAAGAAAACAATTCTAGCTATCTTCTAGTATATGCAAACCGTCTACTTACTTTTATTTTATATGATAATTAATAATGAGAAAAATATATATCTTTTTAATTTGTATATTTTATTTTATATGTTTTCATTAAATGCCATTTCTTATATTTATTTATCTATCTTTGGTCTTCTTTTTGTTTATATGTTCACTTAAAACATATTCTAACAATTAATATAAATTTATACACTACTTAACAATTTAGAGCAGGAAACATGTGGGCGAGGTTCCATAGTGTTCTTCCACTCAGACCCATATTACTGGATGATGATTTTCTCACTGGCAGTATATTTTAGCCATTTTAGGCAATATTTTTCAGTGTCACAAATATCATAAGCAATAAACAACTCCCACTGAAATATAATAGATGACAAGGATTTGCCATCTGTCTGCTAATCATTGATCATTTGTTATTACCGTATGTGTCATTTGGTAGCTGCTACTTGCTATATGTCGTACCTTTTCTCATATGTCACTTGTTTTATAAAGAGGTCACTAAATATAATAAATAATAACGGCTAATAGAAAATATACACTCAAATCTGAGCTCAATCGTCAATTGTTTGCCATAAGACAATTATTATTTATCATTATTTATAACCTTGCACGTATATAAATCAAGAAATACACACATAAACACAGACAAGCGAAATATGTCGGATGACAGTATAACAGATAGCAGTTGATAGTTTGCAGAATTAATGTACCTTTTTGTTTATAAATATTCAAATTATGCAAACAAATTAATTCAAGAGATAAAAAATAATAATGGTCAGATGAGAGTATAAAAATGATACTTGATATAATTAATATTTTTGTTATAAATAATAAAATTACACAAAAAATTATAACTAAGAAAATTGAGACACATAACAAGTATTGGCTAACGGAATGACTGGTGTCAATTGACATAATTAATATTTTTTTCAATCGTAAATATTAAACAAAAATCAATAGTTTAAAAATAAGAGAGACACATTTAAGATGTCAGTCTTTCTTTAACAGTTGATTGTTAATTTTTATTTATTATAAATTTATTTTAAATTAATTAGTTAATAAGGAATATTTTTTATTATAAATATTAAAATTATATAAAATAATGAAATCTACTTTATAAAAATAATGTGCCTCAATTTTTTTAAACAGCTGAGAGTATGACAAATGGCAATTAAATTAAAAGTTTTATCATAATGTCTTAGGCTTAAGAAGTGACAAATGTGAAGTGACAAATGATACATTAATTATTTTTAATGAGCGACAATCGATAAACGATATAAGCTACATTACACAAGATATGACATATGACAGACAAATCACATATATTAAAGATACCTCTAATTTAGCTGACACTATTTGCGTTGCATTCCTGATATACACGAACATGCCGTTTGATGAATGAAAATAATTTTCATATTTATAAATATTTATTTCCGGCTTACAGATTACTATCAAAGGTTATAATTATGGTAAAAAGGTGAAGTTTGAAACAAATGTTTCTCTTCATCAATTCTCACCTGGTTTCAGTTACAATAATAATCCCATAACACCGAAACTGCTTAAAATTATACTTAAAAACTTTCGAATTTATAATGAAATCATTTAAGAAATAAAAATCATTGCATCACATAAATTCAAAATATTAAAATCGGTAATGCCATATTAATAACACAAATAGATAAATTCAGTCGAGTCCGGGAACTCAGTGCGTGCACACGTGCATCTAGAGTACTTAATAGTTTATTGATTATTGTGAACAAATATATTATACTGATTGAGCATGGAGGGATACCCATCAGCATCCTTTTCCGGCATGGAGTTCGACCCCGGCTTCATTATGGCAGTGCCGCAATTTTTTGAAATCACCACGAACACTTTTACCCAGGTGATTAAGACAAAGAGGGATCGACCGAGAGGCAGGATAAAGGGCACTAAGCTAAAGAAAACCCCTCCTGAAGAAGGTACGACTGTTAAAAACCAAGCATTTCAGGAGGACATAACCTCACAATGCTCGCCCGCCAAAATGCCCCCGCAATCACATCAATTAAAAACGCGGATATTATTTACACAACGACTACAGCTATAACACACATCTTCCACGGAATTAGAAAATATATAAAAACCTTAATTTAAAGCGTTCTACACAAACAAAAACAAACAAAACAAAACATGTACACATATGTGATGAGATCTTATCCGACGGAAGGATGTTTCCCGCAAAATTTTCACGCATATACGCTAATTGTTGCAACTAAAAATAGATTAGATCTTGCAATTAATGCTTAAAACATAATAAAACATAACCTAAAATGCTAGAAATTGAAAAAAATAATACATTTATTCCATGGATGAGCTTTACTACGCATGTGCATGGACAGGGCGCAGTCGCAAAAGAGAAACGCGGGCTTCCGGCGTCCCGTTTTGCTTCATTATTAAGAGCGTCGGGCCTAAAATTACGAATGGGAAAATCAGGAAGCGAGTCACTGAGCTCAGAATTGCTACCCCAATTGCCATCGCGATAGAAACACTCGATGAAACATAAAAATATATATAAATGCCACCCCGTAATTGGAAGCGGGCCGCCATCGTCAATACATATCCCCCCACGCTATAAATGCAACAAGTTCGATCATATCCCTGCAGATTGCAGGGCTTTTCCTGTACACAGTGTGCGGGGGCGTACTTAACTAGCTCGTGCAGCACTACACCCCCTACAAAATGTTAATCATGTGGAGAGTGATAAAAAAAACCTAAAAAGTAGAAACATATAACAAATGATTAATATCAAATGATAGTAATCATCTAATGTTGTAAATTAAGGGTAGACGAGACTTGATAAATTATAAATGACAGTGGATAAATAACAAAAGATAAATGACACTCGACAAATAAAAAAATTACAAATGACAATTAATATATAAGAAGTAATGAATGACAATCGATATGGGCATTCACACTAGATATAATAAACGATATATGACATATATTTAACTTTAAGTATATGATTTAATTACAAAAAATTACAAAGTTCTATAATAGCAACTTAATTTTATTTTGAATTCTCAATATACAAATCTCAAATAACAAAATCTATATAAATAACACTGTTGTATCATTCTTTCACGCTTTATTTCTATGCTTAAATATTTATTCAAGTGCTAAGTGCTCATTATCAATAACAACTATTATTTCTATTGATATACTCTTCACGAAATCCAAAAAAACAAACATCGATAAAAATTTGTAAAAAATACCACCAATTGTTCATAGTCTCTAATTGGATGGGTGACCGGTACCCCTTCCTATTGGGATACAATGAATGACATTTTTAAAACTAGAAATAGAAAAAAAAACTCGGATGTCAGCATAAACATAAAGACGGATGATGGATGTCAAGTGATAAATTTCAATTACTAAGTGGCTAAAGATAAATGCGAAATAAATTGGAAGTAATAGTATTTTTAGGTAATGAATGACATATGACGGTAAACAGTAAATAAATAACAATCAAAGAACAACAGTTGATAATCATATCTTATAATAGATGTCAATTGACAATAGACATTTTTTTTCAAGTGAAAAATAACAAGTATTCGGTAACAAGTTGGCAGATCATAAACACATTCGAAGTGGCAAATAACAAACAACAAATAAAAAATTATAATTGAAAAATAAAAATAATTCATGACATATAATAATATATATATACCGGGTGTCTCAGACCACCCGTACCAGCCTTTTATTTCGACAACGCTTGGTCGAATGTGACTGGGACAAAAATATTTATTACCAAAGTGAACCCAAGGAATCCACTGATGAATTAATTTTTTACCGGAATAATTCGGAAGTACCTGGAACCGGAAGTAACTTTAAAATTTCAAAAGGCAACATAGGTCGAGTATGGTATTAATTGATAGGTATTTTTAAAAGAAACAACTTTTATTAAAATGTTTTTTTAATATTTTGCATATTTATAAAAATAAACGAAAAAAACTAAATTGAAAATTGGTTACCCATTCAACATTCAATTTCCTCAAGTAGGCTTTGCTTTTTTGTTATGTCAAAATAATTGACGTTCGTGAATATTTGAAGTAAAATAAATTATTATTATCAAAGTATTGAATGTGTCAACATGGTTTTTACAAACCTCAAAGATTTGGTGAATGCGGCCAAAACTATCATGCTGCTGAGTGAATTTATGCTGAGCGATACCTCAACGAGCAAATCAGTCAAAAAATGTTTTTCGGTCTTCTCCTTCACTGTGTCATCATAGATGATCTAGGATTCAGATATATTAAAGCGATAAATGCTTACTTTGAGTAAGTAACTACTGACACTTGATATATATCAAGTGACAGTAGATAACTAACAAACGGTAGATAGCTAATAAAATATTACAGTTGACATATAAAAAACCCATAGTAAATGTCAGGTGACAGTAGTGATAGAATTTATGATAAATGACTAATGACAGTTGATCCACAAAAAAAAACACACACACACAAAAGACGGAAGATGGTAAATAATAAATGTTAATAAATGGAATTTGATAATTGTCCGATAATGTACATCAATAAATCATGATAATCATTTCTTATTTGATATTTTCCGATAATCATTTGTTACTTGTCATTTGATATTTGCGTACTGCCTACTGTTACTTGACATCTGCTACCTGTCATGATGATCTGTCATCTGTCAACTGTTATTTTTTATTTGCTGTTTATTATTTTATGTGTCAATTGTGAGATGACAAATTTCAAGTAATGATATAAATAGATAGACGACATATAATAGAGAATCAGTGGCAAATTACAAGTCATAAATAATCTAATAACAGATTATAGTTGACCAATAAACAAAATAAAGTAACACAAAATATCTGACAACCACAATTACAAGCAAGATATCTAAAAAAGTATAAGAGACTGATACTGATACTGATGATATTACAGACGACAAATAAAGAATGTTATATGACAAATTATGGATGATGAACAACAGAGATGGCAGATACAAAATAAGAGACGACTGTTGATATATGAAAAATAATTAATGACAAATACGTCATAATAGATGACATAACAGAGTTGATAGATACAATATTAGAGGTAGATCCCAACCCGGCTTTAAAAGGTATATAATGCATATAATATATGAGGATTGGCAGATAACATAATATAGAAAGCAGATAAAATACGATAAATGAGTTGAGACTATATAATATTCCAGCATAAACATCACAAATTAAAAAACAAAAGGTATTATACACGAGAAATGTCGAAATCATAAAAATTTGAATTTGATTTTTCTATAATTTCATCATTTCTTAAAAATAATATTACATAAAATTAAGTATTAAAAAACAAACAATTATTAAATGTAATGAGTACATAACTTAAACAAACTCAGATGATAGATGTCAGATGGACAATGAAAAATCACAGTTGACGATTATAGGTTATATAGGTTAAGTAGGATTATTGTGGGGTGTGTTAGCCTTTCGTGAACTGCGACCTAACAGATCTATTGTTCTACCCTTAACCAATCACTTCCCAAGCAGTCACACATCCTCCATGAACCTGGTAACTTTCCTGGTGGTGATACTGCTCACTTATTCGTGGGATAATCGGTACCTGCCGTAAAAAACCCTCGGATGTTTCATCTGCCGAATCACATAGTACACTTTCCTCTTTTCCCATTTTCCATAAATGGTACCGGAGGGCACAATGCCCTATCATAAGTTCGGTGAATGTTCTTAGCTCATTTCTTGTAAGTTCAAGCACCTTATGGCTGTGATAGAGTTTGACGAGTCGTTTTGATTGACGTAGGCCTGGGACATTGTTTCAGTACTTACGTCTTCTGTCCTCTTCTCATTTTTACACCAACTCTCTTCTGTGCACCATGGGGAGTCCGCAAAACGGCTCTGGTCCTATAGGAGTGGCATTTACGCCTCTTTTGGTGAGTTCATCTGCCACTTCATTGCCCGTACCCTGAGACCCACATGAGGGTCGACGAGTTTTTCTTCGCCAGTTGCGAAAATGATCGTCGACATTCCTATATAGTTCCTCAGCCGTGGCTGTAGGCTCGAACGGCCTTCAATTCGGCTTGGCTGTCTGAACAAATATATACTGGACCCCAAAAGTAATGCAACTCACCTTAGATGAAGTTTAATTCAGCAACAAATAAGCACGTTTTATTAAAAAAAAACGATAATGTTTTTACTGCTTTATCTCAATTTTTTTACACTTATGCGAAAAATAAAGCAAATTTAATAATATTACCTGTTCTACTCTGATCTCTTTAGTATATTGAAAACCCTTGCTAAAATGCCTAGAATTCGGCAATCTGTCGATTTCATCAATTAAGTGATTTTCAAAAAGGTTGCTTTGTTGGCATAAAATCAGTTTGAGGGAAATAGCCCGTACCTAAGACTGCTTGCGATACGTAATCGTCACGACACTTTGCGGTAAGTTAGAGATGCCTTTGTTGTAGCAACAGAACGTATGGTTTCTAGGCAATCAGTTAATCGAAGAGTTCTTGCTGTGGGCCTTTATGCATTCCGTCCGTTTTGGGTGGTACCAATGACTCCGCTGCACAAAGCTCTCCGCTTGGAATGTTGTCTAGCCAGAATCAACAGCGATGTAGAGTGGAACTTCATTTGCTTTAGTGATGAGTCCAGATTTTGCTTAGTCTAACAATCCAACGGTACATCGCTGAAGTTCTACAACCTGTTGCAATACCATATATTGAGACTATCCCAATAGCCACTTTTTCAGCAAGACAACGCCTGGCCGCATGCAGCCCATTAAACCATGGACTTTATATAAAATTCTGGCGTAGAGCTTTTATATTGGCCTGCTAGATCCCCTGATTTATCGCTAATAGAACTGTTTAGGTGCCTATCTAGGCATTCTTTGGCGCACATATCAATTGTAATTGCTTCCGCTTGCAGAATCGTGGGTGTCGTATCCAGAGCCATGATGCTACTGTAGTTTTCCTTGACTCTCATCAAAGCCGTTTTGGGGTCTTCAATCAATTTGATTTGGATTCGAGCCTCCGGGTCATGATATCCGTCGGTTTGGTCAGAAGGACTGGGCCTTTATAAGTGTCCTTCCCAGTCCCCTTCAGTGTTTTCTTCGTCTGGTATAGCCGGACTACCACTAAATGGAGCGGTGTGAGGCTAATGATTGCCTCCATTCCCGTGATAGGAGTCTCTTGCATGGCCCCTGTGATACTTAGATAAACGTTGAAGCTAACCCAGCTTCATTTACGTTCTTGGGTCTTTGTAGATACTTTACTTCGTTGGAGAGGTTTATTTCTATTCCATTCAGCGAGGGAACCTTTATATGCAGCTTCCTCATATGCGTGAATAGAACTATTATCATTTTATTTGGTTTGGCACTTAGTCCTTTCCGAACACGTCAATTATTTATGATATTCAGTGCTTGTTGCATTAGGATTGTAGATGACGATTAACTAAAATGACAGTTAAAATATAAGAGGTTTGAAACGAGAAATTATATAATATGATAATAAACGACAGATATCAGATGAAATTTTAATAAAACAAATGAAAGATGACAAATGATGAATGGAAATTAACAGCAGACAATGAAAGTTGTGAAACAAAAGAAATGATTGGTTAGAATTAAATGATGGAAGAAATCAGTTGACAATTAACAGACGAAACGTGAGAAAAGACATGTAAATAAGGATAAAAGATGAAAGTTGGCATATGATATATGTCAAATGACAGATGGCGAAAACATAAATTACTGATAATAGATGGCATGTATTAAACAGAAGATAACAGAAAAAATATCAAAGATAACAAATTGAAGATTCATAGTAGATGATAAATGGCAGATGATAAATACAATGATGGGAGATCAAAAATGATTATTGATAACAATTCAAAGAAGAAAGTTAACAAGTGATGGACGAACGATGGAAAAAGATATATTCACAATATTATTACAGATAATATAAAAGATGATAGATGATACATAAAAGGCGGAAAATGAATACTATATAAAATATATGAGATTAGAGATACGTATAAAAAATATATATTATTTTATTAATATAATGGCAATATAACCTAAACGAAATTCAGATTATAGATAATAGAGAGATTACTTATGACAAATAATAAAGTACAGTTTATAGATGACAGATGAAAAATAACAATTGATACATGACGAATAACAAAAATGAGAAAGAAAATTACGAGCCTACAGATAGAAGATGACCGATAATAGACGATAGATTGATATGAAATATGGTAAATGACATATAATTATTAAGAGAAATAAGATGTGATGACGGACAACAGATGATAGATGATATATGAGAAATAAAAAAGGGAACTTGGATGAATAACAGTATTGGTATAAAAAATATATGAAATTTAAAATAACGAATGTCATATACATATTAAATAAAAATGAACAACAGATAGCAGAGAAAGGATGGCAAGTGACATTTTATAATATGGTGTGTTGTTTTAACTAGTATTAGTTTTTAGTATTAGAAATTATTTAGTTTCACTATACCCTTAAGTTATATTACAAATATACACATAATAATAATACGCACTAAAAATCAGAAATTTAATAAATATAATAAGTACTAAAACTAAATAACATAGAGGTTATTCAAATGACACATAAAAGACCGCAGATAACAGATGTTCGGGATGTTTCCTTCTCAATGCAAGGGGGGGACGCGAGGGTAGGTTTGGCGGTACCTGAATAAGGGACGGACGACGAGTAGGATGCTAACCACGCCAAGTGCAAGTGTTCTCATTATTTTATTTGTAAACTTGTTTAATTTGTGCAATATAGTTTTTCTCGGAAAGCACGTGATTTTATTAACCCGAACAACAGATGACAGATGATAAACAGAAATTGCAGATAAAAGATAAAATATTGCAGATAAGAGAAGGCAGATAATAAATGAGAGATGATAGATGAAATATGAAAGTAAAACTTAAAAAAATGGCAAAAGATAAAGACAGATAATATATAATAGAGATGAGAGAGAATAGAGGTAGCAGAAGATAAATATTTTATAACCGATGACAGGTCGGAGATGATAGATGTCAGATGTAATATATAATAGTATATAACATAATAAATATATAGATAGTGGGAAGAAATAGATAGCAGATAAAAGATACCAAAGGAGGATTAACAGGAAATAAACATTAAAGATGATATGACAAATGATATTTGAGAATATTTTAAGTTGTTTAGTCAAAAAGACGTATCATGTAATAATATATAATAGATGATAGAAAATTACAAATAAAATTATAGATCAAATTGGACATACTTCAGTTACAAAATAAGATTAATTAGAGACAATATACACTCAATTTTATATGAAATGCACCACCCAGAAAGACTAATATGAAAAAAACTTTAACAGAAAAAAATTAATAATGAGTTTCATCGCCAATGCAACAACTTTTAACTGAAGTCTCAGATCATCTAAGTTGTTAGGAGGTCTGGGCAAGTTGCGAACTCTTTTACCCATTATGTCCCAGACATGTTCGATAGGGTAGAAGTCGGGAGACCTTGCTGGCCAAGGCAACATTTTCAAATGTTTTTCCAAGAACACCGTTGTAATATTTGCCGTGTGGAGTTTATCGTTATCTTGCTGAAAAATCTGCATAAATGGCACCGCGACGTTATCCAAGACATTGTCAATTTATCGACGAGCGTCTAATGTACCTGGAATGAACATCACAGATGATTTTCGTCGCAAGCACCATGACGACACCCGGTGTTTAAGTTGTATGGCGCCTTTCAAAAAATTCTTAATTTCTTCGTTCTCCTCGATATCGACGCACCCTTTTACGTCCATCATTCTTCCACCAACAAAACCTGGATTCATCGCTAAACGCAATGTTGTTCCATTCTTCAACCCAACCCTGCCGCTCTTAACACCAAGCCAGACGAGCAGTTTGGTAACAATGGGGGCCAAAGGATGCAATTGTGGATCTGTATCGAGCTTGCCAAGGGTGATCAAATCATTGACCAGAGCACCTAGGCCTCACTAGGCCCGTTGTGCACCCCTGGCTGGGACAGCCCTCCGTTGTTCTATCACTCATTTAGCCACCCAAGGTGACGAGCAAAGAACAGCACAACGCTTGAAAGGGCTTCCCTAATGTTAGCCATGTTCGGCCAGAGCTCCCCTAGCATGAACCCTCTAAGGTGAACGAGAGCTAGACTAGTGGTTAACACACGTTCCACTGTCTCGTCCTCTTCTTCACATGGTCTACATATGGGTGTTTCCACCAGACCCATAGTAAACAAGTGTGTCCTTAACTGACAGTGACTCGTAAGGATACCTGTGATAAGACGCAGATTCCCCGAGACAGTCGCATATAGTATTCAGTTGTTTTCAGATTGAGTAAGCGCATTGCTTCCTTGGCCTGTCTGCAGCCTCCTAAGGTGTTGTCCCAACGTTATTTTAGCGTGTTGAGAGTGTTCTGTTTCAGGATGTCAGTGATGCTGCCTTGCTGTTGCCTTCTTCATTATTGTGTCCCTTGACCCAGCGCAGCTCAATACTGTTTGATTGTGCTGCTTGTTTCAGGGTGTTGTGACATTCTTTTACTAGTCTTGAGGTGATCTTGTGACCACTCACTGCTGGTATTGCTAGCCTACTGTCTGTAAGGATTTGGATGTCCCTATCACGGATGCCACGGTGTAGGATTTATTTTGCCCCATGGATGATGCCAATGATCTCTGCTCGCAGAGTAGTTGTCTGCTTCTCTAGGGGTATAGCTAGTAATAGGTTCATTTGTTGCGGATCCTGTTTTATTTTTAGAACCATCGTTGTAAATTCGGAGGGTTTCCCTACCCTTTACACTGCCGGTTTCCCTTTGTGTCGATACATTATAGGGTCTGTTGAAAACGTAGCAGGGTGGCAGATTGTCCGTCTTCCTTCCAAGGAAGGGTGTCTTCTTGGCAGCCTCCTCTAAGAGGTGACAGTGTCTACCAGCCTTGCCTCCTTTGTACCAGAGTCCAACTGAGTTTAGGCGCAGTGCTGCTAGAGGAGATGGCTACCTCCTCTACGTATAAGTCGAGAGGTGGAAGGGTGAGCATTGCTTCCATTGCTGCAGTGGGTGTTGTTCGCATTGCCCCGGTCGTGCTGAGGCATGCTATCCTTTGCAACTGAGTAAGCTGCTTTGCTGAGGTTTTCAGTCTGGCTCTGGGCCACCAGACCAGTGCTCCATAGATTAGCATTGGTTTCACTACCGTTGTGTACAGCCAAAGTGCTGTCTTGGGAGATAGCCCCATGTCTGCCCTACAGCCCTCCGGCATTGCCAGAGGGAGACATGCTATTTTACATTTCATTTTCCCACAACAGCTTGCCGTCGAGGATCACTTCCGACGACAATGTCAACCGAGTGTTGATGTGCTTAGGAAGCTTTAGCTTACCTAGTTTCCTTTTCCTTGTGAAAAGGACCATTTCAGTCTTTGACGGGTTTATAGCCAGAGACTGGCCATTACACCAGTGTTCAATTATTTTGAGGGCTTCCAGCACCAAGCTGCATATCACCGTCTCAAATCTGCCTGTTGGCAGGATGGTTATGTCATGACATTTTGTTGTCCAGAGATGTTTCGATTCGGTCTACAACAGTGTGCAAAGCCGACTCCGTTGATCTCCCTTGAGTGTATGTATGTTGGTTAGCGTGAATCGGATTCGTAATCAGAGCCGTTTTGCGAATTAATCTTTCGCACAATTTTTCTAACGCTTTCAGGAGAAATTATGTTAAACTAATCGGGCGGTATGATTTGGCTAGTGTATAATATATACAACAAAGTTTCGGTGTGAAAATAACTTTTACTTCTCTTCGTGCTAGGGGGATGTATCTGAACGCAATACATGCCCTGAAGATTTTGGCTAGGTGGGCTGATAATATATCCAGTCCCCACTGGAGGAGGGCCGGGAATATACAGTCCAGGCATGACGCTTTAAATGATGAGAAGCTGCCGCCCAATCCTTCTTGGAGGGGTTTGAGATTCATACCCTCAAACCCCTCCAAGACCAACCTTGCAGCTGCAGGTGGTTTCAATCTCCTCACAAATAGACCTCCAGGCTGCCCTTTGTCATTGTCTTATTAGTTTTTTGTAGTCGTGTTGGATGTTTTTATAGACCATCCAGTCCGACTGTTGTTTCGATTTCTTCGCTTTATTAAAGGATTTTCTTGCAGCTCTTCTAAGATGGTCGAGTTTTCCTCACCACCAGGGTGTGGCGTTCCCGGAGTTTTCCACCTTTCTCACAGGGTAGGAGTCCTTGTATGCTTTTATAGTGGCGTGTTGAAACGTATTGACATAGGCTTGAATGTCTTCCACTGTATTACATTGGCCGGTAGCTTCACAGGTTCGCAGACAACCTCTATGCAGGCATTTCTACAAGGTAACGTGTTTTCTTACCGGTTGTATGTGTTAGTGTATATTTGATCCACCTATGGTCCGACATTGAGACCGACGTTGATACATGCCAGTCGTGGATTTTGTTTGAGATACCGCTAGTCGCCAATGTAATGTCTATTACAGTTTGGCTCCGAGTTGTCACGAACATGGGTTCAGAGCCTCGGTTTAGTATTTCTAAATTGTTAGAGATAATAAATTAGTGACGTGACTCACCTCTGTTGTTGGTGTCCATGCTGCCCCACATGATATGATGTGAGTTAGCGTCGCAGCCAATGACGTGGTGTAGTTTCTCCATCTCACCGTGTAGCACGAGTTGCTCCAGCCCCCTGGGACATCGTGAGGGAGGTAAACTGACGCCAGGATGGTGTCTTTGTTGCCGTCTCCTGTTGACAGCCTTATTACTGTGATGTCACTGTTGGAAAGCTGTGGCATATGATAGGATGTTATATGCTTAGGTTTGTAAATACATGATCTAGGCTTACTATTTGTGGGATGTGTGAATATATTCCCATTTAACTTACCAAATCTACAAACCCTGGATTTAACAATCCATGGTTCTTGGATGACGGCTATTGTGTCCTTTCGCTCGAGGTACTACTTTTGTTGTGGCTGAATTAGCCAGTTTTATGAGGAGAGTGAAGAATTTATAACTAATTCTCCCTCCTTTTTCCTTGGTGAACTGGGCATCTTTTTTCCCTACCCCGAAGACAAGTAGGCGTCCGAAGGGTTCTTTCTTCTCTTCGATGTGTAAGACACACCAGCCCTTCACCTCCATTGCGGAGTTTTGTGCCGCCAACTGCCTCTTTACCAAGTCTATGCCTTTCGGTTGCCCCGGAATCCACAGGCGAGCATTCGTCAGCGTTGGTAGCTGATCCACCTGGACGACAGTCAGTTTGGTCTCTTTCCACAGTGATGGTAGGCGGGACACTTCGTCGTAAAGCCATTTCAGGGCGGGCTCATTATCGCAGGTGATACGTAGTTTCTCCCCTGAGTGTGCCCACTCCTGAAATGTATAGATGTGCTCTGAGGAATCGAACATTTTGTCCAGCACCTCAAGCATTGCTTTTTCGACTATCGCCTGCTGTTCCTTGGTGATTTTGCCCAAGGGGTTGTTTTGGTCGATAATGGCAGCCTCCTTGTAGCTGGTCCCGTCGCTCCTTCCTCTCGAGAGAGGTGGATGCCCCAAATCCAAATCTTACGAGATCCTCATGTCAGGCCGCATCCCAGCTATCCGTTCAGTATGGAGGGGCCTCCGCCTCGACTGAACAGCCGATTCTCGCCCCAACACTTATAGGACCGCTGAAACCCTCCCACCAACGATAAGGTTCTACAGGTCCTTGAGAGAGCTCAGAAGCCGATATTCACGGGTGTTACTACGTCGGGGAGTTCTTTCAGTCAGACGATGTCGCTGTATACCTTCTTCTGTCAAGGAAGACCATATTGTCGCCACAGTTTCATTTTTCTGCCAATTTTGAGGAACGATATACCTGCTTCTTTCATGCCGATAATTCGACCCTACCAAACTCCGAAGTTTGGGAAAAAAATGTATATTGTTTTACTTCGGATATTATGAACTGTCACTGTGACAACTTCAGAATAAAATTATCAATAAATTCTAAGTAAATATTCTTCAATAGCCATATAAAAATTTGTAGAATTTAAGATAACCATGACGGAAAAACCTCAACGACTCAACTTTTTTTATTGAGAGTTTAATCATTTTGTACCAATGAATAAACAATTATTTTCACCAAGTTTCGCATGAATCGTATTATTATTTCTGAGTGGTGCATTTAATATGAAAGTGAGTGATTTGCCGATATTTAATCTATGACAGATAACGTATTAGTGTAGATAAAAGATAATTAAGAATATAAGATGCTGTTTGAAACTATAGCCTCTATTTAACAGTTAACAAACATATATTAGATATAACTGATGAGAGATGACAAATTAAAGATATGTAAGATAATAGAAGGCAGTTAATATATAATAGATGAAAGGCGACAAATAAGAGATAACACATGAGAATATATGTTGTTAGATTAGTACCTGATGGCATATGATATATAACAGATAATCAACAGATGATAGAATATGGCTGATGATAGTTAACATATGACGCAAGAAGACAGTCTGAAGAAGCAATAAATTTGCGAAACAATTGTAGTGAAAATAAACACACATTTTTGAAAATCTTAGTTATTTACAACCTTAAATACAAATGAATATGGATTTTCAACACCTCAATGCCTTATCTATCAACCAATATGACGCAAGACTTATTTTGTTATATAACACATGGTAAATGATGGATAATAAATGACAAATGTTAATGACAGAGAGCAAATGAGGGATGACACATGGTATATAACAATGACAAATGGAGTAATAAAATTATACATTTTCTAACTAGTATTAACTAAAAATTTAGTTAATTAATAGTCATAGTCATAGTAAAAAAATAATAAATATATATATTTGTTCTCTTATAACCTTGTGCCCTAACCTATGATTGTATTCAGAATTGTAGTTAAAATAATTTAACATAGATATATTTATTGAACGTATGGATGTGATGCTTAAATATATGTGATTTTATGAAAATTAAGTTTTTATACCACTATTTATAAATAGTATTTATAAATAGTGGTATAAAAACTTAAAAATTATTTTCATTTACCCTTTTTATATGTGATTTTATTTAAAGCAATACGATTAAAACTCACTTTCCAATATATAATTTGCCTTTCGCATACTCTTATTTATTTGATATTTATATGCATAACTAAAAACACCATTTCTTCGTTTTGTAATATATATCTAAATAATGCATGTAGGCGTTTCTATTTAATGAACTTAAAGACAATTTGTATAGATGTAGATTGAGTAAATTCAATTTACAAATGAAAGGAATGAATTAATTAAAGGCGATTGTTAAATTTGACCAAACAAAAAAGGGCAGAAATACATGAAGCACAGGGTGGGTATTTATAGAAGCGCAGAGGCCGTTTTGTATTGTAATAGCGGTTCGCCTGAATTATTGAGCGCCGTGACGACTTCGATCGCGCTTTTACGTAAAATCCGACGTCGCGTGAACGCGAGCGGGCGCGCGTCATCCTAGTTTGTGGTGCAGGAGCCTCGGAGGTCAATGGCCGTCCTCGCGCTGCCCGACCGTGCGGAGCCGCTGGGCGCTAACCGCGCTATATACCGAACTTTGCGTTCTTGCCGGCCTGTTGGCGAAACGCTCCTGCTGCCTGCCTGCCCGCCTGCTGCCGCATGCCGCCGGGCCACATCTCAAAAGGGTCGAGGGTCATTACCTGACGACCCTAACGGGAGCTGTGTGCCGGCAAACACACACAAACACACACGCACGCACTCAGGCTGGAATTGGCGCGCGTGTTACGTAATGGGAATCATCTGCAGGAATTCAGTCTGCAAACGTGGCGAAAATTCAACAAGTATGGCGCGCACATTACTACCGGTCTTGTTTTGTAATTAATCATTTCGCGAAGGCAGAGAGGAGAGATATAAAGAGAGAGAGAGCGATGATCGGTTTCGGGAACGGGCATAAATTGCCTTGTTTCACCGCGAGATTAAATTAATGGTTTCTATTAGCGAGCCTAATTGAGACACTTCGCTACTTCTTAAGATCATTACTGCCGTAATGAAGTGCGGGTTCTGTTGTTTGCATTTATAAATTTACGAAACATTCATTAATAAGAAACCAAAGAAAATAAATATACGCTTGATTAATCAAAAATTAATTTTAAGTCAAATTGTTATTAATAGGTAAAAAATAATTGGAGGAAATCAATCCCACCCTACATACACATTAAAATTGCAAGTATTTAAATTTTTGTGTTATAAAAAATTTAACCAGTTAAATATTAATATATATAATAAATTTAAAAAATACGAAAACATTTCGTGAATCTACAGCAATGAGTCTTACTAAGACTACAAAACAAATTAATTTGAAACAACTACTTCTCTAGCTAATACTTCGACAGACATTGAATAATACAAATTAATTTGCGTGTTACAAATAGTACAACTATCAAAGCAACACTAATTTGAATGAAATTATTTCTGTTGAATAAACTAATAAATGATAAAATGTACTTTAGATTGTTTAAATGTAACTATAACATGAAAAATTATGAAAAATGAATTTTAAACTGATTTCATTAAATTAAATTAGCAAAAGCAATTAAAAAATCTAGCATTCAAGTTTATAATCATCTGCAGACACGTGTTTCGAACTTTCGCTCTCTTCAGTACAGCTTTATTATAAAATTGATTTTAAATACAAATAAAATAATCATCATTAATACATTTTATTATTAATATATATAATGAATATTAAAATAGGGTGGGTAGCCACTATCCCACCCTCAATTTTAATATCACGAATAACGATCACTTCTAATTAACCAATTAATATTAAAAATCGTTAGTATATTTAAGAGATTATAGGGTAGAATAAAGTCCACCAAGCTGAACAATATATACACTATAAATTTAACGTATACAGGGTATCCCGTTAATGTGGGGAAATTGCTGGACCTTGATTCCTAGGGTCAAAATAAGTTGATTTAACACAAGTTCCAAAAAAAAAGATTTCTTTTGTTTATAACAATTGAACGCTTTATTAGATTTGAATGAAATTTATTATTAATAACAACCATAATACTATACAACATTTCAGCTATTTTGAAAATAGGTTAACAAGAAGTATACAAAAAGTAGTACCACCACTTAAAAACTAAATTATTTTTTTATTGGTGCATCTAATAAAAACTAAAAAAATACTAGTTGAAAGACCGTTTTTTGTCTCTTATTAATATTTGATCTCTTTTACGGTTTTTTCACAAAAATAAAAATAAAATATATTTTTTTATCTAGTAAAATCAAAATTTAGTTTCCATCGAATCGAAATGTTTTTTCGTGGTCGTCTTAGTTTAAAAAAATATAAATTATGTATAATAATAATTATTTAGTGCCTTTTAATAATTAATTTTTAACTTTATTATATTTCATAAATATTCATATTTGGGGCAAACAGACATCTTGCTTGTATCAGGATTTTGCGAAGGAAATTGTTTGAAATGGGTTAAATGTTTTAATTTATTTTATTAATTGATATTATTTAATTTTTATTCAATTGAGTAAGTTGATTTACTTATTAATGTGTGCATAATGAGCACACTATTTCATATTTAATTTTTTTGTGCAAAAAACATTTAAGACATCAAATATTATTAAGAGACAAAAAAGTTTTTAATTTTCAAGTAGTATTTTTTGGTTTTTATTAGATGCACCAATAAAAAAATAATATAGTTTTTAAGTGGTGGTACTACTGTTTTGTATACTTCCTGTCAATCACTAATGGCAAAAATAACTGAAATGATGTATCATATCATAGTTATTAATAATAAATTTGATTCAAATCGAATAAAGCATTCAATTGTTATAAACAAAAGAAATTAAAAAAATGAAACGTTGAGAACAAATTCTGGGTTAACCGTAAATTTCTGGATATAGATAAGTTCTGTTAAATCATCATATTTTGAGCCCAGGAATCTAAGGTCCAGTCATTTCCCTATATTAACGGGACACCCTGTATTTTTACTTTACCAAAAAATTAATTGATAATGGTAGAGCTACACTCTTGATGGAACGAGATATGTAAATTCAATGGGGTAAAACACTTGTTAAGTTCCATAATATTTTTATTTTCAGTTGCCTAACACGTGTTTCGATCATTCATAATCATTTTCAAAGTACAAAACTGTTGAAATATTATAGAACTAGTAGGAAAAACGAAGTGGATGAGATTTAGGTATAGAGGAAGAGAAGGAAGAATGAAAGAATTAACATGGAAGGGAGAAGTGATCAAGAGAGTGAAAGAGTTTAAATATTTGGGTTTTGTGTTTAGATGGTGTGGGGGGTACAGGGAGCATACCAGATGGGTCCAAATGAACGCGAGGAAAGCGTGGTATGTGGTGAAGGAGAAGTGGGGACAGTGGCTGAAGGGTAATTTTCAATGCAAACTGTGGGATGCATGTGTGAAACCAATCTTAATGTATGGGGTGAAGGCATGGGGTATGAAAGCATATTAATGTATCGAGAGAGAGCAGGTGACATTCCTGAAGCAGATGTTGACGGTGGAAAGATCAACGCCCAGATACATTCTGCTTCAGGAAACGAACAGAACGTGTATGCACGGAGACGCGATGGAAAGAGTGACTAGGTATGAGATGAAAGTGATAGGATTGGGGGGGAAAGGCTGGTGAAAGAAGTGTAGAGAACGTGTGTTGGAATAGGAGAGAGTGGTTGGAGAATAGGGAGGAGAAAAATGTATGAAAGAGCAGGAGTATCTGAATGTTTGGTAAATAAGTGGTTGGAAAAAGGGATGAATGTGTCAGCGTGGATGAAGGTAAAATGGGAAGAAGTGGAAAAGCAGGAGCATCAAGGGTGTATTGAGAGGAGTGGGTACAACCCTCTTTATAAAAGGTGGCAGGTACATGGGAAGATACCTGGGTACCTAGCAAATTGTACATTAAACAGAGGGCAGAAGGTAGCAATGGCTAGGGCTAGGTGTGGCTCGGAGGAGAGAGGAAGAAAGATATGGATGGGCGAAGAGTATGGTAGGTGTGTGCTGTGTGGGAGTGGGAGAGATACATTGAGTCATTTAGCGGAGGAGTGTAAGGAGATACGGGAGGAATGGATGAATGGGAGTAGACGGATAGAGGAGTGGATGCGAGAGGACGGGGCTGGCGTAAAGATTGTGATGACATTAGGGTGGGAGAGGGAGAGGAGAAGAAGGATGTAATAAACGAGTTTATAGGGATTAAATATTTAGTTTTGAATTGTTGTTATTTGTATATATGTCTAAGTTTATGGATGCCAATAAAGGTCTTTTTTTATTATTATGGAACTTAACAAGTGTTTTACCCCATTGAATTTACAAAAAATTATGTCAATTTTTCGTTAGTATAGTTAAATAATAAAATGTTTTGCTTAGTATATAGGGTGGATAGAAAACATATGACATTTGACAGATAATATATGATAGTTGACAGATTACAGAGTGGAAATGATAATGGCAGATAACAGAGGATAAGTAACAATAATAAGATGACATAAAACATAAAAATATTGACAAATGAAAGTGTCTGTCATCAGATAATAGATAATAGATTTTAGATAGCATATGTCATATTTGTAATAATAGCAGTTGGTAGAAGAAATTTGATATCTTGCCAAAAGACAGATAACAGTTGACAGATTAGAAATGAAAATCACAAATAAATAATAAATGACAGACGACATATACAGGGTGATTTTTTAGATGTTCTCTATGTGGATCTCGGAAACTATAACAGACAGAAAAACGGTTGAATGGGGAAATAAGTGTAGTTTTACGAGACGAATAAATTTGCACTTTCAAGCTTTTCAAAAAAGTCACGGATAACTAGATATAAAAATTTACAAAAATAAAATAAAATAGGTCTCTTTCAAAATCAATATATCTCGGTTATTATGACAGACAGGAAAAACTTGTAAAGGACAAAGTTGGAGATAATTTTACGCAGATTAATAAAATATATCTAGAATTTTTATTTCCATTATTTTCCGAGGTATGATGCAATCTTACATTTTAATAAATGGAAACCACGATTAGATTATTTTTCCTCTTTAATCCGATATTCATATGTGATGACATATTTATTTCTAAAAAATAAAGCGCAGTTGTTTATAATAATAGCAATATTGTAATTATTAATTTTACACCAAAAAAAACTTGAAAGAAACATCATAAAGTATTATAATTCCATAATATTTAAAAATAATAATAATAGGATAATAGAATAAATAAAAAAAAGTTTCAAATTAATATTATGGCATAAATTATAACTTTTTAAAATTACACTTAAGGCTTTTTTGACTATTTTCTTGTCAATAGAATTAAATGTTTTAATTACACCAGTGTAAAGAGTTTTACCCCACAGAAAAAAAAAATCGAAAATGATAGACAATCCGATCTAGGTGGCTGTGAGTTAGGAAAACCATCATTTAAATAATTTCGTACAGCCATCATGTTATGAGATGGAGCTCCATCATGTTAGAACCATGTCAGTCTTACCCGTAATAATAAATTTAAATCAACAAGAATGCCTTCAATTGTTTTTTGAAGAAATAATTATTAACAATAATAATCGTTTATTTACGGGTAACCTTTTTTTTACAATATATTCATTGGTTAAAGTAATGATAATTAAATAATAATGGTTACATATATAATAACTTAAAATTCAAATGAACGTGTGTAGAAGCACAACTTGGTAACATTAACCTTAAAAACCTAAATTGAATTAGATGGAAAGAATACATGAAGTAAATGAAACAATGCTGTATGGAAAAATATTAAGCTACATACAATCAGAAACATTTATTTAGTAACAAAATTAATTTGCGTTTTTTAAATTGCGCTAAGGATTTACTAGAAAGTTTAACTCGATTGTCATTATTAAATTCGTTACCTAGCCAATGCGACGGTCTATGGTATTATTTTCTGAAAAATTAGTGCGATGAAATTTTAAGTGAAATAGGGGTCCCGCTTCTGCGGGAACGATCACATGAAAAATATCGAAAGTCCATCTTTTTTAAAATTGATGGACAACAAATGTTACCATTTATTATTTTATGAAGTACATGTAGCACATGTGTAACACATTTCTCGTTTACTTCAAGTGATTGAATCTTTAGAGCATCCATTATCCACCTATATTCACCCTCAACATGATATACGCCAATTTTGAAATCAGTGCGTCAAAAAATTTATTTTGCACATTTTCAATGAATACTATGCCAGTCTGAGTGTACGGTGATCATATGCTGCTAACATATTCCACTTTACAGCGAACCAAGGTACAACCAAGTAACTATGCATGACTTACTAAACTTGTGACCTATATGCCAAACAAACCACCACATACGACATGCTTTTGCTTATTAGTGATTTAAAAGGAAGTTGGACATCAAAAATTGCACCCAAATCCTTGATTTCCCTGACGCGTTGTAATTGTACAGTATCAAGCTGATATAGGAACTCTATATGTGTCCTAGATCTACGGAACGATATTGAATAAACACTATTTAAGAACAAATCATTGTTATAACACCACCTATTAATTCTATTAATATCATCTTGAAGAGCAATACAATCGTCCATACTACTTAATAATCTTAGGTCATCCGCATATAACAAGCATTCAGAGCTTTGTATAACTTTCATAATATTATAATATAAATAGCAGGAACAAAACAGGACGACAATGCGATCCCTGTGGCAAATAGGTTACATTAAAGTAAAATTATTTAAAATTCTTAATCTTTGTACACTACGTGCGATTTAAAAAAAAAAAAACTTAAAGGCATCACAATACCATGATGAAAAAAGAACTTAACCGTATCACAACACTATGATGAAAAATGAGCTCAGTCAACTTCATCAGAAGTACCGAATGGTTAACTCTCTCGAATGCATTAGCAAAGTCAGTAGATATAGCGTCAACTTGAAGATTTTCTTCTAAGGCATTCGGCAGAAAATCACGATACAATAATAAGTGTGTTGACTTTCACCTCAACGAGACCCGTTGCATTATTTTGTTTTAAAAGTTCGATAAGTAACCATTCTTGATTAATATGAAGTCTGGAGTGTTGCATTTGTTCTTCAGCCAAATAGCATAGGTCTCTTAACTATATGAGGAGGAGTATAAACTGACGAAAAATATTTTACGAAAAGTTCTGCAATGGCATTGCCATCATATGCCGTCTCATCCATGTAATGCATTACACTAGGGAGCTTACCTTCGTTGTTAAAATCGTGTACGTAACTCAGATTTTTTTTCCGATTCAAACTTATTACCGATTCTACATCTGTGTCAGGTAACGATGAAAATGTCCATTGTTAAGTTGTTTACATCTTGATTTCAGTTGATTCAGTGTCTGATAGTCTTCATGACTTCCATTCAGTTTATACTTTAAATACGCTTCTTTTTTTCTTTTAATTACTATTTTAAGTTCTTTATTAACCCATCCGGGATATTCACCATATTTATCAGGAACGTTTGACTGGAATATGTGGAGCCATGTCCTTATGAACTATTTCATAGAAAAGTACCATAGCTACATTCAAATAAAAAATATTCACACAAAGTCCGCCAGATAGAATGAAAATTTCTTATTGTAGGTCTATAGTGGATCAGAAATTACACAATCTTTTATTATATTATAGGCAAAATGATGCTCAGTGGGCTTAGAGAAAGCAACATCATCTACAGACCGGTGATATTGCTTAAAACTAAAACCAGGAACACATTGCGAGCATTCGGAATATAATTTATTTGATTCAAATTTAAAAAATAATAATATGACAGTAATAATAAGCTAGAAGATATATCTGATGCTTTAATAGAACTGTACACAACGCTAATGTTTAAATCCCATTTTAGGTTTGGTAAATTATAATCATCGCATATGAAATATTTGTGATCGTCATTATCGTACACTAAATTTTCTAATGTAGCACAATGATCACTATAGAGTTGAGGTAAATATCCAGGAGGAATATAGACAGCATCAAACATATATTTAGTTATACCAATTTTTTCAGAAACAAACAGATGTTCAACTGAATTATCAAGCGATAATACACTGTGTCCCAATTTCGATGCTCACCGTTGGTATCTCTGTTATTATAAAATATAGAGCAATGGTTAAATGCGGAATGTTTTGCAGAAAACAATGTTCATAACAAATCCAATTCAAATTTACCTTTAACTTTTTTCAATTTTAACATATTTTGAAAAACCCAAAAGTTGCCAATTTTAATGTTTCTCAATAACTCAACAACGTGGCCGCTATTAAACCTTTACATTATTCAGACACTTTTTTAAGACATTTTTTTTTGTGTAAACAGAAACCCTCGATTCGCATTTGTTTCCAGGTTACTAGCGCTATCTTTAGTTTTTCTTATTTGGCCATATTGGATTTTCAGTTTATTATATAGTGCTTAGAAAGTGCACTTTGCACGATGTATAACATGCCTGAATTTTTTTTAGTTACAAGCAAAATATTAATAAAAACGTAAATTAATCTTTAATATGAAATTAGTAGGCTATGCAATTAAACACCAATGACAAATGAAATTGAAACTACATTTTAAGTAATAATGTAAAATAAAGGAACGATACTCACATTTATTAACAAAAATACAGGCTGTCTAATAAAATTAGTAAGCCATGGAATTAAACATCAGTGTAAAACAATGAAACAAAACGATAACTTGTCAAATGTACAATTAGCTCTGCAGATGCAAGTTAATTTAAACCTTGTATCTACTTGTGTTAAGTAATTATTTATTCTCAAGTATACGATTTATAAGTATTAATAATAACACAACGAACGAAGAAAAGGATGATTTGTTGGACGTATATTTCAAAGCAAATTAAAACACTGAAAGCAATTTACAGAACTTTGGAAGCTTCGAACAAAAACGAGCTAACTATGAAGTTAATGATGCTGATACACGTCGAAATAATATTTTGCACAACGTTATGAACAATTCCAGCACATCAGTAAGTCGTGTAGCTCGATAAACAAGGATTTCAAAATTTGTTCACAAAAACTTGAAAAAAAAAACAAGTATCACCCTTACAAACCAGCAATTGTACAAGGTTTAAGTGACAATGACTATCACCGAAGATTGCAGTTTAGCAGGTCGTACCTTCAAAAATTTAAAGATGTCGCTAATTTTCCTACGAAAAAAGTATGGACAGATGAAACACGATTTACCAATTGTGGAGTATTCAATAGGTATTACTATCATCTTTGGTCTACTGCAAATCCACATTTGGTAAATCAAAGAAAATTTCAAGTTCGATTTGGTTTTAATGTCTGATGCGGTTTAATTTATAGTTTTTGACTTTCGGCTTACGTACTCGCTCAAATTGTAGTAAATTCTTCGAAATGTTGGTAAGGATGGATGCCGGTAGTCAAAATATTTTATTATAATATTGTTTTGCAGCATGCTCGGTATTTTTATTACATTTAATGTAACAAACAAGCATGTCACGATTTTCTTCGTTAGAAAGATTCACTATCACTTATAACTTACAATACTACAAAACCACTTAAAAATAACTTAACAAATCGAACCAAATATGTAAATATAATGAACAACTGTAATTGTTTTACTCTTATATTTTTCATGGTTAACTAAATTTTTGTGATTTATAATAAAACTTAAAAAATAAAAAATGATATCGGATTAAAGAGAGAAAAATAAATTTATCAAGTGAGGCTTTGACCAACTATGGTTTCAATTAAAAAAATGTAAATTTGCGTCATCTTGGAATATAATGACATTAAAAATACATTCTTTTAATAGACGTTAAATTAGCTACAAGTTTGTTCTTACAACTGTCAAATGACAGTTACCAGACTATAAATGATATATAACAGATAATAGGGATAAATGATAAATAACATGATAATAATAAGATATTACAGATAAAACAAGACAATTATCAACTTTATAGCAAAGGTTTTTATATGCTTTTTTTAAGGTAAGAAATTATACTATATTTTTTGCCATATGTCTAATCTCATGGCCACTATCTTCTGTAAAATGTCTATAATTGTCAATTTACTAATAAACAAATAACTGAAGACAGAGAGCAAATGACAGATGTTACATAAGAAATAAAAGATATCATATAATATAAGACAGATAATAGATTCTAGATAACATGTCATATTTGTAACAATTTTCTATTGCTCTACAACTTAAAAAATGACAAATGCCAAATGATAAATAATAAATGACCGGTGGCAAATAAGGGATGATAAATGTTAGATAAATGATAGGTAGATGATAGAAGACAAATGACAGTTGATAAATCGCAGATGATAAATGATAGAATGCAATATGACAGATTGCAGGTGATAAATGACAGATGATAGTTGCCAAAATATAGATAATATATTAGAAGTAACAAATCAACAATGATACAAAGTAAATAACAGATGAGAAATAATAAATGATGATAATGAGATATTTTATTATATATTTCCATTATATTAGTTCTCGTCATTAATATCTGTCAATTTTCTATATTTCTCTACAATTTTCAAAGGACAAATGTGAAATTCAAATAACTGATACCAGATATTAATTTTACAGCAAATACTTTAATATATTTTTTATAATTTTTCCTTTACAATTTGAGAAATATGTAACTGATAATAATAATAGATGACACATAACAAAATAACAGATGAATGTGGCAGATGACAAATGAAAAATAACAAACAATAAATGTATCTTGAATTTTGGAGGCGTTCACTTCGTAGTACATTTTTAATGAATAACAGAAAAAGGTTTAACTTTTTTATACTACTTTTTATTTTTATACAACACTTTGTGACTAGTTTCGAATTACACAGTAATCATTATCAAACTAGGTTTACGTCAGATGACTTTTCATTTTCATCATCGAATTTATAAGTTTGAATGGTTCTGAAATGAACCAATTTGCAACATGTCGATCAAGTTGCATTGATCTTCTTTAGGTAGCGGTCGTTAGAAACAAATGATAAATAACACATAACAAAATGATAGTTGAACGATGACAGATGATTCCAGAATACGGACAAACAAATGACAGATGTAAAACCATAAATAAAGATTCTTTTCAGACTAATAAGAAACGTGCCTTTAGTACCATAATGCCACCTTTATGAAATGGAAAAGCATTTTCAATGTCAACTGGACATTGTTCGAGCAGTAACCTAACCCCATTTTGGTTTGCGCACATGTGCGTTTTACTTTTGGGAAAGTGAAAACGGCACGGTGTGGGCACGCACACACACACATGTTCTCTGTTCACTTTACACGCCTTCTGCACACTATGTAACTGTAATGTGCTCACCTTGACCCAGAGGGAGAGAACACGCCGCGTTTAGCTGTAAAATGTACAATCAAAATGTGCCAGCCGGACGTGCCAACAATGGAAAAAAAGTAAGAGCGTCACACATTTATCATTCCCTCTCTTTTTCGGTTTTATTTTTATCTTTTAGTGATTCCTCGATAAACACACGCGAAGGTGCTTCCTTTCAACGTTCAGGGTGTATACAGACAGAGGGTGGGTTTTGTTTGGTTTGATTAGCCATTACTTTGTGGCGAAGGAAGTAATTATGAGAAGTAATCAAATAGGAATATAATTTTCCTTTCGTTCTCTCTGCTTTATGTTTAGATAGCTTAATCGTATAAATTCAAAGATTACTGTTGATTTGACAAATTGTTAAGACCTTTGTATATTTATTTTTTGTTAACCTAATAAAATATTCCAAACGTCATCTGTACCTTTTGCTTTTACGACTCGATGACGTTTTAGAGTAACAAATCAATAATTTAAAGTAAAAATCTCATTTACAAGCATCTAAATACCTAAATAAGTCGACTAAGGCCATCTATTTCTGAAAAGATTATAATTCTATTCATTTGATAATGTCCAAAAAGGACGAAAGTAGTCACATCAAAAAGTGAAAAATTCGTGATACTAGCAAAGTGTTTTAATTTCTCAACCTACTTCGTAATCAAAATGTATCACAAAGTAACGGCTTCAGCAATCAACGATTATAATTATTTTTATATAATTAACCTTCCAAAAATTGTGAAAATCCTTTGGATATAATTTTTGACTTAATCAAGATTTTTGTCATTTTTAGCTAGGTTCATTTTCGAAACTAAACCGGTTTAGAATGCACCAGATAATTCTTTCTCAGATAACCACAATTTTTAACAACCAAAATTCGATATTTTTTATTAAAAGCCGTTAAAATAATAGGAAAAAGGAAAGGAAAATTGAAAATTTGCCACAAAACTTTACAATTAAAAATTAAGGTTTTAATTTTATCATAAACAATAACAGTTTTATTATATAAATGCGTTTCTTATTGTATGAAATTTAAATGAAATGATTGGTGACGTCTTCATAATCGATTTTCTCATCGTCTGGCATTTATTTTTAGTAAATGAGCTGTCCGCGCAGGATTTGTGTTAATTTTTTCTTTCCTTCTTTTCCATCGAGACCTCGACCTTTTCGAAGGTCACCGCCGCACAATTGCAACTCTTCCCCCGTACGAGTCACGGTTTAGAAAGTTGCTCAAGTTGAATCACCTGCACACTCGGCCATAATGGAACAATGTGGAAAAAATATGGCTTTGTACGTGCAAAATTTAAGTTGAAGCATTTTTCATAATTATAATATTTCTTTTGATATTTGTATATCTTTACAATTTGAGGAATTATGTAAATTTTTCCATTCCATGTTATTTAATATAAAAGGCTTTTGTTCACTGGATTTACAAATAAATAATTAAAGTGGGGTTTAAAAAACATTAAAAGTTTCAAACAGCCAGATTTGAGGATGACAAATAACCATCATAATCATCAAGCCTTTAAAAACCCGATTACATTTTTGTTAGATATTTTATAATACCTAAAAATATTGGAAACTTAAATCAATTTACCTCTCAGATTTAAATCTTGAGATATTAATAAATAAAAAGAACAATGATTCTCCTTGCAATTCGAAGTAGCTATTGTAGATTTAATTTATTATTTTGTATTTAAAGTCATTTAATATTTTTAAATCTTTCTGCTTTCTTCCCCATACTGACACTTTATCAATAGTGGTAGATTTAGAAATTTAAGGGTTGGTACAAAGTATTAATGAATGCAATAGTTCGACAATACATGAATAATTCATTATAATTTCCACCTTTAGAACATCCAAAGTTTTAACACTACTTATATTTCGTGTTAATCGAAATACGTTTTTAAAAAGATTTATTTTAATTATAATTATTAATAACAATTAATTAATACAATGATTATACGTGTGCACGGGTTGAGGAACAAGTCTAGACTAACTTAACATTAATGTGAATCGCGGAGCTGGAGATTCTGCATCAGCGTTCTGGGAGCTGACACCTAAGCATTTATTATTATAAAGGGTAGATTAGAGGTGGTGACATAACTCCTCCATCCCTAAATTGAAGCATATTCATGGAATGAAGAATGCTTGATTGTTCATCGGTGTTTGTTCTTCAGTAACTTCTTGCCCGGGGATTGATGTCTGGTTTCTTGGACACTTCCGTCGTACCAATCGATATGTGTAGTAAATTCCAACGATGATTATGATAGTGTAGATTATTATAATCCAATAATTTGTTGAGGATTCATTCTTGTATTTCAGCTCCATCAACTTCATCTTCTTTTGATCGCGTTGAATTTCGTGTATTTTATCGAGATCGACGTCTTCGATGGTGATCCTTGGAATTTGGACTGCAGGTGATATTTGGGGTACTTCGATTTCTGGTAGTAACAGGGGTTCTCCTCTTGTAACCGTTTTCTCGTTCATTAGGTTGTATTTTTCGGTCTTGAATTGGCATCCAACGGGTAGATTAATTAAGTAGTTTCATTTGAGCGATGTCAAGTCGGTTCGCTTGCAAATTGTTTGGATTTTAGTCCTTTTTGGGAATATTACTATGTAATTGGATTCGTCGATTTGCTGGACGATGTCTTTTGTAGTTTCAATTGGTATTTGTTCGCATTTGTTTGCGGATGAGGTTAATTTTAAAAGTTGAAAAATACAATCTTCTTTTTTCAATCCATCGATGAGGTCACCAACGGGGCAATAGTAATTGGGATGCAGATTGATGCATGGCATGGACATGTATTGATAGAAATCTTCGTTCATGGTGAGGTAGGTATTTTCGGGAATAATTGTAGTAGCGTTTTGGGTAGGTATTGAATATAGGTGGTAATAGTTAAATGTTTCAGGATGCACTAATGGGAAGTGAATTACAAAAACAATTTTAGTTCCGGAATAATAAGCTTCTACTTGCAATAGGTCATAATATTTGTAGGTGTTGTTTGTTGCAGGTGGAAAAATTAATTGATTAATTGAATTATGTTTCAAAATAATTTTTTGAATGTTTTCGAGTTCATTAATTTTTAATATACTGTTATGGAGTGTACCAAGTCTAGCAAATGTGATTGCGTTTTCAATATCGTTTAATAATTGAATGATTATGTTTACTGTTAATCGTATTTGATCCAAAATATGTTTTGTTTTAATGTAGTTTTCAAAATTGAAGGTAAAGTTATCTATTGAGGTACGAATATCGTTTAAGCCAGTAGCTATTGCTTTTTGGTTGTTTACTATTACTGTGATGGTTTTATTAAAGTTATCAATAATATCGGTTGTTAATGAAATTTCTCGGTTTAATTTTTGAACAATGTTATGTTGATTATTCTTAAGGTCAAGAATAGCTTGATCGTAGTAAACTGCGTCATTTGCGTCTAAATTGCCTGAAATACTTTTGATTATTGTACCTAAGCCATTTATTAAGCCTCTTTTTACTCTGTATGTGGGAATCATGGATTTAATTTTTTGTTCCGCTAATTTTAATTGAAATAGTAGTATATGATCAACTTTATTTAGTTCAACGAGGTATCCTTGACTTGATCCGTTTTTTATGCGTTTTGATAGATTTTCGTAATTTCGATTCAACGTTTTTAGTTCATTATTTATTGGTGTTAAGTCAAAGTAGTGAATAAACGTGTGAAATTTAGATTTCATTTTTGCTGTGCCTAATTTATACGGGAGGATGCCGGGGTTCTTGTCCAGGTTCGTTATTTGAATTTCTTGGAGATTTGCTGTCGCTGACAGGATCAGGAGGATTGTATGAGTCCTGTAACAATTTGGTTGTGTCAGATTTTGGTCTTCTTAAATTTTGTTTATGTAACTGTCTGTTTGTGGTTTTAATTTTTATACCTTTGTCTTCGATTACGTTCTGTTTTAAAAATTTTGGATTTAATTTATTTCGACTTGCTGTTGTAATTTTTCTGTAAGCGTCTGAGTCGGGTTCATAGTTGAGTGGTTCATGACGATTTTGATTATGATATTCTATTGTTTGTACTTTTTTATTGTATAATTGCTCATTTAATTTTTTATAAATTTCTTTTGTTATATCGCGATGTTCTTGAATGTAGTTGTTCAATAATTGATGATTTAAATTGATATCAAAAGGGTCTTTAGTGTTTAGATGTCCGTTTATTATATCGATAGGTTTTTGTTTTGTCATCGAATGTATAGAGTTATTGTATCCTAAAATTGCGTAAGGCATGTGATTTAAAATGTCAATTTTGTTATTATTTTTACTTTTAATTATTCTTAGATGTTCGACTATGGTCGAGTGAAATCTCTCAATTGGGCCGTTAGATTGTGGGTTATTGACTGTAATGTAATGAGTTTTAATTTTGTGTGTATTAAAGAATTCTTCTACAACTGTATTTTTTAATTCGGTTCCTCTGTCCATAACAACTAGTGAGGGGAGTCCGTGATGGGTCATAAAAATAAGGAATGATTTTACTATTTCTATACCTGACATACTGATTAGAGGATAAGCTTGAGCGTATTTTGAAAATGTGTCAATTAATGTTAGAAATTTTTGTCCTTGAGCTTGAAAAGTATCTGCATGGATTATTTCGAATGGTCTTGATGGTGTGGGTGTAATCATTAATTTCTGTTTGGGAGGATTTCTGTCATATTTATTTGTTTGACAAATTTCGCATAAGTTTATATAATTAGTTACATCGTTTTTTATTCCTGGCCAATAATATGATCTTTTAATTCGTGATTCGGTTTCTAAGATTCCACGATGGTTTGTTTTGCCTTCATGAAAATTAGATATAATTTCGTTTTGTCTTTCTTTATTAATAACATCTTGCAATATAGTATTACACTTAATTAATTTGTACGCGTTATTTTTAAATGTTTTTCTTAAAATGTCGCAAAATTGTGGTACATGTATTTCGTTGTCAAAATTAATTGCGTGTGTGAATTTTGGATCTATATAATTTTTAAATAATTGAATTACGTCATTTTCCATATTATTTGTGGATACTTGAGCATATAATCGTTTTTTTGTGGGGAATATTTGTTCTATTTTTGGTTTCAAGGGGGAATGTAGTACAAAATTAATTTTTATTTGATGGTCGAATGAATTTAGGTTTTTTTCAGAAATTGGAATTTCTTGGATGGGGCTTTCTTGATTTGAATGAGCTGTATTATCGTCGTCGTTATTATTTTCACCTATTTCGTCTGCACTAATTGTTTCTTCTGTATCTGCTGATATTCTACGATTAATTTCTTCATTGTCTCTAATATCGCCTAACGGAATGTTTTCGCTTATGTTCGCTATTATTAATTCATTATCATTATTTTCTTGTTGACGTTGTTCTCGTGATTGCATTAAATTATTGAATTGATTCATGTATTCAAAAAAATCAAATGACTCTTTAGTGTGAATTTCGACACGTGATAAAGCATCTGCGTTCGTGTTAAATTTGCCTTTTTTGTGTTCAATTTCGTAATCAAACTCTTCTAATTTTAGTCGCCAACGAACCAATTTTGAGTTTGGCTCTTTTAGTGACATTAGCCATTTTAACGGTTTATGATCTGTGATAATTTTGAATTTTCTGCCGTATAGGTACGGTCGAAAATATTTGGTTGCCCATACAATGGCCAATAGCTCCTTTTCAATTGTGCTGTAATTTTGTTCGTTTTCATTTAAAGTGCGTGACGCGTACGCGACGGGTTTGTCTTTACCAACCGGACCTTGTGACAAAATTGCGCCGATGGCTACGTTGCTCGCGTCTGTGGTTAGATTGAAATTTTTACTAAAGTCCGGGTATTGTAGTATGGGGTCGTTTGTTAATAATTGTTTACAATATTCAATACATTTTATAAATTCAGGGGTATGCTCGATCGTTGCATCTTTTTTTAAACAAATTGTGAGTGGTTTAGTGATACGCGCAAAGTCTTTTATAAATTTCCGGTAATAGCCTAGGAGACCTAGGAATCCTTTAAGCTGTTTCTGTGTTTTGGGTAAGGGGTATTTTTTTATTGCTGAAATTTTGTCGGGATTGGGTTTTACGCCATCCGGTGTTATAATATGACCTAAATAGGACACTTGTTTTTTTAGAAATTCCGATTTATCGGGTTGAATTTTAAAATTAGTTTCTCTAAGACGTTTAAATACTTTTGTTAAACTTACAAGATGTTCTTGCAAGGAGGTTGAATAGATAATTATATCGTCAAGGTAAACTAGGCATATTTCGTTTTGTAAACCGCGTAATACATTGTCCATCACCCTTTGAAAGGTGGCTGGTGCATTTTTCAGGCCAAATGGCATTCTGATGTACTCATAATGACCATTTTCTACATTAAACGCAGTTTTAGGGATATCTGTGGGATTCATTTCGATTTGATGGAATCCACTAGCTAAGTCTAGTGTCGTAAAGTAATTACATCTACCTAACTTGTCTAATACGTCTGAAATGTTTGGTAGTGGGTATCTGTCATCGGTTGTCTTTTCGTTCAATTTACGATAGTCTACTACAATTCTCCACTTCTTTTTGCCAGAGGCGTCGGCCTTTTTTGGAACAATCCAAATAGGAGACGACCAAGGAGAATTACTTGGACGAATTATTCCTTGTTCTAACATTGATTTTATCTGTCGGTCAACTTCAGGTTTGTGAATAAATGGGTATCTGTACGATTTCGTGTACACAGGTTCATCGTCTTTTGTTTTTATTGAGTGTTTCACCTGGTTGGTAAAAGTTAAAGATTGATTTTCAGTATGAAAAATGTCTGAATATTTCTTACATAATTTTAATATTTTTTCTTTTTCTTCGGAATTCATATGAGATGTACGGATAATATTGTTAATTTTAGTTTTTGAGTTAGGATCGGGTTCACTAATATCAGTGTGATATAATTCATAATTATTTTCGTCAAATGGAAACGTCTTTATCGGTTTTGTTAAAAGGAAAATTATGTCTTTGTCTGTTTTGTTTAATATTTCAATCATTGCTAAACCATTTTGAGAATATGTTAAGGTTTCGGGGATTTCACAATTTTCAATAATTTGTTTGGGTATAATTATTTCGCCATTTAAATTGTCTACTGGTACTTTCGTTACAATTCGGGTATAGGGGTCAATTTTTGTTTTAAACAAAATTGTTTGCGAAGTTTCTTGATATAAAATTGGTATTGTGCAATTGGGAGTAATTAATTTTGAGTTTACAAAATCTAATTGAGCACTTAATAGTTTTAAATTATCTAAGCCTATGAGTCCATCATAAACTGTATGAAACTTGAAAAGATAAAATTTGAGATTTATATTTTCTTTAAATTCTTTGAAAGCTGGAATTTCCGCACAATGATCGTGTGTCGATGATTGGAAAACTGTGGATACAGTGAATGGTTCATAAAAAATATTATTTTTGTAGTTTTTAGAAGCAATTTCTGGGTTTATAAAGGATTTTGTAGATCCAGTGTCGATTAATAATTTTAAAGGGGGATTTGAAATTTGGATGTAGGGTAATTCTTTTTTATTAGTGGATACATGATTTTCAATATTGATTAAGTTGTTTCGTCGAGATTTTGAACCTCGTGAAAATTTTCATCAAATTGGGATTCTTCGATATTTCCTTGTGAATTAGTCTGATCATTTATATCGGTGTTGAAAAGTTCTTCGGCAATGTATTTTGGTTTTCCGCCGTTATTTTGAAAATAGTTATTTGTGGGGTTTCTACGAAATTGGGAATTACCTTTCGTAGTTACACTCATTGGTGTAGGTCTGGGTTGTGGGTTGTTTGGGTTTGATTTCCAAACGTTTTGGGGTCTACCAAATACTTGTGAGTTTGTTGGGAATTTTCGAAGTTGTTTATTATAATTTTGTTGTAAATTAATTGGTTTATTAGGAAATTGATTTGTATTATTATATTGATGTGGTCTATATTGTGCAAATTGTTGCTTTGCAAATTGTTGCTGTGCAGGTAATTGTTGATATCTTTGGGGTTGTTGCAAATGAAAATTGGGAGTTGTTCTTTTTATAGGAACATTATGTTGATTTGTTTTTTGGTAATATTTAATATTTTCTTCTTTTGTAATGAATTGTATAGCTTGTGCAAGTGAATCTGGTCGCATGGCACGTATTATCGGACCTAAAGGTTCTCTAAGACCTGCTAAGAATGTTTTCAACGCTTGTTTCTTGAAAAATTCGCGCTTAATTGGCTTTTCTGCGGCTAAGCAATGTAAATCTATGTAATTACAAATTGTATTAAGAATATGGATAACATTTTCATGAAATTGATATGGTGTTTCGTTTGGTTTTTGTTTTAAATTAACTAAATCCTGATTTAAACAATTTTCGTCTCTTTGATCACCGAAATTTTGTAAAAGTGCATTTTTTATATCATTCCAATTATTGGAATTGTTAATAGCAATAATTTCTTCCGCTCTACCTTCTAGTTTATTTAAAATACCATTTAACAACAACGTATTTTGGAAGTTGTTCACGTTTTGTGCATCGAAGTAGTGAGTAAGCACTGATTCGGATGCATTAATAAATCTATGCAATTTATTGGGGTTCCCATCGAAATTTGGGATAATTGATAGAGTTTTCATATCTAGAACTGGTACTACTGCCATATTATTTAAAATTTGAATTGGATTATTAACTTTATTAATTGTTAATTTACTTTTTATATTTTTATCTTGAGTTGTATCTAACGTAAGTTTATTGAATATTTCTGTTAATTGTAATTCCAGATCCCGGTTAGTTTCGCAGGAGGAAGTAAGGGGATAAGGAGAGTCTGACATGAACAAAAGAATCTCACCACGTTATCACAACGCTGATTTGCATTTCTCTCGGTTACCGGCTCGAATTGTCCGTGACGGAATTTTCTTGCGATGCCGAATGTGAACCTCGGGAGTCTCGTTTTCTTCTCAAATTCTTCTCGGATCCGCTTTCATTCGGTAATTGTTGTGTTTATTGATTGGAAGTTGTACTTCTTCTTCTTGGAATGGTTCTTCTTGATAGTACCGAAGGAATTAAAATTCCAAGCCCGTAATTATTGATTGATTCACGATTTTACGAACTGTACTATCCGCACGACTGCGCCACTTATATTTCGTGTTAATCGAAATACGTTTTTAAAAAGATTTATTTTAATTATAATTATTAATAACAATTAATTAATACAATGATTATACGTGTGCACGGGTTGAGGAACAAGTCTAGACTAACTTAACATTAATGTGAATCGCGGAGCTGGAGATTCTGCATCAGCGTTCTGGGAGCTGACACCTAAGCATTTATTATTATAAAGGGTAGATTAGAGGTGGTGACATAACTCACTCTACCTTTAACCACTCGTTCCTTTTTGTTCAATCATTCCATCAAATTATTCATCAACACTGCCTCATACGTTCTAAGTCTAAGAACACTCCTTCACAAATCATGTCTTGCTTTATCCTCTACAATTCTTTACAGAGTACTATATACTAGTCCCTGATTTATTACTCCCCAGTACTAGCCCATTATCGTGTACATCTTTCTCTAGCTTCTTTTTTCGGCAAAGTCATAGCAATTTTGTCTCCAATACAATTTACTGCTACTACTCTGTAATTTTATATGTGAACTTCATATCCTCTTGATGTACCGTGCGTATAACAACGTTCTACAACTCTCTAAACTCTTTATTTTACTCTTTTTGTATTACTTTCCATATTACAACCTTTAGTTTGTCTATTCCTGCAGCTTTTTTTTCTTTTTACATTCTTAATCACCTCCTCCTCTATGAAGATCTTCACAATTCATCTCAATATTGTATCTCTCACTTTTTTCTACACTTTTTCGACCATCCTTGCAAAATATCCCTTATTTTCTTTATTTCTGAACAAGTGTCTTTGTTGTTTATCCTGTTTCATATCCCGCTTCTTTATTTCTATCATTGCAGGTCGGCATTCTTTATTGTACCTTATAAACACAGCATTAACTTAGTTATTTCATTTACACCTTTCGAACTCCATCTTTTTATTGTCATCATTTTTCTACAGGGTCCGGCAGGGAAGTATGACGTTTTTGAAAAAATCATAACTCATAAAAAGAAAAGGTTAAAAAACATTCATGTACGAAAAATAATGTCATCCAAGTGATGTCCGTTCTTTTCCACACACTCCTGAAGTCAAGTTGAGAAATTGTGTTCATGCATCCTTCCAACATGTTGGCCGGAATCGCTTGATTTGTCGGGTGATAGCTTTGGGCAGCTGATCAAGGGTTCAAGGTTTCTCAATAAATACGCGGGCTTTTAGGTACTCCTACAGAAAAAAAATGATCGTTGGGTTCACTCGATTTCCCCTCGTAGCAAAATGAGTCGTCCTGGAAAAAGTTCTCTCAAAAATGCCATACACTCCCTTGAGGTGCGACAAGTTGCCCCCTCTTGCTGAATTAGCCGTACTCAGGGACATTTTCAGGGACACTTCTTTCTCCACCTCGAGGTACTCCGAGCTTCAACGATCCTCTAGTATGGAGGTTCTGCACACACTTAAAGATGGTATTTCGTATAGGAACCATAGACCGTGCCCTCCAACATAAAATTGTGTTCGAAATCTGAATTGTGTAGCAACCACAGAAACGGGGCGTTCTATGTAAGTGTCTTAAACAAATACGCGTTTCTGTGGCGTCCACGTTTCCATAACGACTAAACGAAACAAAATGGCAAGGCCGGGTGGTCACATTAGGCTGCCCCTGCGCTGAGTTATACGCGTTCCAAAAACATCATACTTCTCTGCCGGACCCTTGTATACCCTTAGAATTTTTTTGGTCTCTCGCCAGCGTCTAACTTGCGTTTAACATTTTCTTTGCATTTATTCAAACTAAAAGTTTTTGGGTCTCTTACCTTCCTCTCTCAATTTTGCCTTTTCCTTATTGCATGTTCATCATACATTAGCAATATAAAATTTTTGATAATGCAATAATTTATTTTTATTTTCAATAATGTATTCTTGTAACTTATCAAGAACAAAGGTAATTAATTTAGATTCCTCTTTAGTTATTATTATTTGTTTTAAATCTTGCTGCATAAATATAGTTCAAAAAATGAACTTTAAGCATTCTTAAAATGTTCTTCTGATACAATATTCTTTCGCCTGGCTTTTTTTGCTCTTCATTTTTTTGGCTTTTCAAGCATATATCTCAAAATTCTAATTTTATTTATTATAAAGAACTTGGATTTTCTAGCTTACTTTCACGTTATCCTCAATCCTATACTTATATAATTTCTTATTTTATCTTTTACTTATTTTTTTTCCTTGCTATATTAATTTTTCTCTTCTTCGATTTTCCTTATTTAATCTTAAGTCACAAATTTATTATTTGCAGTATCTTCAGTTGTATTTAATATAAATTGCCTATCTATTTATCTTTTTCTTCTTTGTCATCTTGTATTTTTTAAGAACACTTTCTTTTTAACTTTTCTAATTGATTGTTTATTTTTCTAGAATCTCTCAATTTCTTCTCTTTTTGCTTATTTTTTCTCCAACTTTTTGTACAAACTCTTTTCTAAGTGATTTTCAGGTTTCCGTTCTTTGTCTTATTTTCTTATTCTCTTATTTGCTATTGATAATGAGTGCTTTGCACTCGAAATGTATACATATAGCGAATAAAAAATATTTTGTGAAAGAAAGTGTTACCATTATTTCCTGTGTAATTATCAAATCTATCTTCACGTAACTCTCAAAATCACGTTTCTATAAGTATCAACTAAATCAGAAACACTATAACCCATTAGCGTCCAGCGTCATCGTTTGAGGACAGTAACACTATTGCCATCTCGTTATTTAAGTATAAATTTTTATTAAGAATTTAGTTGATATATCGCTAGATGACACTACTATTCAACAAATAACATAGTGTGCGTTCATTTCTTTGCGTTAGTCTGTTGTTCATAAATTGTTCTAGTTGACGTATTTTTGTGAATTTGACAAGTGCTGCTATTACGGGTAATAAAGCTTTTCAAATATAAGGTAATTTGTTTTTTGTTCATAATTATATTAAAAAATACATTAGAAATACGCAATAATGGTTTTTGGTAAAAAATATTTGTATTTGATTGCCTGATATATAATGTCGGATATAGAAAAACAGCTATTTCACTTTATTTGAAGCGGTATTGAAATATTATTTATAATATCTATTTTTCAATTTTAGTATTACGTATTTGACAATGTCGAAGAAGTGGCCAAACGTTTTTAAAACCCTGGAGGCAGCTCATGAATATTTTTATTCCGAAGAAATTGAAGCGAATATAATTGCTTTACCCCCTGAAGTTGATGAACTGACAGACGAGGAAAATTTTGACGATGAAGAATTATCATTACCGATTGTGTCAGATATTGCAGGGTCCATTGAAATTGATGTTGATAAAACAGAAGACAAGGAGGAGAATAGTGACGCTAAAATTGCCGATTGTGAACTAAATACCCAAGTGAGCGGGCGAGAACCTAAAAAGAAACGACAGAAAATAGACATAAATTGGAAAAAAATAAATCCTAAGTATATTGCACAGAGAAGCGCAAATACAGCGAATGATTGTTTTGAACAAATGAAGACTATCTTGAAAGATTCAAGCCCGGTTGACATATTTGAGCAGATATTCACAGAAGACATTTTTGGACATATTGTGGAAGAAACAAATCGCTACGCAAAGGAAGCAAAGAATAAACATGACTACTGTGTTACAATTGATGAAATCAAAATTTTCTTTGGGTTCCTTATTTTCTCAGGTTATCATACACTTCCCAGTGAACGAGATTATTGGTCAGATGCACCTGATCTAGGAGTACAGTTGGTGAAGGATGCTATGAGCAGAAATACATATCTTCAACTAAAATCTCTTACACATTTCCAAAATAATAATTTGGCTGCCCAAAATACACAAGACAAATCATTCAAGCTAAGACCGATTATAAATAAAGTAAACCTAAGTTTTCAAAAATATGGTATTTTTGAAAAATATTTATCTATAGATGAAATGATTGTTCGGTACTACGGTAAACATCATCTCAAACAATTTATAAAATCTAAGCCTATTCGATTTGGATATAAATTATGGGCAATGTGTGGGTCTAGTGGATATTGTTTTAACTTTTCATTGTATGCAGGTAAAGACATTCAGGAAAACAACAATGATAGACCTCTTGGTACGAAAGTTGTACTGAATATGTTGTCTGCTGTACAAGATCCAAGCAGCTATATAGTTTTCTTTGACAACTTTTTTACAAGTCACAATTTGCTTGTTACTTTGAAAGAAAAAGGTTTTCGAGCAAGTGGCACAATAAGGGACAACAGGACCGCTAAATGTCCTTTGGTGTCATCGAAAGAGCTTGAGAAGAAAGAAAGGGGAGCGATAGACTTTAGGTTCGACAGCTGTAACGAAATTTTGATAGTGAAATGGAAAGATAACAAATGTTTTTCATTAGGCACTAATTTTGATAATATAGAACCATTTTTACCAGTTCAACGCTGGAACAAAGTAAAAAAAGAACGCACGGCTGTTCAACAGCCACAAGCAATTTTCAATTATAATTCTTACATGGGAGGTGTCGATCACCACGACTGGTTACTCGAAAAGCATACTATATCTATTAGAGGAAACAAATGGCACTGGTGCCTATTTACCAGAATTATAGATATGGCTATCGTAAATTCATATCTTTTATATAGGCAAGTACATGGCTCGAACTCCATAACGATAAAGGATTTCCGAAGAACTATTGCCGTTTCTTATTTGAAACTTGGACATGGAATAAAAATAGGTCGTGGTAGACCAACAAGTTTCCCAGGAACATCCAGAACAAAAGTGTTTGATGATATAAGATATGATCAGAAGAATCACGTTATTGAAAAACGAGAAAACCAACGAAGGTGCCAGTTTTCGAAATGTTGTAGTAAACCACGAACATTATGCAAAAAGTGTAACGTAACTTTGTGTATTACATGTTTTCCAAAATACCATAATAAAAATTATAAATAAAAATTAACATTACTATTTTAGTGCAAGATCATTTGCAAATAATAAATGTATGAATAAAAGTTTAAAATTAAGTGTTTTGTAAATTATTACACATCTCATAGCCCAGCGTCCTCAAACGAGGACGGTCCTTTCTACGGCCCCTAAAGGACTTTTTTGCAATTAATCGATTATATTGTATTTAGGCGGATATTAAGAACAAATATATGTAAAAAAAAATATTTTTTTTTAAGAAAAATAATTTGGTCGTTAATGGGATAAGTCCATAAATGTACGGGCCAGGTAAGGTCATAATATTTCATTTGGTAAATGAATCTTTCGATCGAATGTTATAGACTTGATTGTTAAATTATTTTATTACTTTTGCTACTTTATTTTTAATTACATCAATGTAAATTATTTACTTGTTCCAAATTTATTATACCATAGTCACTCACAAACTATTTAACGTACTTTCAACAATTTTAGTTTATTTTGCAGAAATGAATACGTTCAAACTAGTGTCTTTGATAGCCTTGCTATTTGTAATACGCAAATTACTTTTGTATCATTCAATGTCTGTCGGAGTATTAGCCAGAGAAGTAGTTGTTTCAACAAGTGACTTGTTTTTGTAGTCTTATTAAGACTCATTTGTTGTAGATTTTAAAAAATATTTTCGTGTTGGTCTAGATTTTTAAATATTTAAAAACTAACAATGCACAACACGTTAAAATTGGTGTATAAATAATATAAAATATAATTTGTTTATATGTATATACATTCACATGTGCATTTAGGTATAATTCTAATTATGAATTAATTCCTATTAACTTGAAACAAAACACAGTATGTACTGTATTCTTGGATAAAGTAGAAACAATTTTCTTGGAACAGCTGTTTTATGTTTTGTAAGAACATTTTTTGCGGCAATGCTTTTATTATTTCGGGGAGTTTATTGTACAGGTTTATACATTACACAATACATTTGATCGGGAAATTTCCTGATTCAAAACAGTTAACTGATAGTGGTTCGGAAATAATAGAGGCGACATATTTAAGTAGGCTACATGAAATATCGTCGACTCCAGCAAATGATTTAGAGGAAATGTCTAGTAAGACAGCTTCTACTTCAGAGGGAGTAGTTGGTTCAAGGAACATGGTATGTGTGATCACTGGAATTTGATAATTCTTCAAATGAAGACCGCAACCACAAATTTCATTAAAATACTTATTAAATTCGTCCACGATCTTGGTTGGCTCTGAATAGATTATTTTTCATAATTTTTCTAATTTTGTATCCTAATTTATTTTAAACTCCATTTATTATTTTCTTAAGAGTCCTTTTCTCATTTAAAATTTTTCTTTTTATGCTTCACATTTTCTCTTCATTTATTTCTACTAGAAAAATTATTTTGCCTTTAGTTTTTACTTTCACTTCTACTTTTTCATCATATAAAGAAATATTAGTATTATTTTAAATTTACGTCTTTTCCTTCTATTCATTGTCCATTTTCTCTGCATTCGTAAGTAGAATGTTAGCAATGTTTGCAGTATTTTTCTATATATTTAATTCTTTTTCAACTATTTTTCTTGTTCTCTTCTCTTTTTTTAATTCCTAATTTGCCATCTAAAAAAAGAACTAGAAATACTTTCATCATATAGAAAAAATAATGTTTTGTTTAAAACCAAAGTAAGAGTTCTCTATTCGCAACATTCCAGTTTTTTTTTTATTTTTCTTTTTACACCTTTTTTATATCTCCATCCTTATTTATTTTTTATTTTATTTATAAATACTTTCAAAACCTTCTGCCTTCAAAATGTTTTTTTATATATTTAGTTGTATTTCTATTTTGATCTAGAGAAAAATGATAAGAAAGGAATACTTTATATTTTTTCTTTTATTGTATTTTTCTTTAGCTTCCTATTTATTTTTACAATCTTTTAGGTATTTTCTTTTGCCTTCTGCATTCTTATATATTTCATATACCATTTTATTCATTTTATTGTTGTTTTTCCTGTTATTTTTTATTTCAAAATTTTGACTTTTTCATCCTCACCTTTCTACTGTTTATTATTAAAAATATTAGAAAACAAAGACTAAAAATATAAAAGTAAAAATCAGGAAAAAAATATAGGTTGTCAACCCTTCAACTATTTTTTAACTAACTACATTTTTTCCTGTCTTTTACTTTTATATTTTTAGTTCTTTGTTTTCTAATATTTTTTATATTACTTCTTTCTCTTTCTTATATTTTCAATTGAATTTGAATTTCTCTTCCGAAATATATGCAATATATTTTATTCTTTCTGTTCACCTCTTCAGAGTCTTCAATCCTCCACCTCATATGTTTTTATGATTATCCTGAGTTTGCGTTTTATCTCATAAGCTTACAAAAAAATCATATATTAGTTTAGAAACTAATCTTGCTATTGATTATTCTTGTAAGTTTGGAGTAAAATAGAAGGCATTTCATTCAGTCAATAAGTTCTTTTATTTGTTTCTTTAGTCGAAAGTCTACTTCTAAACATGAAATGTTTAATATTTTAATGAGATCAGTTTATTTCTTTTATTAATTTTGTTGTTGTAGATGTTGTATGGGTGGCACCAGCGCCTATTCCACTGCGACCTTTCCAGGTCTATTGTGGATCAAATTTTGTTGTTAGTGTCAGGTACCATCATTATCTAAATTTTATAAATTTGGTGTTGATCAGTTTATTTCTTTGAAAAACAAATTATGTCATATGATTGGCAATGATGTATATGGAAAGATGACAGAAGAACCTTTGTTATGTTTTTATTTTCTCTAATAACTTTCTTGTTAATGTCCTGTATATTCAGAACAACATAATTCTCATAACGTTACAGGTTTGGTGCTTATCAGTTTTAGGTCTTCATAAAATATTTTATAGCTTTATTTTTTAGTAATAACGACGCAGCTCAAAGAGCAATAGACTAATAGAGGTTGTAAAGCTGTTTTTGTTGTTGATGAAAAATTTTGTTTATAGATTTAGCATTGATTAGTTGAATGTCTTTAAAAAACAAATTTTCTAATAGTTCTGATTCTTTGCCAATTGTGGTGTAGCTTATAGCAGAACCTTTGAAAGTTTTATTCTCTACATGAAGTTTGATGTTGATGCCCTGTATTTTTAGAATATTTTTAAAGCATCTTTATATACACAGAAATAACTTTAATTATCTTATTTGATTACTATACGGCAATAATCAACTATAAATTATACAAACATTAATGTTAAAATTCTTACCATTCCTACAACCTTATACCCTCCCCCTTTTAAGAGCTCCGCGTAACGGCAGTTTTTAATTCAAATTTATAGCAATTACAATCTGAATAGACTTTTCATAAATTTACTATAAACTGTGTCCCCATTTCGTCCGCTTCAAATTTAATTATAATAATATCATACATACAACCCTTTCGCAGACCGCTTCAACATCATCGCCCCCGGTCCCTAATCATCTCGCCAGCATGCGGCGGTGGTTGTATGCCGGTGACGGCGGCGCCCTTTCAATCTATTTCGCGAGGGCGTTCCGCTACTCTTTTATGATTATTTTTCCGTCTGCAATCTAATATTTCACTAAGCATTCGCCCACCACTCCACCATCGCCCCCCATACTCGTCCCTCGTTCCCCCCAGTCCGTCTCTTGGAAAATATTGATTTGCTTCCTCCGCTCAAACGAATTAGATTACTGCTCCTGTTGCTTCCTGCACTCGGAATATCGACGCTTAATTAGATTTACCCGCGTTTATCAATATTCACGGAATTCTCACGATGCTGCACACAAACTGAGATGAAATAAACTGTCTTTATGATTATAAAGTACAATACAATATGATACGGTTTTAATTTGATTTTTGGTGATGTGCTTAGATTTGAAAATAAAGATGAATTAAAGTTTTTGTTTACTATACTACAATTTAGATTTAGTTAGATCCATATTCGAAACACTATTTTACGAATAAATGTCTAAGATTTTATATGAAAGCTTAAAAAATATTTAATATTTACAGCAATTATGAAGACCCTTTAAAGTAACAAGCGCAATCACTTGTATACATAACACGGATGAGGTACCACTTGGTCAACAGTATTCTTCGCTACTACCCCCACTATTTACATAAAAATATGATAACTAATAATATCAATTAATGCCTTCATCAGGCTCTTGACCACTTTTTTGTTAGCGACCTTTATGAGGCCTCAAATATCAATGATAAAAATGAATTATAAAATTTAACGATGCAGCTTGTAAAATGAATATTTTACATAACATATTACATTATTCACTCTCCCTGTTTTTACTAATCAAATACTGATTCTAAATAATAAATAACAGATGAAATAGACAATTTTTTTAGGCTTGAAATTCATAACTTAATTCTTAACCTAAGATAATAAACTCTTGATTTATCGTTTTTTTTTCCTCATGAGGTTGTGTTGTTTATCATCCCTGTATACTCCTGTGTCTTCTATGAAGTTTAGGAGTTTCTACCAGGGGATACTCCTTAGCTGTTCTGCAGGAAGCATAGGCTTCCCGAATTTCGCCGTGCGTTCTCGTTTATATGCTTTGCAAGGGCACAGTAAATGTTGGGGAGTTTCCTCTTCTTCCAACACCCACGGCATAGAGAGCTTTTCTCAATTCCCATCCTATGTTTGTGCTTATTCAGGTCTCAGTGCCCAGTGATTAGTCCTGTGATTTTTGTTAGTTTCAATCTGCTCAGTTTTGACAGCATCAGCATGCTCATTCCGATTTAGTTATGATATGCCTTTTTATGCTCCTCTGCTAGCTTAGGTTGGATTATTTCCTTTCCGGTTTCATGGGGTATACCAAAAGCGGGTTCAGGTCTTATAATTCACCCGCTGCCCCTTGTTTGGCTATCAAGTCGGCCCCCAAGTGTCCAATAATTGGCATGTTTCCCCAGAGAAATTACGAATTGTTTGCTCAGGTTGCACCTTCCATAAATACCAGGCCCGGTTTCTTTAGTATGTGTACCAGATGGTTCCTTTACACGTTCCCGGGTATGTTCCATTTGTCCATTCACTCCGCTGTCGAACGATTGTTTTGAATCTTCGGAATGGGTGTACGATTTTAGTAAAGTCGGACCTCATTTTTAGGGTCTCTTCTTCTTGTAGTACCTGGTTTCTGGTCCTGATGACCCCACATTTAAAGTGTGTTCATTTATGTGCATCCTATAGGCTGCATATCTAGCTTCCATCATAGCAAATAGATGTAGTGGTGGTAGCGATAATATGTATTCCATGGCGGCCGTGGTCGTTGTCATCATTGCCCCAGTGATCAGCAGACACGCCTGTCTCTGCACTCTTTCAAATTGTATTACTGCGCTTTTGGTTTGGGTCTTTTCTCCCCAAACGAGCGCCGCGTATGTCACTATAGGTCTTATGACCACAGTGTTTACCCATTTTATCATAATGGGTCTCAGTCTCAGTCCTATCATTTTTCTGGTCGCAAAAAGTCCTCTCATGGCATTTTTGATGATGCTCTCTAGGTGGAAATTGAAGTTCAATCTGGTATCAAGTATGACCCCTAAATATTTTACTTCATTTTTGTGCCCTCTGCATCAAGTTTTATACAGTGGTTCCAAACTTCACGCTTACTAGAAGGGTAGAAATGAGTAGTAGCAGAAGGTCGTCCAGCGACTAACGCTTCTGCTGTTTTTCCATATAGGGTAGTTGCTAAAGTCCGGCTTCTGAGTACCTTGTTTACCCATTGTCGGACTTGCGGATTAATCCCTCTGTTCTCCATGGCTGCTGCTATGGAGTTGAAGGTTGTGTTGTCAAATGCCCCTTCAATGTCCAGAAATGCCCCTAACGCAACGTCTTTGCATTGTAGGGTCCTTTCGCATCTGCTCACTAGCTGGTGGATTGCTAGTTCGCATGACTTTCCCGCTTAGTAGACGTATTGTTGACAGTGTAGTGGTGAGTCCTTTCATTCCCCTATGTGCTTGTTTACTAGTTTTTGCAGTAGTCTTAGAATAAATGATGACCAGCTGATCGGTCTGTAAGATTTAGCCTGGGAATATGAATCACGCCCTGGCTTAGGTAGGAATACCACCTCTACAGTCCACCAGCTGCTTGGGATGTATGAAAGGGCAAAACTTGCTCTGAGGATATCACATAGTGGTTTCCTCAGTTTCCTTTTGTAGTATATATATATCCTATCCTGTCTGAATGGCTTGAACGTGTTAATTTCCCTCTCAAGGTCACCTGGTTTTTATGATCGTTTTCGCTGTTTCCCAGTCCCGTTTTGGAGCCTCTGAGTTGGACTCGCCTAGGTCCTCGAAAAAAGGATTGTCAAGTATTGCAGAACCCGGGAAATGCGTCTTCACTTTCCATTTTTAGTCTACATTGAGCCTATGTTCCCAGCATGATCTTTGCTAAGCGTCTTGAGTAGACGCGAGCTTGTGAGTTCACTTCCTATACCCCACAGTTTTTTTTTCCAAGAGTCTCTCTTGACCTTATTGATAACATTGTTATATGCCTTAAGGGCAATTTTATACTGCGCCTATTCACCGTTTTCCTTGGCTTTGTTAAATAATCTTCTGGTGCGTGCCTTTGCCCTATTAATATTCTTGTTTGGTAGTTTTTGGTCAGCTTTCTTCAAACGCAGTATTGATGTAGTCCGTGATGCTTTGCACCATGAACTCTAACTCATGCGTTGTTCTCGAGAGAACCGATTCGGCTGGCTAGTACCTATTTCTATAGATCCCAGTCAGTTCTTCTTGGGTTTCTGTTTTGGATTTCCGATGTTTCTTCTGTTTCGATATCGAATCGTATGTATTGTCACGAGACGCGTGGGGGAAGGGATTCGTCATCGACGTGCCGACTGGATCGAAATAAAAAAAACAAGTGTCAGACAGAAATGTCAGATAAATACGTGCTGGTAATATTAATTGACTTCAATAAATCATTTGCAATTATTTACACACCCGTATAACGTGCAAAAACGTTACATTGGTGTCAGGTGTGGGGTGTGAAAAATTGCAAACAAAATGGCGAAATGCGTTACAATAACGGACCTAAAAGTGGCTGAATTAAAAGTGCAATTGGAAGAACGGGATTTGGATACGAGCGGCAAGAAGAGTGTGTTACAACAGAGACTTAAGGAAGCGCTGCAAGAAGAAGGCCATGATCCAGACACATTTTTATTTGATATCGGAGGCGACACAGCATCAATTATGGAGCAATTGAGGCAAAATTCCGATAAAATGACAGAGAAAATGTTATAAATTTCTAGGAATCTGGAAGAAAAATTAACGGAAAATGCCGATGCAATGAAACAAGAAATGCTAGAAATTTCTAAAAACCTGTAAGAAAATCTCTAGAAAATTCAAGGAAAATTATCGAAATTGAATATAAAATTAATGAAAATTCGGAACTCGTGGAAAAGAAAATATATCAGAAAATGACAGAAAATTCCGATAAAATGAAACAAGAAATGCTGGAAATTTCTAGGAATATGGAAGAAAAATTAACGGAAATAAAAAGAAATTTCGGAGGAATTGAATTAAATGACATAAAAAATTATCCTGTCCGCTCGATAAAAATGAAACCACCTAATTTTGATGGCCAAACATCTTGGAATAATTTCCTTAGACAATTTGAGGCCGCAGCATCAGCCAATGAATGGAACGCAACAGAGAAGGCTACAGCTTTAATTCTAACACTGCGTGGGGATGCAACAAATGTCTTGCAGAGAGTGTCCCAGGGTGAGATGAATTACGACCAATTAATCAAGCATCTGGAAATAAGGTATGGTCAAACACACCTTGAATACGTGTACCATTCACAGCTTAAAAATCGCTGCCAGAAATCTGATGAGAGTTTGTAAGAATTTGAAGCAGATATAGCTCGATTAACACGACTGGCGTATCCTGGTGCAACAGAGAACATCTTGGAAACATTAGCTGTGCAGGCATTTTTAGATGGATTGAAGGATAAAGACATACATCAGGCATTGATACTCGCTCGACCAATTAAATTAGTAGACGCACTGTCTCGTGCGCTCGAGATAGAAGCAGCGAAAAGTACAGCTAGAAGTCAAGGCCGTGTTCGGAAAATGGAAGATTCACGAGAAGGATCGGATGATCTTAGAAAAATGTTACAAGATATCATCAAGGAATCGTTAGCAAACAGGAAGAAAGTGGAATGCTGGAAATGTGAAAAACACGGTCATATACAACGTCGGTGCAGAGAAAGATCAAATAATCGCACCAATGAAAAGTCGGAAAACTAGAACAAGCCGACCTCAGGGGGTGTCCGTCGGCTAAAAAACATCAAGCCCCTAGAAAAACTGCAAAAGTAGCATGCTTGTCACACCACGTCGATACGGTTTTTGTGGATGGAAACATTGATGGAAACTCTTGTCGACTGCTACTAGACACGGGTGCTACTAGGACAATTATAAGACATGATATTGTATCAAAAGCGCAAAATATACGACTAACGACCTGGAAATTACGAACAGCAACAGGAGAACCTGCTAATATTCATGGTGAAATAAAATCCACGATTACCATAAGGCATCATTCCAACACCAACTCACAGAAGCTGACATTGAAGACGCATTAATTCTCGCTATGGACATCATGAATACTAGAGGCTTCCTGTTGGATCTTAAGAATGGAATCCTAAAAGTTAATGGAGAGGAGGTGGTACTCCACAGACGGAATATTGGTAGAGTCCGGGTAACCCTCCCAACGGAAACATCAGTTCCGGAGAGAAATGAGGTAATTATTGAGGGCCAATTGGAAGAAGCATCCCATCACAAAAACATTATGATCTTTGAACCTATCGTTGATGACGATAAACTGGGACGAGGAGTAGCAATAGGAAAAACACTCGTTTGCACCGATAACAATGTATTAGTTAGAATAATAAATACTAACTATTACTCTGTTCATTTGAGGAAGGGAGTGCTGCTAGGACATTGTTCTGCTGCTTCATCAATATTGCGGAAAACCACAGCAGAGAATAAAAACAATAAAATGAGTTACCCGGAACTAGAAAAGTTGATATCCCTTTTGACCCAAGATTGTAATCCAACTAAAAGAGAAAAAGTAAAAAAGTTGATCATGGAATATCAGGACGTATTTGATATTGGACAAAAAGGAAGAACCAATATCGTTCAACATAAAATTAATACCGAAAATTCTCGACCGATTAGGCAGACAGTCAGAAGACAGCCACTGGCGAAGCGGGAGGAAGCTGATAGGATTGTGCAGGACATGGGGAGCGAGGGCATTATAGAACCATCTAGTAGTCCGTGGGCCTCGCCAGTGGTATTGGTAAAGAAGAAGGACGGATCAACTCGCTTCTGTGTTGACTATCGTCAACTAAATAATGTGACCAAAAAGGACAGTTATCCTTTACCCCGAATTGACGACACATTTTATACCTTGGCTGGATCTACTATTTTCTCCACACTGGATCTTAAAAGCGGATATTGGCAAGTTGAAGTAGCGACGTTCGAGAGACTAATGGAGACGGTACTAACAGGACTAGGAAAACATGTTTGGTTTACCTCAAAGATATAATTGTAATGGGAAAATCCTTCGAAGACCACATGAAGAACTTAGAAGAGGTGTTCCGACGATTAAGGGATTCTGGACTGAAACTTAGCCCGAAGAAGTGTCACCTTTTCAAGAAAGAGGTGCAGTACCTAGGACACATTGTTTCAAGCCAAGGTATTGCAGTCGACGGCCAAAAGATCTCAATGGTGAGGGAATGGCCAGTTCCAAAGGATTTACACCAACTCCGGAGTTTTCTTAGATTATGCACGTATTAATGTCGTTACGTTGCGGGATTTTCAAACATCGCTAAACCATTAACCCGCCTCACTGAAGGAAAACAACGGTTCTTCTGGAACGGGGAATGTCAGGAGGCGTTCCAAAAACTGAAAAACGCACTTACCAGCGCACCAGTTCTAAGTTATCCGTTGTCAGAGGGAAGGTTCTTGTTGGATACCGATGCAAGCAATGTAGGAATTGGAGCTGTTTTATCACAAATACAGGATGGGCAGGAAAAAGTGATCAGCTATTTTAGCAAGACTTTATCCAAGCCGGAGCGGAACTCCTGCGTAACGAGGAAAGAGTTGCTTGCAGTAGTCAAATCAGTAGAACACTTCTATAAATATTTATATGGAAGGAAATTCATATTGAAAACCGATCATGCTGCTCTTAAATGGCTTCTTCAGTTCAAGAATCCGGAAGGACAAGTCGCAAGATGGTTGGAAAGACTTCAGGAGTTTGACTTTGACACTGAACACAGAGCTAGAGCGATCCACAGGAATGCAGATGCTTTGTCGCGAAGGCAATGCCCAGAAAATTGCATCACTGTAACAACTCAGAATCAAAGGAAAGTCAAGTACTCCGAACAGCTGTAGAAAGCGATGACTGGAATTTAAAAGAAATCCGGCAGGATCAAGACGACGACCTTGTTCTAAAGCCCCTGATGACATGGAAGGAAAGTGGAACCAGGCCAACATGGGATGAAGTCTCCAAATATTCGCCTGAATTGAAGTCATACTGGGCTCAGTGGGATTCTATTGTACTGGACAAGGGACTGCTTAAACGCATATTAAAAGAATCAGAAGGCCGCGAAGAACGAAGGCAGATTATAATTCCAAAGAGTAGAATACCTGAAGTGATGAAAGAGATTCATAGTGGATCTTCTGGTGGACACCTGGGTATGTCAAAGACTTTAAACAAACTTCGGGAGAGATTCTACTGGGTGAACTGTAAGGTAGACGTCAGGGAATGGTGCAAGAAATGTGTGATTTGTGCAGCAAGTAACGGTCCACAACGACGAAGGAAAGCACCTATGCATCAGTACAACGTTGGTAGTCCTTTTTAGCGAATCGCAATTGATGTCGCTGGGCCATTCCCCGAGTCTCACCAAGGAAATAAATACATCGTGGTGGTAATGGATTATTTCAGTAAATGGGTGGATGCCTATGCGTTACCAAACCAAGAGGCTTCAACAATAGCGGAAGTACTAATTAAGGAGTGGATATGTCGTTTCGGCGTTCCCTTAGAACCACATTCTGACCAAGGAAGAAATTTCGAATCGAATCTTTTTCAAGAGGTATGCAAAATCCTTAAGATTCATAAGACAAGGACAACAGCTCTGTATCCACAATCAGATGGTATGGTGGAACGAATGAATAGGACCATCAATCGCTATTTATCAAAAGTAGTCTCTGACCATCAAAGAGACTGGGACCAACATCTCCATCTTTTCTTGCTGGCGTATCGATCGGCTGTACATGAAATAATCGGGCAGACTCCAGCGAGCATCGTCATGGGTCCAGAGCTACGACTTCCATGTGATTTAAAGTAAAGAGTTGTCCATTTCAATCGTCTGACCTCTTATGCTGGCGAAGAAGATGGCGCAGCGATTCGTGCGGTGGTTGAACAAAGCGACGAGAAAGCATTTGAAGACTTCATGGTTCAGCACTCTGATGGACGTAAGAGTCGTTTTGATGTAACGAGAGAAGAACAACGAGATCTATTCCAAGTACCTTCGGACTATTGTCTTGCCCATTGTGTGACCCAGGATTTGAAGATGTCACGAGGAATTTTTTTTTTATCCTCACGAGGTGGTGTCGCTTAGCGTCCCTGCACTGCGGTCTCCGTGGTCCTTTTGTGCGCCTCTGGCTGTTTTACTCCTTTTGAACTCAAGTATCTCCTAAGAAGTCCAGGAGTTTCTGCCAGAGGATATTCCTTAGCTGTTCTACAGGAAGCATGGGCTTCCCGAGTTTCGCCTTGCGTTCTTGTTTGTATGCTTCGCAAGTGCACAGTAGGTGTTGGGGAGTTTCCTCTTCTTCCAGACACCCACGGCATAGGGGGCTTTTCTCAATGCCCATCCTATGTTTGTGCTTGTTCAGGTCACAGTGTCCAGTGACTAGTCCTGTGATTCTTAGTTTCAATCTGCTCAGTCTAGACAGCTTCAACATGCTGTCAGGTACCGGACCATCTAGGAAGAGTCTCGTATGCCTCATTCCATTTTGGTTTTGCCATGCCTTTTTGCGATCCTCTGCTAACTTGCGTCGGAATATTTCCTTTCCGGTTTCATGGGGTATACCGAAAGCGGGTTCAGGTCCTATGAATTCACCTGCTGCTCCTTGTTTAGCCAGCAAGTCGACCCTTAAGTGTCTAATAATTCTTTGGTCCTTGGGTATCCATACTAGCTGTGTTTCTCTTGTTGTCGCCAGTGCGTCAAGTCATGTTTATGCAAGTCATGACCAGCCTGGACTGCACTATCGGTGAGGCTAGCGCTTTTATGGCTGCCTGGCTATCTGTCATAATGGTAATTGGTCCTTTTTCAAGTCCCGACTCCATTACGTGATGAGCACACCAGTCAATGGCGGCTATTTCGGCCTGGAAGATAGAGGCATGCTTCCCCAGAGCAATCGCGAATTGTTTGCTCCGGTTGCAGCCTCCATAGATACCAGCCCCGGTTCCTTTAGTATTTTAGGCCCCGTCTATGTACCAGATGGTTCCTTTACTTGTTCCTGGGTATGTTCCATTGGTCCATTCACTCCGCTGTGGTATGATCGTTTTAAATCTACGGGATGGATGTTAGTACTTTAAATGTTGCCGGTCTTGATGGCCCCATATTTAAAGTATGTCCATTTGTGTGCATCCTATAGGCTGCCTGTCTAGCTTCCATCATTACAAATAAATGTAGTGGTGGTAGCGATAATATGTGTTCCATGGCTGCCGTGGGCGTTGTCCTCATTGCCCCAGTGATTAGCAGACACGTCTGTCTTTGCACTCTTTCGAGTTTTACTGCTGCACTTTTGGTTTGGGTCTTTTCTCCCCAAACGAGCGCCGCGTATGTCACTATAGATCTTATGACCACAGTGTATAACCATTTGGTCATACTGGGTCTCAGTCCCCATGTGCGTCCTACCATTTTTCGGGTCGCAAAAAGTCCTCTCATGGCCTTTTTGCTGATGCTCTCTAGGTGGAAGTTGAAGTTAAATCTGGTATCAAGTATGACTCCTAAATAGTTTACTTCATTTTTGATTGGAACTTCCATTTCATACATACGTAGTGATTTTATGTCATTGGACGATCGCCGTTTTGACCGGGTTTACAGTTAACCCTTCATTCCTGCACCATTTTTCTACGGTATTTAGTGCCTTCTGCATCAAGTTTGATACAGTGGTCCCAAACTTCCCGCTTACTAGAATGGTCAGATCATCTGCATACCCCAGTGCATATATGCCCTGGGTTTCGAGTAGCAGCAGAAGGTCGTCCATGACGAGGTACCATAGGAGCGGCGAGAGAACACCTCCATGCGGGCACCCGCCAGCGACTAACGCTTCTGCTGTTTTTCCATATAGGGTGGTCGTTACAGTCCGACTTCTGAGCATCTTGTTTACCCATTGTCGGACTTACGGGTTAATTCCTCTTTTCTAACGCAACGTCTTTGCATTGTAGGGTCCTTTCGCATCTGCTCACTAGCTGGTGGATTGCTAGCTCGCATGACTTTCCCGCTTGGTAGGCATATTGTTGACGGTGTAGTGGTGAGTCCTTTAAAACTCCTTCCCGTATGTGCCTGTCTACTAGTTTTTCTAGTAGTTTTAAAATAAATGATGACAAGCTGATCGGTCTGTAAGATTTAGTCTGGGCATATGAATCACGCCCTGGCTTAGGTATGAATACCACCTTTACAGTCCGCCAGCTGCTTGGGATGTATGAAAGGGCAAGGCTTGCTCTGAGGATATCACATAGTGGTTTCCTCAGCGTTGCTATCCCCTTTTGTAGCATGATAGGATATATCCTGTCAGGACTTGGTGATTTGAACAAGGAATTGCTAGCGTCTTCAGGAAGAAGTTTGGAAGGTTGGAGGAACTACGCACTCAATGTCCTAAAGTCGGAAGCATAGTCCACCTAGATGTTAGTAGCCACCTACCGAAAAGGATCATTTACTATCTGGTAACGAAGACATACTCTCATCAGAAGCCAACCTACAGGGATGTATGGCTATCATTAAATGAGTTGAGGGATTCACTTCTACGTGAGGGTATCAAGAAATTGGCAATACCGAAACTAGCTTGCGGGTTGGACCAATTGGACTGGAAAACAATCAGAAGCATGGTGGAAGTCCTTTTTGCCAATTCTGGGATCGAGATTTTGGTATGCTGTTATAATTCCAGTGGTATACGACATGAGAAGCCCATAGACTGCTATTTCTTTCGAACGTCAAAATGTACAAAGGGGTCCCAGTGCAGGTATCGTCATAAAGTGCCGGAGGACTCATTTCGGGACGAAACATGCCTAGGGAGGGGGCAGTGTCACGAGACGCGTGGGGGAAGGGATTCGTCATCGACGTGCCGACTGGATCGAAATAAAAAAAACAAGTGTCAGACAGAAATGTCAGATATAAATGTCAGATAAATACGTGCTGGTAATATTAATTGACTTTAATAAATCATTTGCAATTATTTACACACCCGTATAACGTGCAAAAACGTTACAGTATAGATGATCTGAGAGTGATGGTTCGTCAGATACATGTCATTTTTTTACCATGCCTTGCGAGAGGCAAGTGTAATGTCAATTACTTCGCTTCGCACCGCGTTTACAAACGTGGGTACATTTACAATATTTGCTATTTCAATTTTAATAAGATAAAATCTAATAGTTTCTCCCTTATAATGTGGTGTGCGTTGGCATCGCATCCAAGAATCCGTATTTCGTATTTCCTTGTGGTTCGTGCTATATATCAGTCGCTGAACCTCGTTTGTCGGGGGTGGTCCAGGTTGGTCGTAGGGAAGGTAACCGGATCCGAGTATAAACTCCCTCCGCGTTCCCATAATGGCATTAAATTCAGTTTATGTTTTACTATTATACACATAGGTTTGGCGACAATCAGTCGCATGCCCTGTATGTTTAACTCCTTTACTATTCCCTTGTGAAGCCATGGCTCTTGTACAAGTGCAGTGTGCTCACGTTGTTCTGCACCGATATTCTTTTGAGGAAGGTCCTAGCCTCTATTGGTGGTCCTGTAGCCCAACCTACCTGGGTTCCGGTAGGTCCTTTAGATCAATGATCTAAAATTCCTTTTTTGCTCTCCAGAAGATTGTTCTCCTTGGCTATGCTCTCGAGCCATGTCTGGTGGGAAGGTCGGAGCATACTATTCTCAGGAATCCCCCTTTATGGGTACATTCCTGAAATTTCGGTGAGGCTTGTTTTTTCACCATAGCATAAATGCTTTGGAATATCGAGGCTTTAATAGTAAATTAATTAATAATACCTGAGGTCTTTCTGCCCTGTCTTGAATTTAAGGCGAGAAAAAGAAAGTAACTTTGCTTAAGCTTAACTGTCCTGATGATTCGCACAAAAGAATTCATGAATTGTCAGGGGAGGATGTTGATATTTAGAAGGGGTATTTGGATTTCGGGGGATACAGAATTTGGTTGACAAGGGTTGGTTGTGAGGATTATTGGCAAATTTTTTTCGTACAGAAGATCATTTGAGGGATAGTGAAGTGGGTTGGCAGGGTGTCGGAGTTTCGTCAAGGTTCTTAGGGCGGATCTTTCGGCAACTTGGAAGTGGTGAAGGATTGATGGACGGATTTGGGTGAAGAGGATTGCACTATAATCTGCTGTTTTTATCGATATTCCCTGTTGTTTATAAGTTAACGATCTAAAATGCCGAGCCATAGTTTTGATTTTGTTTTTTATTGATAATGCATGGGATTTAAAGGAAAGTTTTGAATCGAATAGGATGCCAAGGTATTTGTAGGTGTAGGTGGGATTGTGGTGTGATTTTGTGGTAGGGGATGAATAGTTGGGATTAGGAAGGATTAATTTTAATTCGCCATTTGGAACACCAAGCTTGGATGGAATCTACTGATTAACTTTTATTTTCAACAAAATAAACAGCGTACGCGTTAATATAATTTTCTAACAAACATCAGCAGTATTATACCTAAAATTAGAAGATATGTGCAGGACAAGCGAATGGTCCCAAACCTACCCTCTAATAAGTAAAATACATGCTGCGGTTGCATTGTTTAATAATAAATTATAAATAAAAAGTCGATAATAGAATTTATCAGCTTAATTACTTGGTATGTAAATAAATTTCTATACACTTGCGTAACTTGTATAGATTTAAGAATGGGTTAGTTGACGCCCACACTACATAAACAGTCAAACTTCATCTACTAATCAACATTTATTTTTTAGCAAAATAAACGGTAAACTTATAATTTTTATAATAGACATATTATACCATAAAATAATAAAAATATATAGGGCTAGTGGCTTTGAACTCACCCTCCAATAGGTACATCATACTCGATGATTTTACCGATTCATTAATTGATTACTGGTGAATAACTTTGAATGTATAAGTTGAAGAATTAATAATTTTAAAAGTATGTAAACAGTGTTATTTAATTAATAAGAATAATTATAAATAAAAGATACACGATGGTTATTTTATTTTATATATATTTTAATTAAATTACTTCATATACAAATTATTTTTTATAAACCTTTAAGTATGTTTTATGGATTGAATTATATATTAGAGAACACCCCAATCACGTGTTCGCCTGGCCGCTTCATTTGTTAACCATTTTGTTTACATTTTCTTTACAATGACTAAGTCTCTAATTTATATATTTTTTTTGTTTCAGGTAAGAAATTAACTAATCAGTGAACTGCATACGGACATCGTAGACAATCATGATTATGTAAGATTTTAATTAAAATAAATATTAACATATTTTGTTATTAAGATATATTATGCAATTCATTTAATATAGATGTATTGCGCCATGTGGAAATCAATAATTCCGTAGAACATTCTGGCAACAGAATAATAAATAATTTACGTTTTAATAAGTCGATTTAATATTTCATTAATGGATTAAACATGTCTTAAGATTAAAGCTTGCACAAAGTAATTATATTTATTTTGCAACATATTAATTAAATAGCCAATGCAATGGTTTAAATTAGAGGGTGTTTTATGCAACCAATAATACACAAAACGGTATCGTTCAGTTGCATAACGCATGAACGACTCGCGGCATCATTAAATTCCAGCATTGAACACCTAACCTTTGGTATACTAAACACAAGCGCACAAGCGAGGACTTTAAACGTCGGATTATTCACCTCGCACGTTTGAATTTAAAATCAACGTTAAAATTCATATTTCCGATAATAATTATAAATTCTCCTGTTATGCAATTCTCAATGTGCATAACAGATATCGACAAAATGTGAAATTTGTTTACATATTTGGTATTCAATGTCCAACTGCAATTATAGAATCATCACGAATTATCCTCAATTATCATTCCATTGAGATAATTCGCTGTTGATGTAATGTTATGTTGATTTAAATATACAGTTTATACGTTGATATTACGTATTTGTTTATTTTAAACATTTTATTTTAATCAAAAGTAAAATTTTAAATCGAGATTTAAATTTCTCAGTTGGTCTTTGATTTGAAATTCAGAAGTATCAAATCTCTAAACTTTTATTTTACAGTTAGTCTTAGTTTTAATTTCAAATATTTCAGATCTAAAGTTACGAATTTTACAGTTAAGACTTAAACTCTAAAATTTCTAATCTAAAATATGAACTCTATAGATTGTAATTTTACAGTTAGTTTTAGATTTAGAATTCTTAAATTTTAACTGATGAATTTTAAAACTTGAGAATTATATTTGTGAGTTGGTCTTGAATATAGAATTCTAAAGTTTCAAATGAACAATTTCAACTTTACAGATTGCAATATTTTACTTATTCTTACATTTAGAATTCTAAAATGTAAAAGTAAGAATTGCAAAATATTTCAAATTCTATTAATAGTCTTAGGTTTAGAATTTAAAAAAGGCTTAAGACTTAATTTTACAGATTTAGAATTTGGTCTATGGTTATGATATGTATTGATTATTATTCCAAAATAAATGGTCTAAAAATGTTTCACTATGGATGAAGGGATCAATTAATCATCTTTAGACCGTTATCGAATTAAAACATCTTCATGAACTTTGATATATATGAATAGAAATTTGCATTCCAGGTTGAAGAAAGTGGCCGTGTCTCTCGGATTAGTTTTGATACACGAAATGGTGATTCGTTGGTTTTACTGACAAAGCCGGAATCGTGACCTCTTTATTTGCGGCCGTGCAATTATCTCTTGGCTAATTATGGCGAATTATTCGAGATCGCTATATTCAGCAAAACTGGGTCTTGCCACCAGAGGAAATGCCAAAGATTCCTTATTCGTTTACGAACACAAACTTATTTTTTTTTGAGTGTTTGTTTTGTTTGGTAGCCCACCCGGAATGTTAATTCCAGTGTATTCAAATAAACCAGGAAGTGTCAATTCGGACGTCGAGCATCCTTTAAAGATATTAACCCAGGGTGACGTCACCATGGTCAATGTGTGGCTTACATTCGTAATGCGCGACGACCATCAAGTTCGTCTTGACAATGAAACAACGACTGCACGTGACTCCCAAAAAAGTAAAAAATAAAACAGAAGAGGAAAGGCGAAAAATTGTTGAAAAGGAAGACCATAAACACACACACACAAATACACAAACACATAAAATAATCGTTCGGGTCGGGTCTAATAATATGCGTTATGGCAATGAGTCGAGTTCGAGTCTGACCCAGTTAGTAGGAAAGGATACTGAACCGTACCTATCTATATCAGGGACGGCGCTAACGGGTGGGGACGTGGGGACGGACGCGCAGCCAACTTTGCGCTAATCGCAACCGCACGTACACTATGCACTTTATCGATTTACACACACATACACACACAAATATCCGATGAAAATTACACAGATTAGATAAACGACCGGACTGGCCAATTATTACCGCCTAAGCAGCTAAATAAATAACCGACCCGCCATTGCGATTATGCAACCGTGCGCAACACCAGGAATCAATTCGAGTCTGTCGGTGTTTCCCGCATTTTTCCACGATATCTTAATTAAAGGCTTTTGTAACGTCCTGCCTCGGTTTACTCTATTAATGACTGGATTTGCATCCAATAACGCTCGCAGATCTCCGCGAATTGCCGATTGCATCAGGAGATATCCCATGTTATTAAGTCCAATTTAAAATCACGTCTTGTGTGTTGGATATTAGACAAGTTGATTGTTTTTCCCCTGTTTGCCTTAGAGGAGGATGTTATGTAAGCCGACGAGTTTCTACTATATAACTTGCATATTAAGAGTTACAAAGATCTCATGAATTCTACAAAATGAATTCAAAAAAGAATTACAAAGCACTTTTTTCATTCTATATTTTGATTTATATGTAGGGTGGGTGGATAGCGTCTGATTCACCCTTAATCAGTAAAATGACATTTTGAATACTTAATAAAGAAATATGCTCTTACAAAACTTCTTCCTAAATCATATATGCGTGGCTTAATTCATGAGTGGCTTAAAAGACACATATCCACCTTACTAATGCATTTTAACTTCTGTCCTTTTTACTTCTTTCCTCTTAACAACAATTATGATGATTCTTCAATATATTCATGAGTACTACCGAATGACAACTTATCCGTAGAAAGGATTATAGGTAATTTGTTCATTAACTAATTCTTTGTTAAAATCCTTAGTTTATGATATTGAAACTGGAGGGTACTATAGTTACATTAATTAAAAAACAATAATAGATGCAAATTAGTTGAATATAAGTGGTTATCCTTTCTTCCGAATCTTTGATACAATTTGTTAGCTGGAAAAGTGGACTAGTGTGTGAGCGTGCGGGGAAAAGCGCTGAAAATTGTCGAGGAGCGTACTTGGAAACTTTTCAGGAAACCCTACCTCAACATTTCCGATCGAAATAAACTATATAGCAAAGTTCAAAAAACTCAGTGTTATTGAACCACCTGCGCAATTTCCAATACTAAAAATAATCCAGGTTCGTCACAATGGCGTAACGTAATGATAAAGCGAATTTACTTTATTAATATATTATGGTGATTATTAAAATCATGTTAATTTTTTTGGTACGTTTCACATGATAAACAATATTTTAATTTCCCAAAGTTTTGGCAACTAAAACGGTACGTTTGTGTTTGTAAAATTTACGATAAGCAAAACGGTCGATTCATTCGTTCGGTGACATTCAGAGTTCATTGTGTTCTAAATCGGTACGTGATAACGTAATTTGGCCACAGCGATTTCAAAATAATCTACTGAAATTGACCGAGATGCGTGTCATTGACCATGATTCGTACAAAAAAGTGTGCACAACATACATTCCGCGCGTATTGCCAAATTTCCGCAATAATTCATTCAAACGATATTAAACAATAAATTTGATTACGTTTATAAATTAACGTAAATACATTAAAACATTACTAAAGAATTGACTGATTTTATTAAAGTTTACAGCTAAGATATGTTAGAAAACTTTGAAGAGATGAGCAGAAGTGAAGCAATAATTTATTTATTCTGAGAAACATTGAAGAGATGATTAAATTTAAAGGAAAACACTAGTTTTATATTAGTGTACTCTTGACTTGAATTTATAATTATAATACAATTAATTATCATAAAACTTATTTTGTTCTTTATTGCTGTTAAATGTATTACAAAAAATGTCAAGACGTCGTAAGAGCAAGCAATAACTGATGATTCCAAGCTCTTACATCTTGACATTTTTACTTTGAATGAGGTTGAATCAAAGGAATATTTTAAATTATGCAAACTGCAAAGTATAAACTGTACATAAGTGTAGCTATAGATGGTCTCAGGAAGGAGTTATCAACGTCTCATCCGCTTAGATTCTCTGTGAAGAACAACACACCGAAGAAATTGACTTAACTATCTCTTTAAAGGATGATATTTGACTGAAGTTTTTTCTTCTCTTTAAATGATCATTAGCTAATACAATAAAATCAAGATATTTATATGCCATTTAAGGAATACTATCTTTAGTTAGACACAAATTTAATCAAACCGAAGATAATATAACTCTAATTTATGCGTACAAAATAATGTTGTAGTAGCTTAATCGTCTACATGTATCAAACAAATGAATTAATGTAGTATGATTGAAGAATGTTTATATTTGGGAGGGGTATTGGGATTTCGGGGATATTGGGATTTATTAAGAAGAATTACATTAAAGGAATTTTTGGGAAGGCATTGATAAATCATAAAGTAGTCTTTTTTTTAAATTAACTTCTAATCAATATTAAAATGTTTCACCACGGGTTAAGTGAGAATTTAATTCATCATAAAATAGTCTCCTTTGGGAGAAAAGAAGTTTTATAACTTCTCGTGGAAAATAGCATCATATCTAAAGATATAAATAAAGAAGAAACTTGAATAATAGACATAGATACTATGATACCCATTTGTCGCTATTATTAAAATAATAATGATGCGAAAACTAATTTCTTTGTATCCTTGATCGTTTGCTTAGTGGAGTTAAACTGTAAGCCAATGATATCGTTTAAATAACATATTTAAAAACATCTATAAAGTGGTCATTCAACCATTTTATCCACAAATATTATATTTATTTTTTTGTATATAGAAAGTAAAATATTTAACAAAACAATTCCTGTGGGTGTTTTAATTTAATGAAAATAATTATTTTTTATATAATGTTAAGATCAGGGATCTCTTGTATAATTTGAAATATAATATTTGTCGGCATTAACTTAAACATTGTTGATATAACAATTTTTTTTTGTGGAATTAATTGAAAACAAATCTCCAGGCGGGGCGAGGTTGTTGCCGAAGACTCTTCTTAATTAAAAACTGAAATTGCGAACTTAGTGTAAAATTGAGGCGAGTTATCGAGGCTATTCAAGACGAAATTAATAACTTGTTTCTCATTAATAATATTAATAATTAGGTTTTTTAATTAAAACTCACTCATTTTTATTTATTTAACATTACATTGCACTTCAGTTCGCTGATGAGACCCAAGTGAAACCGGTCCGTAGCAGTTATTGACAAGGATTTTTTTAGATTTAACTGATATAGAATGAATTATAAATTTGTCCATTTCATCTCTGTCAAATATAATGTCTGTATTTGTTATCTCTCATCTGCCATCTGTAATTTTATTTTACATTTATATATCAATTTTAAAATAGCTGTTTTTATTTCTTCATTTTTAAATTTAATTATTGTGGACGTAAAATATAAATGTCTCTTTTAGATACTTCATCTAACATGTCGCCATCTGTCATTTATACAAACATCTTTCATCTATCAACTGGGATCTGTTACTTTAAAAAAAATATGTCAATATTACTTTAAATTTAATTTCTATAATTTACAAATATTTAAGTTTAATTGATGCATTCCTTCATTAGATGCTTCACCTGATTGTGACATCTGTTGTCTTTCTTCTTTCATCTTCTATCATTTGTCATGTGCCCTCTATCATATATAAAGTCTCATCATCTGTCATCTAGTATCTATCATGTCATCTGCAATTTTTATGAATACAATTTTACCTATAAAAATACAAGAAAAATCATAAAATAACGTTATTTCAAAATGTTAAAACAATTGAAAATTATCTAAAAATCTTCCAACTATCAGCTATTTTAAATTTTATTTACATGTACGTCTCATTTGAGGTTATCCTGTAATCTTAATACTAGATAACCTATCTTCCATACTTAGATTTATTATTTTTATTTTCTGCAAATTTACTCCGTAGTATTGCTTTTTGTCTTCAACATGATTTCTTTTGTTTCTTTCTCTTGTTGGAAGTATATTTGCTTTATAGCTTCATTACTTGGGTTCGTTTTAATTGTGGTTTTTTTCTTGGTTTTTCTCAATTATATCTTGCATTTTGTTGATAGTTGATAGAATGTTTGTGACTATCATCAGTAATAGTAATTTCCTTTGCTATTTCACAGTAATTTGTTTTGATGAGTTTATGTTTTAGATAGTTTCCTTTTTGTTTCTTATGTTCCAAAAACTTAGTGAGAACAGCGATCTGATAAACAATTTCCAATTATTTGTAACTGGTTCGTTATCACGTAGTCTATGATTGAATGGTTTCCCGATGTATTTTGTCTTATCTGGTATGATGAAATTTATAGACTAGTGTGATTGCGGTATAGTTATCTTTTATTAAATTTATTTTTAGTATTTCTATTCATTATCTTTGCGTTTGTTAATATTTTGTCTTTTCTTATATAAATGGCTAGTCCGCCTTCTCTTGTATTTCGAGAATTAAATATTCCATTGCTGTCCAATTTGTATAATGTTTGGTTTTGTGGACTTAGCCACGTTTCCGTTGGTGCTATTATTTTTGTATTATTGTTTAGTGCTGGTCTTCGATTTCTTCATATTTATATCTTATTAAAACAAATATTTAAAAAATCAGTTGAAAATATCACAAATAAGAACTAAATTATTCCAAACAAAACAAATATCAAACCTCAAAACAAAACAGTTGATAGTTTGTCAAAAAAAATAATTTTTACAATTAGTTCCTAGTTTAAGTGATTAAACAAATGTTTAAAAAATGGAGAAAAAAGTAGTATTTACTTTAAAACTTTGTTTGTATAACAGTCCCTGTTATATTTGTGTATTATTTGTGAATAATGATGTATAACGAAGTAGAAGCCTCCACCGTTAACAAATAGTATTTGCACTTTGCAAAAAAACAATTTAATTTTAACAAGAGAAATAAATATAAAAGGAACTTGAGAAAAGAAATTCAAGGAATCTTATAAAAAGTTTATTATGGCGGTTAAAAACAATTAAAATTGTACAAAAATCAACTTTTTAATTGAAATAATTTAAATGAAATACTGAATTTAAAAATTAACTTTGTTTTAACTAGTGTAATTACGGATTACCACGTAGTAACGATCGCCACCATTCTCTTTATTATGTAAATGAAACTTCAGAAAAATGTCAAACTTTGAAATAGTTTGAATTTTAAAAACGGAAACAATAAATGTTTGATAAAATAAACTGCAAAATCTTTATTTTACAGCCATTTTTTCAACTTTCAAAGATATATGTTTTTGATTGATGTACACCTGGAAAAATAAAAATTAATTGTGAATGTTTTAATTAAGTATTAATCATTCCTTTACGTAACTCAAAAACCTATTTCTATATGTTGTTTTTACTTTTCTTCATTTTTTTGAAGATTTAATAAAGAGTGTTTCAACAAGAACTATGTTTTTAAAAATAAAAGGGAAACAAAGAATTTAAAAGATAATGATTCAAATTTTTATTTGTGTTATAAAGAGTTAAGTTTGGCAGTTATAAATAAAAAATGATATCGGACAAATGTCCACCACGACATGTCGATTCCTTCATTAAAATTTCCAATCACTTTATTGTATAATGACTGATTTATTTCGTTAATCACGTCACAGATTTTGGGTTTTAAGACTGCAATCGATACGATTGGCTCTTTAACAAAACCTCACAAGAAGCAATCCTGTAGTTTTAAGTCACATGATAGGGTCGGCCACTTAACAGCTGAATTTTGTGAAATTATGCGATCGGGAAATTTGGTTTTCAATAAATTTATTGATTCGGCGACAGCTTCATTTGTGGCACCATCCTGTTGAAGTCACATGTCTGTGTTATTCATATCTTCAATAATAGGCCAAAATTGAGTTATTAACATTTCGCGATGACATAATCCATTGACCGTAACCGCATTTCCAGCAGAATTTTCGAAAAAAAAACGGCCCAAGCACTCCTCCAGATCACATAGCGCACCGTACAGTACACGTTTAGCACGCAAAGGCTTCTCAACAATCGCTGCTGACAAACGAAAATGGGTTTCGTTTGAAAAAACGATTGTTGCAAATTCTTCTTCCATGAATTCAGTGAATTTACGGTGATGTGAATATTTGGCCTGCTTTAATTCTTGCACCAGTTGCACCTTGTAATGCACCTTAAGCAAAATTCTCCATGTGGTCATTGCAGATAACCTTAATTGTTGAAAACGTTGAGGAACTGATAAATTCAGATCTTCAATACTGTGGCTCACGACTGCGGTGTATTCACTTGAACAGCCCGGTCGAATACGCGTTGATGTTGGCACATTTTGTAGCGGGCAATTCTGTTGACCGAAAAAGTCATGAATTTTACGAAATGTAACTTTTACAGAAGCACCATATTCATAGTTTATTTTTATGCGATTTTCGAGCAAATAAAATAATTATCAAAGTTACTTTTAGTGATATTTTTAAAACAAAACTGTCATGTTTTTCCAATTTGCCCCTATTGAAAAACAAAATTGAAGAACCCGATACAACGTGTTTTTCAAAAATTGGTCAAGATTTTATCAAAATAAATTAATTAATATTTGTAAAAAAACAACTAAAAATAATCGTTGAAAATTTAATTAAAAAATAGCTTATATATGTTTATCTAATATAATGATTTACTCTAATTGATTGTTGAGGCACTTATTTTTTCATTTCATTGTGGGGAATATTGATTTATTAATTTAATGAAATGCAAGGTTGAAAGTTATGGATTACATATGTTTTTATTAATATGTTGTTTCTTTTTATTTTGACGAGTGTAACTTATGTTTGGCACAATAAACCATTATTATTATATAACAAGCCAAAAAATCAAAAAAATTAGTAAAAACTTAAGAAAATTAAACATAAATGTTGCATTTAAATTTAACAACACTTTTTTAAAAATCATAAAAAAACAATAAGGATAAAACTAAAAAGGATCAACGCTCTGGGGTTTATTTGCTTAATTGTAATGATTGCGCAAAGATGGCCAAACTGGAAGAAAATTCAATGATGGAATAAATTAACACCAAAAAGCGTTCATTAATAAAAAAAAAACGTCAACCTGTGCAAAATCACTTGATTGAAGAAAACTACCGCTTTAACAACAACTTTAAAATCCTCCACATCTCTAACAAAAGACGGAAAAAATTACTAAAAAATTCTAAATAAATAAAAAACTTCAGTCAGGAAATTTGCTGAACGACCAACTAGAACTCTTCAACTCCGCCCACTTAAGCTGAAGAATAACACTCCCTCCACCCACACTTTTAAAATTTGTATATAATGTAAATAAGTTTGTAAAAAACTTTGTATTATATTTTTTCACCTGAAGAAGCTAATTGTAACGAAACAATTATAGTGAGTTAAAATAAAAAGTTAAAAATCATAAATAGTTTACTATATTATTATATTAAGTGATAATGATTTACCCTTCAATATTCGACGTGTTTATGAAGTATGTAACATCAGTTATAAATTAAATTCATTGTATTAATACCTGATTTCCCTTTGATTTTTTCAACAATACGTTAGAGCGACAGTTCTAGATTAACCTTATAGTCTTTAGAGATAAGATAAAATATTATATAAAACTATTTTAATTTTTAAATAAAGTAAAATTCACTTTGGTAATATCACACTATTTATTTAAAAAGTGACTCGAGTTTCGATCAACAGCTGATAATTTTTAAACTTTAAGTTTGAAAATGATCAGCGGTTGATCGAAACTCGAGTCACTTTTTAAATAAATAGTGTGATATTAACAAAGTGAGTTTTACTTTATTTAAATATTCAAGATGTATCACGAAGTGAACGCCTCAACCATTAATCAAAATACAGGAAAAGTATTATAGTAGCCACATCACTATTTTTTATATGTCGATTTTGTCAATCAGTTTTATTAAATATTTTTATAACCAATAAAGTACTTCTGGTTGATATAATGTAATGATGTAATGATTTATGATTATTTTATGATGCTTCCAATTTCTCTAAAATCAAATTTTTTATAAGTAGAACTCTTCTTATAAAAAGTTAATTATGACGACTAAAAACAATTGAAATTATACATAAATCAATTTTTTTATTGAAATAATTTAAATGAAATACTGAATTGAAAAATGAACTATGCTTTAACTAGTGTAACTATGGATTACCACGTAGTAACGATCGCAACCATTCTCTTTATTATAAAATAGTTTGAATATTAAAAACGGAAATAATAAATGTTTGATAAAATAAACTGCAAAATTTTTATTTTACAGCCATTTTTTTCAAATTTTTCACATCGAATATATTTAAAATGAAAAACATATTGTTTTCACTTGATTGATGTACACCTAGAGAAATAAAAATTAATTTATGAATGTTTTAATTAAGTATTAATCATTCCTTCCCGTAACTCAAAAACAAATTTCTATATGTTGTTTTTACTTTTCTTCACTTCTTTTCTAAGTTAAAAGATTTTTTTGATCATGAAAACAAGTAAAGAAGAATTAATAAGAAGTGTTTCAACAAGAACTATGTTTTAAAAAACAAAAGGAAAACAAATAATTTAAAAGATAATGATTCAAATTTTTATTTGTATTATAAAGAGTTAAGTTTGGCAGTTATAAATGAAAAATGATACCCGAGAAATGTCCACCACGATCACACTTACACATGTCGATTCCTTCATTAAAATTTTCAATCACTTAATTGTAAAATGACTGATTTATTTCGTTAATCACGTCACAGATTTTGAGTTTGAAGACTGCAATCGATGCAATTGGCTCCATATAGACAAGAGCAATCCTGTAGTTTTAAGTCACATGATCGGGTCGGCCACTTAACAGCTGAAGTTTGTGAAATTAAACTCTTCTTAAAAAGATTAGGGAATTAGGGAAAATATATGGTGTACCTCAAGGATCAATAATTTCACTATATGAAGTATATACCAGGTGTAAAGATATTTATTTTTTCTTGTATTTAAGTTAGACTTTTATCATCATATAAATACAGCATATTTTTACTGTTAAAGCAATCAATCAAAATTGCGACAGCATTGAAGATGTTAAAAAAAAGCATAAGGGTTCTGGTAAGCATATTTCAGTTAATTAGATAACATATATAATAATAAGAAAACTGGTTATGTACAAATAAACGTATTACATACATTCTTTTTTCTGTATGATGGGCAAAAAATCTTGTAAATAACATTGAAAATGATTCAATAGTATCAACGCATCGTCGATTTCAACCTTTGTAGATTATCAGAAGCAGTTTTAAAGTAATGTTTACTAAACACCTTCACCTCTGCACTAACATAGCTGACATAATTGATAATAATTATTTTTATTTCAAGGTTTGAGTATATAAAACTACTATCATATTTAAATTTCTTCAACTTATATATATTTCCTCCAGTAAGTACATTGAATTACTTTTGAGAACGTATCATTAAAGTTAAACCAATATTAGATAATAATACAGCCACTTATTGTACTTAAAGTACTTAGCAAACTAAAACGTGTACTAAATGCTAAAATTATGTTAATATAGGACAGAATGTATTCCTCCTCGCCAATTTTCTTTAATGAAAAGGGATACCATCAATAATATTTAATTGAGTGTATAATGAAACGAAATCCACTGCCAAACATTGTAATTAATGATGTAAGAGAAATGAGTAATCGTCACGCCGCAAGCCTAGCCCAGTATTTCCCTTAAACAAGTTTGTACCTTCATGTATAAAAACACACAAAAAGTTATTATTTTGTACGTACAAACACGAATAATAATAATAAATACGTACATACACTAATCAGTAATCGCATAGAGAGCTTGGCTAGTTCGTTCGTTCGGAGCTGTTGCAACATATGACCTAGATGCAGGTCATTGCTATGTTGCGAGAGCGTTCCCATTGAAAACGAAATGTAAGGTCGCTCGGTGGGATTCTCTGCATTCCCTCGACCAATAGCCTTCCGCCTCTTTCCCAGCGGCGCACCCGATTGGTCGGCCCGAAGGACCTTCCAACACTGGCGCAACACTTAATGCCTCTTCTAATAACATTTGAACATCTAAATCTGCCCGGCGACTATTTTTAGTAGATTGTCGCTAGATGACGCCCTGCCAAACGCCAGAGCCTCGGCGGCGGCGGTGCGACTGGACAGAGGCCATGATCGAATGACACAATTTTCATATTCCCCAATACAGTTTTCTAAAAGTTATACATACAATTGTTCGTTTTTCAACATTGAGGTCGTTTAGAAGAAATTTTAGAAGTCAAACTTAAATTCAAAAAAGATATATAATTTGTGATAACTCAAAAATTATATTTGAAAACGTTTTAAAGCATGTGATATGTTGCTTTAGAACGAAATCGAAAACCATAATTTTACATCAAACTTTAGGTAAATAAGGTTTTATTTAAAAAAAAGTAAAAAAAAAACTAGAGTTGATTTTTTTAGAGTATTGAAAATTGCTAATTCTTTGAGTATTCAATTGAACTAAAGAATATTAAAACTTTAGATTTAAACTGCAAAAATGGCTTAAGTGCTGAATACTAAACATTCCAAATATGGAAAACTTTTTATCATATCCTTCAAATGTAAATTTATTAAAAGTAGAAAATTGTACTTCCTCTTTATAGATTAATTATTTTTATAAATTCTGAGTTTCTGATATAAAGAATTGTAGTACAATTTAACATCAGTATAACATTTCGACACACAGGTATAAAACCAAAATTAATAATATATTTACAGTTAAATATTTTAGAGCATTGGAGAATTGATAAATAAAGGTTTTTTTAGAAAGAAGAAAAGCAAAATAAGAGAAAAATCAAAAGCAATAACTCAAGCAAAAGTAGAGGAAAGCGTAAATCCAATAGCAAACGTATTGATTAAAGAAATATTAGTAACAAAACGTATGAGAGAAAATAGTCAAAGTAAGATAATTTAAATTATTAGATTTCAATTTTGGAAACAGAATTTGTATGTACATTCCTTTGTAAAACATTAAAAATTGCTACTAATCCTTTTTTGGCAATGTGGTAACATATTACATCTAATAGTTAAACTACTCCTCGTACTAGGGTATCGCGAGGCATTGGATTACATTACTGCCATGACATGACTTAAATCACATTAAGTGGCAATTTTGAAAAACTTATTTTACACTTCAATTAAAATTTCTTCATAAATAATTATCAAAATTTTTAAAATTTGATTTCTTATTTCACAATTCAGTGGGATTCAATAATATGTCTGTCATAGATTTAGGGACTTTTTTGATGGTTTTCTACTCTGGTGGGAATTTTGAAGACTTTATTTCATATTAGGACCAATAATATGAAAACAAATTTTCAAAAACTCTTCATTGATAACAAAGCAATATTCAATAATAAATATTTCACGGTTTTATAGTAATGCAAAAACAGTGATATGTAATTATATACAGGGTGTCCCATTTTAATCCGCCAGTAGCGATAATTCTGAAACTTTGCATTGAATCAAAAAGTGTTCCAAATGAAAAGTTAATGGTTCTGAGGGGGACATCTGATGCCGTAGACTTTGCCCCCCCAGCCCCCCAAGGGGGGCGGGAACAGGGGACAACTTAAAAATTTTAAATGGAAACCCCTATTTTTTATTGCAGATTCTAATAGACGGTTAAAAAGTATGTAAGTTTTATCCTAAACATTTTTTTATTGGTCGAGAGATGGCGCTGCAAATGTAAAAGTATTTTGTCAATTAAATTGCGAAAATCGTCACGTAATTAACTGTTATTATTACTTAAGACTTGCTCACAACCTTACAAGGTTGTTTTTTTCTCAGCCTGCCCAAATACTAAGCTACTGGCGGATTAAAATGGGACACCCTGTATATATCATAGATTTTCCAATTTGGTGCTAGTTTGAAAATTTAAAAAAAAACATTAGGTCTAATTATTTACAAAATCCTTCTCAAAACTTTATCAAAATTGAATTAAAACAATTGATAATATAGCAATTTTGAATTATCAAACTAAATTATTTTCTTGTTTTAACATTTTATTAATTTTTTTTTGATGGCACATTTGCCATTTACTTTATTTCACATTTAATATATATTTTAACCTTGTTTTTAAGTTTTTATCACTCTTGTGAAAATTTTAGAATAAAAATAAATAATATAAAAAAATCCTTCATTAGACTTTACCAAACTGGATATCAGTAAAAAACTAAATTCGATTCGGTAATATATCAACATTAAAAAATCTTTTCCGGTTTCAAAGTCTTATCATATTATTTCACGCTGGTGTGAATTTTGAAAATTTATATTACTTAATAAAATTGTATCATAGTTGGTACTACGATATTAAAAAATCGGAATCATTCTTTGACAGTACGGGGGGTGTCAAATTTGAAAAAAAATTAATTCAAATCATGGATATTGAACACTTTACTTAATAATAAATCAAGATTTAAAAATATATTTTCCCTTATTTAAAAGTTTAATCAAGATTTCCCACTATAGTGTCAATTTTGACGACATTATTTCATATTTCACATGAGTCCAATGGAAATTTTTTCATAATAAAATATATTACAATCCTTTAGTTTGTTGTAGAAAATTAAATAATAATTTAAAAATACGAAAATATGTCGTGAATCTAAATCAATGAGTCTTACTAAGACTACAAAAGAAATTAATTTTGAAACAACTACTTCCCTGGCGAATACCACGATAGTCATTGAATGATACAAAATTAATTTGCGCGTTGTTTTGATAGTTGTACTATTTGTATATAAAAAATATATGTTTTTGACTTGACCAAAATTAGTACCAACATAAAAAAATATTCCCGTCGTTTTTAATACAGAAACGTTCATAACAACTGCAAGGTTTCATCAAACTTTTTCACTTTTGCACTTATTTTGAAGACTTTATTTCATATTTGGTGGTATTGATTGGCAAGTTTGCATTCAACAAAGCAACCTTCTTTTTGCTTACTTCGGTCCATTGTTGATCTAGTGGATGTATCCACATGTCGACTTCATCTTGCGATATTGGTGATTCAATACTTGAGTTATGAAACAGAATGGGATCCAATTGTAGGCTGCTTTGTTATACGTCAATGGGACAATGAAATGAACAATCATCAAACCAGTTTTGAGTCGAGTTACTTCAGTTATCTTAACAAAATGAAACTCTTCTAGATTTATCATAATACTTAAAACCTTCTTTGAATATACAGTAACATTAAAAAGATAAGTCTATCATTGTTTTATTATTTTTAAAGTTTATCTAGTCTAGTGCCAAATTTTAAGAATTTATTTTATACACTGTGTCCCAATTTCGATGCTCACCATTGTTATCTCTGTTATTAGAAGAGGTAGAGTAAGGGTTAAATGGGGAATGTTTTGCAGAAAACAGTGTTCATAACAAATCCTATTTCAAATTTACCTTAACTCTTTTCAATTTTAAGATATTTTGAAAAACCCAAAATTTGCCATTTTATATTTACCTTAATAACTCGATAACGCCTAACGCGACCTCTATTAAACCTTTACATTATTCAGACATTTTTTGAAGGAAAATTTTTTGGTGTAAACAGAAACCCCCGGTTCGCATTTTTTCCAGGTTATTAGCGCCATCTTTTGTTTTTCTTATGGTGGCCATATTGGATTTTAGGTTCATGTTTATGTTTATGTTTATGTTTATTATTCTTTAGCTTACTATCCAAAAATAAAAAAATACATATCAATACATACACAAAAATTAAACGAAACGAACAAAAATTTTGGATGGACGAAGCTGGGCGGAGTTCGTGCAGCAGCGACGATCTTCCACTCTAACCCTTGGTTGACCACGATGCCGAGGGAGCAAATATCCTCTTGGTTCATTAGATAGTGCTTAAAAAGTACTTTTTACCGATGTATAACATGCCTGAAAAATTTTTAGTTACAAGAAAAATTTTATTAAAAACGTAAATTAATCTTTAATTTGAAATTAGTAGGCTATGACATTAAACACCAATGACAAATGAAAGTGAAACTACATTCTAAGTAATAATGTAAAATAAAGAAACGATATCGACATTTAATTTCATTATTAACAAAAATACCGGTTGTCTAATAGAATTAATAAGCCATGGAATTAAACATCAGTGTAAAACAATGAAACAGAACACTAACCTGTCAAAGTACAATTAGCGCTGTAGAGATAAGTTAATTTAAACCCTGTATCTACTTGTAGTTAATGATAAGTAATTATTTATTTTCAAGTATTACGATTTATAAGTATTAATAATGGTACATACATATTCAAACGAAGAAAAAGTTGATATGTTGGACGTATATTTCAAAGCAAATAGAAACTCCGAAAGCAATTTACAGAACTTTGGAAGCTTCAAACAAAATCTAGCTAACTATGAAGTTAATGATGCTGATACACATCGAAATAATGTTTTGCAGAACGTTACGAACAATTTCGGCACATCAGTTCGTCGTGTACCTTGAGAAACAAGTATTTCTAAATTTTCTGTTCACAGAACCTTGAAGAAAAACAAGTATTACCCTTACAAACCAACAAATCTACAAGGTTTAAGTGGTACCTTCAAAAATTCAATTCATTTTCCTAGGAATATACTATGGACAGATGAAACACGATTTACCAATGGTGGAGTATTCAATCGGAATTACTATCATCATTGGTCTACTGAAAATCCACATTTGGTAAATCAAAGACGATTTCAATTTCGATTTGGTGTTAATATCTAATGCTGTTTAATTGGTTTGAAATTTTGTTTATATTTTTATTTTGTTTTTTGAATTCTTTTCGTTTTAGATAGTCACTTAATAGGTCCTTTCATCTTTGATTGGAATTTAAATGGTAACAGATATTTGTAGCTACTAACAAATTATTAATCCCAAAGACATGCAAAACATCTGGTTCCAGCAAGATGGTTGCCCGGCCCATAACACTCGTAACGAACATATGTTGAGAGTAAACTTTAATGAAAGAGTGATTTCAAATAATGAATCAATGCAATGGCCTGCAAGATCACCCGACCTTACACCCAATTGACTTTTATTTATGGGGTACCACTAAAAACGAAGTGTTTAGTTTTGAACCACCAGAAACTCAGGAAATTTTTCAACAAAGAGTAATAGATGTGCTATGATTAGTAAACGAAAACACACTACATAGAGTTTATAATTATTATAGAACAAGATGTTAAAAGTATGTGGAACAGAATGGTCGTCATATTGAACAATTTTTTTAAGTGAATATGACATAAAAGTACTTTTTATTTCTATAATTTCACTTTCAACTGTCATATTTTAAGATTCATTTACGTTTTTATTAATATTTTGCTTGTAACTAAACTTTTTCAGGCATGTTATACATCGTTGAAAAGCACTATTTAATAAACGTAATATGACCACCATAAGAAATACAAAAGATGGCGCTAATAAATTGGAAACAAATGCGAATCGGGGGTTTCTGTTTACACTAAAAAAAATTGTCTTAAAAAAATGTCTGAATAATGTAAAGGTTTGATAGCGGTCGTGTTAGGCATTATCGAGTTATTGAGGAAAATTTAAATTGGCAAATTTTGTTTTTTTTCAAAATATCTTAAAATTGAAAAAAGTTAAGGTAAATTTGAAATAGGATTTGTTATAGGCACTGTTTTCTGCAAAACATTCCCCATTTAACCGTTGCTCTATCTCTTCTAATAACAGAGATACCAATGGTGAGCATCGAAATTGGGACACCCTGTATATCATATCCGTTCAATAACAATTACATCACAAAACTTCACCAGAACAAGTATTAACATTAAAATGAAATCCTCTTTTGATAATAGAGCAACATTAAAAATATATCTTTGTTCTTATTTTTCACTCTGGTGCCAATTTTAAAGATTTAATTTCGTTTTAGTAGCAATTATATCATTTTTTTAATAAAAATTAGCAACAAGGTGTAAATTTGTCTATTATTTAATAACTCAGTAACTTGTTTTAGTTTTATAGGTCTATTAAAGTTTTTTTTTCAGTTTTGAATAATAAATAATTTATAATAAATTATATTGCTTATATAAAATTACCAGGAAGAACATGTTGTTTTTTTTTCCATTTTGCTTAGTAAATAATGAAAGTATAATAATTCTAATAAACAGGCTGGCAAGTTTGAGCGAGAACAATAAATCATGATGCAGCTAATTCAATCTGAGTGGTACTAATTTACCTGGGCGCGGATCTGGAGCAGGCGTTTACGAGAGATTAATGGAATTCGAAACAATGGATTCCGCAATATCATAAAAGGTCACAAACTCTTTTTTTCCACCTTCTAAGAAATATTATCGTTAAAAACTGAATTGGTCGATAAAACGGTTTAACGCCATCTGGATTCTATTAGTTACACCATTAAAAGACAGCCAATAAATGGCGAATACGATACTATTATAACTAAAATAATTAATATTAGTAAAAACAGTATTTTTTGTAAAATTTTAATCTCATTTATAAATAATTGATAATTGCAGTCGATTAGAGAAAGAATTTGACAATGCATTTTCTAAAAAGTTATGCTAAGCACAATAAAAAAAATTACAATAGTTTTTTTCTTCTAATCTGATCATTTTTATAAGTTATAGGGAATACAATGAAACAAAATTGGCGGTCGACTTTTTAATTTAGGTCTCATTTATAAATATTTGATAATGTCAATCGATTGTTGAAAAAACTTTTTAAATTTGATAATTTTCTATAACATTATAACGAAGCAATTGGCAAGAGATTTTCTAATTTTTGTCTTATATATATTTGATGATTGCAAAAAATTGGTGTAAGAATTTTTCAAATCTGCAATTTTCTAAAAATAATGATGAGAAATAATAAACGATCCATTTTTAATTTTGTATTCATTTTTGATGATTTCTGATTATTTTCTGAAATGTTAGACAAATTCCGATAGATTGATTTTCTAATTTTTGTTTTAAAAAATTGAGGATTTTACTGGGAAACAGGACTCCCAGATGGTCGGCTTTGACCATGATGTCACCAGCAGGGTCTTACTGTTGCCAGATCGGGACAGTAGCACAGGATATGCTCCGCCAACTCCATTCTCTCGTGCACCCTCTGCAGTTGGGATCTTCAGGGACTCATAATACATGGAGGTGTTTCTTTTTTAAACTAACAGTGTCCACTTAGGATACCAGTCAGTGATTTTAGGTTTGGCCTGGATAGATTAGCAAAATATTGGACAACTTCAGCGTTGGGTGTTCGTATTGTGTTTCTGGAACAAGCACAAGTGAACACGTTCTTGCACATTAATTTCTATGGTGCTAGAGCCATATCTTGCAATATGTTAGAGATAGGGGCACATGCCTCTTTTGCTAAAGCATCAGCCCTATCGCTCCCTCTCGTGTTTGGGTTTGTCTTGGAACAATATAGGGCATTTTTATTATCTACAGATACCACCTTCAGTACCATAACATATCATTTGTCAGTCTTGGGATGTGTTAAAATAGCAATATTGGTTTTACTGTCTGTGTGGATGTGAATTCCACCTGGGTGATCGTAGACTGTTCCTCTATTTTTATTTCCAGATTCAGTTAGGCACAATATATGCCTACACCTGTTCCTTTCTTGTTATTGCTCCATCCTAGAATATGTGTATAGTAGCTTCTGTAGCTTCAGATGTGTATAGAAGCCTGAGAGTTTTGTGACGTGTAGTGTCTTCCTTAGAAGACCGTCCCACTGAGTCGCTCATCCAAGGATTACCCCATGCCTAGTCCGGTCCGTCTTTGGACACCACATACCGTTTTCTCTTAGTCTTAGCGTTATACTTAGGGTCATCTCCTATATGTATAAATCCAGAACAGGAAGAAAATAACGATCCCATTGCTGACGTCAGTATGGTGCGCATGGCGTCAGTAATTTGCACACATGCTGAATGTGCTGCTTACTTGTTGAAGTTTTAAGTTTAACCCTAGGTCACCATACAAGTGCTGCATATGTTAGTGACGGCCTTTCAACGGCAGTGAACAGTTTCTTAGCCATTCTAGGTGATAGTCCCCATGGTCTGCCTTATGTACGTGCTTCTCCACACTGTCAGAACTCCATGATCGTCTTCTGTATCTTAGTTTGAAGATGATTAATTCAGTTCGGTTTAGTATCTAGGATAACTTTAACTTTACCTGTGAAGAGTGAATGTGGTATTCACTATCCTGGACATGGACAGAATGAACGTGCTGTCTGTTTTTTTTTGTTGGTGAACAGCGTCATCTCCGTCTTAGATAAATTTACTGAGAAGGTGTTGTCTGCACACTATTTCTCCACTTTATTGAGAGCACTCTGCATACGTTCACTGAGTACACCTTCATAACGGTCTTTAACCAGAATTTGTATGTCATCTGCATATCCTTTGGCTGCCAGATTCATTTAATTGCCTTAGCAAGTCAGTAGAGGAGATAGTACTCCTCTCTGTAGACAGCCACTGATCACTCTTGCTTTGAAGACTTCGTTTCATATTGATATTTAAACCGTCCTTTTGCTTAGCATCTGTGGTATCCATTCATTAAGAGCGACTAGTTTGCCAACTTCTCTCTACCCGAGGTGAGTGGGCATGACTTAATATGGGGCACTTAAGCCTGCGTTCTTGGAATATGGTTCTCGTTTCTCGTTTCGTGGCTTTCTGAACGCTTCCTTTTCGGAAAGTTTAGTACCTAATTTGTAAAATATGAATCTGTGATCTAACCATGTCAGAATATTTGTCGAAATATGCCAGTTCTGGATGTGCTTGCTTATACTCTCACTAGCAAGGGTTATAACAATCAATGTTTGTCTTCTTAAGATAACAAATGTTGGTCCACAACCTGTATTGAGTATATGTAGATTTGTGCTAGAAATTAATTTGAGCAGAGCTTTTCCCTTTTTATTGGTGTTCGTGCTTCTCCACATAAAGTGGCGTGCATTTGCATCACAACCTATAATGAGACTGATGTTTGTTTCACAGTATCTGATCGTATCCTCTTTGACACTACATAGAGTTCTTGGAGTAGAACCAAGATATTATCATTGCTTTGGAGGTTCTGATTTAGTTTTTGAACCGCCTTCTTGCAATGTTTTAAGTTTGTTGTTAATTATATTTAGTTCTTTCACTTTTATTAAATGAATTCAATTTTATTATAGGGTTGGTAATTTATTGTAATATCAGAATATAAAGCACTTACCATTTAAGCTTAGGAGCTCTCTATCGGGGTGGTCTCATGGTAAGATTCCTCTCTGCTGTCGTCAGCTTCGCTTGAAGTAGTATGGATGGTCTCACTGGGAGTTTCCTTCTTAGAATTAAGCGTGACTTCGAGAACCAGTCTAGTGATGATTGATTCGCACAAGTTATCCTGAGGATCTCATTAATAAAAGATGGGGCTGACATCCTCCGATATGGCTTTGACTAATTCGGAGGTGAGATCACCATTCAAGATCTTAACCTGGTCCTCTGTGAGTTTCCTCAGGATGTTTTGGCGGACAATTATTGCTACTTCGGTGCCTGTTAGCAGCCTCCTTTTAAGTATGTCTTGAGATTGATGTGTCATTACTTTTACTGAACTTTTCCTAGGGTTCAGCCCAGGAGAAATCATAGTAGGGTCGTCCATACTTTTCCTCTTCTTATTTTTACCTGAACCTCCAGCTCTCGTAGGGGTTATCGCTTTCGGCAAGGCCTCAGATTTTTCAAGAGCTGCGTCCATTCTTTGCTTGGTTTGTGTTCACTGTGCTGGTGGAAGGTCATGGCTTTTGGCCAGTCTGCGTTGCAAGGCGCGCCTTCCTACTTTTAACTTCATATACGCTGGGGGGTCAACAGAGCTGCCCGCTAGAGGTTTTAAAGTGGTTTTAGATTCAGGAGACAGTGGCGAATCCAGAGTGGATTTTGGAGCTACAATCGGAAGAAAAGCTCTATCCAACGGATTAACAGACCACCTGCAAAACGATCATAGCTCCTTACCACCATGTATAAATATTTAGTTATTTCAATAAATGAGTTTTCTAAAAAGTTATAGCGAAAATAATGAAAAACAAATGGCGATTGTTTTTTTATTTTTTTTTATATATAAATATTTGCTAATTGATATTAATTGAAGTAAGAATTTTTGAAATTGGAAATTGTTTTGTTTCTGGTTAGTTAAAAATTAGTAATTTTAAACGCTTTTATATAGTTTTAACAAATTTCTGTATCTGGAATAATGTTGTTTTTTTTTTTTAATTAGAAGCCTATGCTCTTCTTTTTTTTTGAAAAAAGAATGTGATATATTTTCAGAATTTTTGTTTTGAAATCAATTAGAATGACCAAAAATATCAATTAAGCAGAACAACAAGCAATTATCGGTTTTTCCTAATCGAAAACTGTCTCGTCTCACGCGACCAGCTGTGTTCACTTAAGTATTTATCTCCGCGTGTTAATTATCATTAGCGTTCTGTGACGGTGTGAGCAATTACAATAGAGATGCAACAGATTTTGAGAAGGAGATTTCGTTTGGAAAGACGGAGTGGCGCTCGCAATTGCACCGTCCACATCAAGTAGGTCGAGCGCGTTCTATTCTTACCGAATTATCTCATCGATTATCTAATAATAATAATGATAATAATAACAAGAGCGGCGAGAGTGCATTCTACTCTTGTTGTGAAAACGAGGAGCTCTGATGCAACGCTTGCGGTTTCTTTCAGCAAAGAAAAAAAATGTGCGGACTTTCATATTTATTGAATCTAAAGTATATTTGAAAATGAATATTGATTTTTTTATATCTGAGAGGAAAAAATTGATCAAAATTATCTACGATAAACTCTTCTAGCACATTGTGCAATTGATGCAGCGCTTAATGGTGGATAAATGTTAGAGAGGACGTTGCGTCACGTATTGACCTATATTGGGTCGGGTACCACCAAATATTATTATCCTCTTCAGAAGGGTTATCGCTGAATTGCCTTTTCCTATCACTAAAGAGATAAATTAATGCACTCGTCGGCGTTGCCTTCCGGATATCTCTTTCTCTCTCTCTCAACTTTCTTCGCGTTAATACTGCTGCTGTCCCCCGTATGCAACTTTCCATTTTTTTCTTTACTTTTGATCTCCCCAATGTGATTAATTATGTACGCAACGCACGGTGGTACCGCTTTAAACAAAGACCATTATGAAGAGGGAAAAAAATCGAGTTAGATCAAAGCCGTCTCTTTGACTTCCACACTTTCACTTCCCGGTTTTAGGTGTTGTTATAATCGATTTGGCGCTCGACCGTGTGTAATGGTAAATGCTCCGGGGGATTAGTTTCTCGTAAAGGAAATTTTTATGTTTAACGCACTTTGAGAAGATTATTTATTTTTACGGTAAATTCTATTAATGGCTTGCAAATTCCATTACATCATTAGGTTTATTTCAATTTTGCATAAATTTAGTTTCGTAACATTTTTGCCAAAGGCAACACTGTATTAAGGAGAGTAGCATAAATCATTAGAACTTCTTTCTAATGATTTATACTACGTTTTTTTAAATGAATTTTTAGAACTTATCACAATTGTCTAATACGTAATAGGAGAGAAAAATAAGAGAAAAAATAATTTTTTAATAATATAATAATTCGAATTCCATCATCATTTTTATTTAAACCCTTTAAACCCTCCATATTCTCATATCAATATTAAAAAAAATGTTTTTGGCTTCTAAGAAAATAGCGCAACTTTTTTCTTGGCACATTTTTTTCAAGACAAAGAATCATACCAAAGTACTATTTCCCGATCGACAAAAACCAAGGAGCGGTTTCAATCTATTTTCAATCTCATTATTTTAGCTTCTAGAAAGTAAGCGTTTTTACTTTTCATATATAGGGGAAGTATTGTTTTCGTGAAATTTTTCAATGGAAATATATGTCGTTTTCACACTGACCAAAATGTGGAATCCTTTGCTAGCAATTGGCTGAAGATACGACCGACTACAGACTTAAATAATGGCATCAAGGAACTTCCGTTTCACTGGAAAAAATGTGCACATAAAAGCGGTGACTATGTAGAAAAATAAAACATATTTTTTTTCAATTATACGTACAGACCTTTTTAATCTAAATTCCGGTTTATATTTGATTCATCCACGTATAAAAAAATCTATTTTCGTAAATTTCAGGAGTTTTGAGCAAAATGAGGAAAATTTTGACAGAAATATAAATTATTTTAGAATAGAATTGAGATTACAGATTACAGCAATGCTTATATTATAACTTCAGTTGGTGAAAAGCCCATCCGATCGTTTCTTCGTGATGCAATTTGGTTTTTAAAAAATATGGGTATAGTACTATGATGGACACATTTTTTTTATATTCCTGTAGGTTAAATTATTTATTTATTTATTTAATATATATTACCTCTTTATACAAAAAATATACATATAATCGTTTCGCACAAAGAAACAATAAATATATGCTTACCTGTCTAAACAGTAAATAGTTTAGTATTGGCATGCACGCACACATGCACACATTTGAAATTTTGTTATATCATAGTTCAAGGATGAATTAAGAAAGTTCTGCTGCAATTATATACACAGCAGCAAGTCGGCCGGTTCTTGTCGTTTTCACTATAACGCACAAGGTGCACAATTTGAATTTTATGGGTGACCATCATTTTTAAGTTAATATCCTTTCGGTTTTACAAAACATTAATCAATAATACAATAAGTCATTTTTAACACAGGTTAACACAACAATAAATCAATCTTTAATTAGATTTTTTAGAATCATTAAATTTCCTCTTCCTAAACCGCCAACATTCAGATTCTAAAATAAAAAAGATGAAAATCTAAAATCTAAAAATTCTGCGGGTCAGGATGGAGGACGCCCACACACTCTAACTATAAATTTTAATATCATTTACAATTTATTTTTTGAATTTTCGAAAGCTGCAGCAGTTTTACTATCAATTTATCTTAAAAAATCATAATTTGAATATAAATTTTAACATATGTGTAGGGTAGGTAGGTGGTCACTATTCAATCACTAAAATATAGTCAACAATTTCCTATATTTAATTAATTGCTCACTTAACCTGTGGTGAAACATATTTGAAAAATGTTGATTAGAAATTAAAAACACTTGTTTGTTTCACAGAATATTTATTATTTTTTCTCTTACTAGTTTCGACAAATTGTCATTATCAAGGAGTAATGAATCATTACTCCAAGTGTTTTTAATTTCTAAACAATTTCCTAGAAAGACTAAATGCAATTATCCAACAACTTACCAATTAAACATTCCAAAAAGATGGTGTTTATTAAGAAAATAAAACGCATAACTATTTATAAGTTATAAACGTGAGTTTGGCCCTTTAAATTCAAATAAAAACATAATTCTGTTGTTATTTGACCTAGCTTCTCCGTGCCTGGAGATGTAGAAGGTATATTATTGCCTTCATGCATTGTTCAGTACCTAAAACTTCAAGGTTGGGAATGAGTTTCTAGTAAACTTCTTGTTTATAAGTTGACTGTATTATCATCATATTCAAAGCAAACATTTATATGGTTCATTAACAAATTTTCATATGATAGGTAGGTATAAAGATGTGGTTAAATTTATTAGGGCGACATATTGGGGACCTAGATATTTCATTTCTATATACATAGAACACCTGTTCTATTTGATCCATGGACCCTATTATTAATTGTCCAGAATTCCTGGATGAATCCTGCACAAATGATTTGTGCCTTAGTAATATGTAGTTCGTGCGCCATATCAATGTTATACTTCTCTTGTCAATATTATTTGTATTATTAACTTCTTCTTTAATTTCATCACAGGTGAATTTGAGGATTTTCCCTGCTCCGGTAAAAGAATTAAACAACCTTTTTGATTGTGTTTATCCTCCAAGAGAATTAGCTGAATCGATCAGGTTAATCCTTCCCCCGATTTGTCTCTCTCCCTATTTAGAGATAAGGTCCAAGACAACCTAACCCATGGACTCCTATAAAAGATTAGATTATTCCGCTCTAATTATGGATTTGTTTGCCCAAGCTCTACCAAAAGTTCCTTTTAACTTTTACTAATACTTGCTGCTTCAACATGTTTTTTATTAATTTGTTTTTATATGTATTATTCAATGAAGAAGTCCAACTTAATAAAGAAAATCTCTGAGATGACTTAAACTCTACCTAAAAGTAAGATAATTTTGATTCAAGCTCTTTTAAAATGAAAAATTACATTTTCCTCACTACTTTTTCGAAAATCATACACAGAGTATTATATTATCTAGGTTGATCCGAGCAAATCTAGTGGCTTCTTTTGGTTTTCTCTTGAGTGTAGTTTGTTCCAGTGTTTTGCTTCGGTTTTCCTTGTTCTGTTTCCATGTCACATAAATGTGTTTGTTCGACTTCCTTCAATGGTCCGCTCTAATTTTTCCCACCATTCTCTTAAAGATATTAGACAGAATCCTAACAGGTTTGATCGGAGCAATAGAAATTCTTTTTATAGGTTCTAATTTCCCTATGTTCGCCTATATACTTGTTCTCTTTCTAGAGGAGATTGCAAACGACCACTAAAAATGAACTAGTCTAAAAAGTGAAGTAATCTAGCTTTTTCCTTGCCAGATTATCTTTTCCAGAGGATTGGCTGAGTCGATCATAAAAACCCTAAGGTAGCTTCTATATTTTCTTGGAGCATTCTGTTTTATCTAGGAAATCATTAGGTGAAAGTTCTGTTTCCACGATCGTTGAAGATTTTTTCTGTCACATAAACTCCGGAGTGTGGGGTATATTGGTCTCTTTCAAAATAATGAAATTTTGCTTGGTTAATTACAACTATCTTAAGGTGTTTTTTGTTCGAGCTTTTGTTTTACCTAGAGTTTTTGCCTGGTGATATCTTAGTTTTTTTCCTATTTCTAAAGGAGATTCCTTGTTCATCAAAACTCTTCTAGAGGTCTGCTCTGATTTTTTTTTTAACTTCTGTTGTTACTAGAAATTCCGTAGGAAAAGTTTCAGCCTATATTATAATAGGTTTGCAAAGGAGTTCATAAATGATCTTTGACGAATAAGATTTCCTCTATCATTCTGTTAACGGGGGCGCAGAAGACGCCCTCGTGGTGACGAACTGGCAAGGAAGTAGCACCGGCGGTACTCTCTGGAACCAACACGCACTGGAGGCAGCACAGGGGTCCCTGGAGAGGCTCACCATCGATTAACAGCCGCAGGCTTCGATTAAACAGTTTCCCGTAAGTGCTACTTGCTTGAGCTTCCACGTCACGTCAACGTATGGGCACCGACTAGCTGTGAAAAAAAAAGATCAAGAGAAAGTGTATAATTAAAACACGGGGCCAAAGAAGAAGAAAATATATTACAAACAAAAAAAAGACATAGAAAAATATACAATTAATTTAAAAGGCAAGAGGCTTGAAACGGCAAAGCCGACCAGGCTGACTACCGCTGCTGATGGCAGACGACTGGTAAAGAGCGATGGTCGGAGCCTGGTTTTATACGGGGAACTTCGGTATAGCGGCTTTGTTCTTGTCATGTAGGCACGGTAATTCTTGGAACAGGTAATGATCCTCTTCGCCGAAAAGAGGCCCGTCCTATTGTTCCACACTGGCAGCTGCACATTTTGGAAAATTATCTCGTTTGGATTATTTCAATAATGCGGAATTTATGCAAATTATTATTAGGAGCAATGGGTGGCTCGTAAAATGGATTAAAATATAATTACGCATTTGTTACGACGTTCAGGTAAACTAAACGCAGGTAACAATTCTGAGCTCTTTCAAATCTTTCTATTACTTTCTCAGAGATTTTGTCCAGAATATTGGCCTGGGATATTGCAAAAGTGATTATGGCTTTTATAAGATTATTTTCTATTCTTACTTACTAATATTTTTCTAAATAACTCGTTATCCTCGTTCCTATTTATCGTGGAGATCTTAAGTATTTTCCATGACATATAGACTTCGCCTAAGACTTGGGTAACTTTGATTCCACTGTAAAGTTCATTTATGCTCTTCCACCGGTCATTTTTTGAGTTTCCAAGTCACTTCCTAAGAGATTTTGCCTAGAGTATTTGCTGGATCGATCAGAGCAATTATTTTCTTACCTGAAGTTTCACTTATTTTTTCTAGTGTTATATTTGCACTGATTTTATTATCCCCTATCGTTAAGAGAATTGTTAGGATTGAGAAGATGATTAGTACCCCTACATTTTCCTGGATTTTCTATTTTATCTAAGAGTTCCTTAGATGGAGTTTGTGTCAAATTTTTCTTCTTCTTCTTTTTTGTTTTCTTTTTGTTACCAGGGCAGATAACTGAATATTCCTGAGGATTTCCTGATCTTGTTTAGAGGATTGGCTGCATCTATTAGATTAACCCTAAAATGGCTACTACGTTTTCTTGGGTCTACTGTTTTACTTGGGCGCCAGAGGTTATTCTAGAAAGGCGCTTAGATTGGTTATGTTTTCTGCTTCTTACGAGAAATTTTTTCCATTCTTTTAATGATACCACGTGTTATCAAGTATTATTAGTAGCAAGTATATCATCTAAAGCTTCCATTTTTATGGGTGTCTTTGAAGGATGCCTTCAGCTCGTATGTAATAATTGTTTTGAAGATTCGGCGGTTTTAGTAAAAATGCCATTATTATTGAATGTTATATTTCTGCAATATTGTTTTCTTAATTTCTTTCTGATTGACTGTGTTGATTAGAATAACTCTAAGCCGTTCGTTTATTTTAGCTTTCTCTTTTGCCATCCCTTAGATGAAGTTTTGTGCATTTATTTTTCCTGAGTTCGTTTTTATCTCCTTTGTGTTTTCTGGAGAGCTTTCGGGCGAAACCTTAGATCTCAATATTTTATTTCTGTCTAGATCTAATATTTGACGAATTAATTTTTAATATAACCCATGGTTTTATATTAATCAATAATCTAATTAGTTTGTGGCATTTTTTTTCCTGCCTTAGTATTTGCTCCCTTACTGTTTCCAGAAGAAGCCACGGACGATTCCTTCTTTGGCGATAATGGCTTTTTTTATAAGGGACTCGAAAAATATCTGATATCTGTTTTTAGATATAACAGAGTTTTTTTATTAAAACGTTATTATTTTTAAAATATTTTCCTTTAGCTTCATTTTGATGGTGATTTCGCAATATAAACGATTTAGGGTACCAACGGATATAAAGCTCCCTAAAGTAAGCTTAGTATGTTAAATTATGGAAGCAAAAGATGAGAGCTTCTAAGTAAGCGAGTTAATTTTGAATTCAAGGAATCTATTGAAAAAAAATGCTTGAAAATAAAAATAAGTTAAGAGGTTAAGTTAAAAAAAGTCATATTTGTATTACATATCTCTTAAAATCTCTCTTGAACATTTTGTTTTTAATATATTTTTCTTTTTGATATTTGATACAAAGGTAGTAGATAAAAGTTAGTTAATATGAAAAATTAATATGGGCATGATTAGAAATGTGGCATAAAAATTATGTTTTTCTAGAGCTTTATGTATTTCTACATCAATGAAGAGGAGTTTGCTAGAGGTAAAGGTTGGTATCGTTTAGGGATGCCAATATTTATTCCTAATTTCTACTCAGTGATATTAATATTGTATTCACTGTATTTTTTTGCTTTCATTAAAACATCTATTGTTAAAAAATGGGGAGAGTTAAAAAGCGAAAATCAAAACTTACTATTAGAGCTAACAATCTGTTAAAATTCCAATATTGAATAAGTTATAAATAAACACTTGAAGCGTTTAAATGTCTACAAGTTGTTTCTAGAGTATTTTAGATAAATAACTTTAATGATGCAATTCATAAAGGTCAGAGATTGTAATTAAACAAAAATGGATTTACTATAGGAAGTAAAAACATTTCTTTAAATTATTAATAATATCTCTTTTAAGTTTAGAGATCTTACATCTTCTAATCTAAGATTAAGTTATTATATAAATTATTAATTACCTGGCCAATTCTCATTATTTATTACTGCCTACAGGACACAGTAACAGGCTCATCATTATGCGGACTAATAAGAAAGTTGTTGTTGCTGTTCAACCTACAAAATGTAGAACCGCCGAAATGTAAAGGTCACGAAACGAAAACGCTTTCTTGAACTTGACAGTTCTGAACGGACCATCCGAAAAGAACAATAATCGCGTTTACAACATCAAGCAAAAATCGCACAACACAATATACTATCTCTTTAATTCATATTTTTCGTATATATGAGCTTTAACAATAGTTACGATTTATAAAATATTAACTTTAGATATATAAATTTATCTTTATTGAGTGCAATAAAAAATATGTATTAATCATTTCTTTTTTTAAATATTATATTGAAAGCCAAATTAGTTCTCAAACTGTTTGAACGCTAAAAATAATTGAAACAATTATTTCTATTCTTTCTATATTAAAGAGAGAATTATTATTCTTTATGTATTTTGATCTTCCGGTTAAGAGCAGGTAGACCGGCGAACGCTCCGTTGAAATAAAGATCGGTATTATTTGTGAAAGTAGGAAATGTTGCGATGACGAAACGATTTTTGTTGCTTTAGAAAGTGAAATTCAACAATACACACTCACACACATACACCAGAGAGAAGAAATTTATTCAGCTAGACTTAACAGAGTAAGTCCTGGCTTGTCGGTCGGTTAAGTCATCGGCGCACGCGCACACCGCATCATTCCCGTGCGGATGGAAAAGAAACTCGCGTTAAAGACAAAAGAGCGTTTTTTTGTTCTCGTGATTGGCCTTTGTTTGCTGGCAATCAAATAAATTACCTATTCTATAAAATGGGTTGTAACATTAATACTTTAATTAGTACTAATCTTTGAAATAGAAATATTTTTTTTATGTTATAGTTATTCGGAAATAATAATTTAAGAAATTTATGACTTTTTAAATACAAAGTGTCATTTGTAAAAACTACATTTTTATTCAACAATAATAATAATTAAGGTTAGAAGATTATAAGAGGTACACGAGGGAGTAGCAAAAATCGATTAGGTTGATAACCTGGTGCTCGGAATGTATATTTAGCAAGCAAGAAACGTAGGATAACAAATAAGGGGGAAGACGAAAGTACAAGATTTAAAAGGAACTACACTACACTATGTAGAAGGAAATAGAGAACGAAAAATAAATAGAGAGTAAATGTAAGAAATAAGGTACAAGAAAACAGAAAGAAAAGAATCAACAAGAGAGAGGCAAAATAAATAAAAAAAAATGGTGATGTGGCCATCATAGTACTTTCCCTATATTTTACTCGAAAATTATGCGATTTATGCAAAAAAGTTACTGTTAATAATTTATTCAGTTTTGAATTCTCTACAATTATTTATTTTATAAATTTCATGTAGCTTCAATAGTTTATTAACAATTGGCAAAAAATGTCAAAAATTTCAATTTTTATTTTTTTTCTCGAAAGTTAAGAATTTTATGAAAAATATATTTTAACAAAATTTGTTCAGTTTCTCATTCCCTTTAACTTTTGTTTGAAAAGTTTTGTAATATTTTTCATATTAAAAAAAATATCGGAAAAAAACAAAAAACGCTTCGAGTAAACACCCACTTCCGGTATATGAATGTTTACCATAAGCTTTTCAGTTCCAGTTTTTAACGATAAAACCTTAAGTTTAAAGTTTCATCTCAATCGGTTCATTCGTTTTTGAGATACAGCACCCACGGACAGACAGACAGACAGACAGACAGACAGACACACACACAGACACAATTTTTTTTTTTCCAGAAATTAGTGAAATGGACTCAGGGGACCTCAAAACGGATATTTCCGCAAAAAAAATTTTTCAAAAAAAAATCACGATCACAATACTTCCCCTATATATACTTCGTATATAGGGAAAGTAATAATAAGAGAGGAATAAAAATAAGAAAATGAGAATGATAACAAATGAGAGGGAGTACAGAGTCTAAGTTAAAGAAAAAAATACTAAAAAAGAGAGTAAGGCAGGGAGAGTAGAATCAAGAAAACGAATTGAAAATGTCAGAAAAAGATACAGGGTCCGACAGAGAAGTATGACGTTTTTGAAAAACTTAGACAATTTTCAATGAAATTAAAATTTCATTTGTTAGGTAGGTGTGCCACATTTTCAGGGGTCAGAAACTTTTTTTTCCACCTGAAGGTACTCCAGGCTTTAACGATCCTCTAGTATGTAGGTTTTGTGCCCACTTCAGGACAGTGTAGTGATAATTGGGCCTTCCAACATTGAATTGTGTTCGAAATCTGCGTTGTGTAGCAACCACAGAACGCAAACTCGATGCAAGTGTCATAAGCAAATGCGCATTGCTCTAGCGGCGTCAGTTCCATAACTACTAAACTAAACTAAATGGTAAGGTCGGATGGTCACATATCATCCATTTCGAAAACGTAAGGCTTCCCCTGTGCTGAGTTTCAAAAACATCATACTTCTCTGCCGGACCCTGTATAAAGAAGAAAGAAGATATACGAAAGAAAACGAGATAACTGTAGTAGACGTCAAAGTAAGGAAAAATTGGCAAATATGAAGATTAATTAAAATTAAAAGAGATAATTTAAGGGAGACACAAGGCAAACAAGAAGAAAAATATGAAAATGAAAGAGACGATTTCTATTATTTGTAAAGAAAAGAAATAATGAGATAAGCAGATAAATTGCAAGAGGGAACGAAGATGTAATGCAATGAAAGGAAAATTAACTTAGAAGACAAATAGAGAAAGAACAAAAGGGAGTACAATAAGAAAATTATAAGAACGGAAGAGATATCTATTTTATATGAAGGGCAAGAAACATTGGGAATATGAGGAGAGAGCAAGAAAGAGAGCTAGTGATAAAGGAAAAGAGACAGAATATGAAAAAAAGATAGGGAAAAGAAGAGAGACAGAAACAAAAAGGCATGAGAACAAAAGGAAGAGTTAAAATAATAAAGGGTCCGCCAATAGGGACGCGCGAAGTTTGCCGGAAGGGTGCGGCCATGTTGTTCGAGGTAGAGCTGTCAAAGTTGCTGTCATTTGTTCAGTATATAACCCCAAATCACCATGGCAAGTTTGAGTGTCGAGCAGCACGTGCAAATTATTAAATTGTTTTACGAAAATGGGTCATCAGTTCGAGCAACGTTCCGCGCACTTCGCCCATTTTACGAAAATATCGCTGCTGTCCGTGAGAGTGTGCGCCAGAACCCGAGGCAGTCCATTTTTTGTCGTGCACAGGAACTTGGCCTTTCGGAGACATCAACTCGCAGAATTTTGCATCTGGATTTGGGTCTGCATCCGTACAAAATCCAATTGACCCAGGAGCTCAAGATAAACGACCACAGACAGCGTCGGGCGTTCGCTGACTGGGCTCTGGAGCAGTTGGAAGCAGACCCCCATTTTGGCCGAAAAATCATCTTCAGCGACGAGGCTCATTTCTGGATGAACGGGTATGTGAACAAGCAAAATTGCCGCATTTGGAGTGAGAACAACCCAGACGAGGTCCACCAAGTGGCAATGCATCCCCAGAAAGTCACTGTTTGGTGTGGATTTTGGGCCGGCGGCATCATCGGTCCGTACTTTTTCGAGAACGAAGCTGGGGCGGCCATAACCGCCAATGGGGAGCGCTACAGGTCGATGATAACCAACTTCTTTTGGCCTAAACTGGATGATATGGACACGGACGACATGTGGTTCCAGCAGGACGGCGCCACGTGCCACACAGCCCATGCCACAATGGACATTCTGCACGAGCGATTTCCGGACATGGTCATCTCGCGCGGAGGCGATATCAACTGGCCACCGAGATCATGCGATTTAACGCCTTTAGACTTTTTTCTCTGGGGCTATCTCATGTCGCTGGTCTACGCCAACAAGCCTCTAAACACCGATGACCTCAAAGTCAACATACGCAACGCCATCGCTCAAATTGAGGCCGATATGTGCTCCAGAGTCATCGAAAATTGGACCTCCCGGATCCGGGCTACCAAACGGAGCTGCGGTGGTCATTTGAACGTTGTTATCTTCCATACTTAATGGGGTCGAATACCCTTTCGAATGAAAAATAAATTTTGTTTCTACCTCACACACAACTTGTTTTATTCAATTTTAAAGTTCAGGCGCCCTTATTGGCGGACCCTATAGATAGTCAGAGAGAGAAAACTATTTTGTGTAGACCGTTAAAAATAGTATAGCATTGAACATTAAAAAAATTAAGAAAGAGAACAAAAGCGTAGTCAAGTAAGAATGAGAAAAGAGATATATTTATTCTATATGTAAGAAAAAAGAGGAATCAACAAGAAAGTTAATAAAGACTACAAAAAGGAAGATAAAGAATAAGAGATGGATGTAAAAAAAAGTGATAGAGATCTAGAGGTCTCTATTCTTGGTTAAGGAAAAAATAAGAAGAGAATATAAATTTATATTTTATATGAAAGAAAAAAATATAAGAAAAGATAAAGTTTAGAACAAAATAAAGTAAGAAAAAGGAAGAAAACTTGATAATAGATCTTATTTTATGACAAAAGAAACAAACATGAGAAGGGAGAGGAACAGAAATATAAAAAAGAGACAGAGAATAGAGATAAATTAAACGGAGTATAAAAGCAGCCTTTAAAACAAAGAATACCATATGAAAAATAATTAAAAATAACAAAGACAAAATAAACAGAACTCAATATAGTGGGGTATATTTGTTGACTTGCAGTGACTGCCCTAAGAATTACGTAGGACAAACCCGAAGATCATTTAATGACAGAATAAAAGAACATAAGAAAAACGATGGAAATCAATAAAAGAATAAGAACAGGAAATTTATTAAATGATCAAACGGACCAGTCCAACTCACCATTACTGAACTTATTCTAACACCGGTCCGACCTCACCACCGCACACTTAGTATAAATAGTTTTAAATGTAAAATTTGTGTATCATTTCTTCGCCTGAAGAAGACACAGTGTGTCGAAACAATTGTCATGAACGGCAAAATAAATATTTGAAAGTGTGATTAGAATATGAACTTTCAACAACTAACAGCCTTAACTATTCATTTATTAATAAAGTAAATATTGTTCATATACCGGGTGTCTCAGCGTGCGCGCCGAGTAGCTTTACGGCTAAACGGTTTATTTTTTTCAAAATCCGTTTTCGCAGGAGTATGTAGATGTATTAGGACCACATTTTAAAATTAGTTTTAAATATACAGGGTGTCGCATAAAAGCATGGCGTATCATAGTTATGTTTTTTCTTATGGAACACCCCATATTTGATATTTTTTTCAGATTCTACATCAAAAATAAGGGTAACTTTCATTATAAGATCATATGCCTAAACCTAATAATTTCTGAAATATTTAAACAATTTTGGAAAAATTGACGTTTCGAAAAAAAATCATATCTCCCAAATAGGTAAATGAAAACAAATGAAATTTTGTATCAGTACATTAGACTAATGGGGGAATATTTTAGACTATTTGTAGTAATTTAAAATTTTAAGATGTTTTGGTAATTTAATGTATCTCCAGAAACACATTCAAGGTCAAATTTCTTGCTTACTTTAAATGGCACACCCTATATCTAATAGGCCTATCTTGTAGCAAATTTTATTATCTTTCAAAAAGTATTCTACACCTAATACTAATAGTTTTCAAGATATATCCATTTTTGTTAATTTTCGACATAATAATTATTAGTATCAATTATTGCAATAAGCTAGTGTGTAGCTTTTGTTTATAAACAAAGTCAGTTGACACATTCGAATCATTTGTAACGACCGCAAAAATGAAATATTCCTTAAACGAAAGAATTAACATGATCCTAATAATAGGGGAATGTTATGAAAATTGTCTCTTAGCGGAAAGAGTATATCGCGAAAGGTACCCTGATAGGAGACATCCTAATAAGAAGACATTGGAGGAAGTTTTAAATATATTTAAAACCACAGGCAGTGTCAAGTATCTGAAAAAAACGAACTTCAACACTGTAACTAAGGACGAGGAGACACAATTACAGGTACTTACTTCTGTAATAGATAATCCTAGCACGAGTACACGTATAGTAGCTCGTGAGACTGGGTTAAGCAAGGCGAGCATATCAAGGATATTAAAAAAACATGAATACCACCCATATCACTATGAAATTCACCAGCATCTGAATAATGCGGATTTCGAGAAGCGGTTAGATTTTTGTTTATGTGTTTTAAATAAAAGTGGCGATGATGAAGATCTTTTGAATAATATTTTATTTACGGATGAATCATCTTTTAATAATAACGGATCTTTTAATCGACGTAACTGCCATTATTACAGCACCGAAAATTGCCACAAATTTCAAATTACTGATCGACAACATCGTTGGAGTATTAATGTATTCGGAGGCATTTTGGGTAATTACGTCATTGGACCTCATTTTTTCGATGGATACTTGGATGGTCCCATATTTTTACAATTTCTCCAAGAAGAATTTCCATTATTATTAGAGAATATTCCACTGAATATTCGCCAAAACATGTGGTTACAGCTCGATGGTGCGCCACCTCATTTTTCATTGGCGGTTCGTCAATATTTAAATAGAATATTTAATAGGCGATGGATTGGAAGAGGAGGTCACGTAGCTTGGCCACCTAGATCCCCTGATTTAACCCCCATTGATTTCTTTTTATGGGGGTATATTAAAAATCAAGTATACACCACTCCTCCCACAACTGTTGAAGACATGAAGGACAGAATTAAGGATGCATTTAGATCAATAACACCCAATATGCTAAGAAATGTTAAACTATCGTTTCAAAAAAGAATTGAATTATGCATTCAGTGCGATGGTGGTATTTTTGAAAATTTGTTATAAAAAAATAATGTTGTTATTATTTTGTTAATTTCATTTGTTGTTTTTCGTTATGTTTTTTGAAATTCTAAGACGATATTACGTAATCATGTACATATGTGTAAATAAATTATTCAATTAGTGTGTTAATTTGGAAATATCTCGAAAATCATTGGTTGTGTTAACTGACTATTGCAATAATTGATACTAATAATTATTATGTCGAAAATTAACAAAAATGGATATATCTTGAAAACTATAAGTAACAGGTATAGAATACCTTTATACTTTTTGAAAGATAATAAAATTTGCTACAAGATAGGTTTATTAGATATAGGGTGTTCCATTTAAAGTAAGCACGAAATTTGACCTTGAATGTGTTTCTGTAGACACATTAAATTATCAAAACATCTTAATATTTAAAATTCCTATAAATGGCCTAAAATATTCACCCATTAGTCCAATATACTGACACAAAATTTCATTTGTTTTCATTCACCTATTTGAAAGATATAATTTTTTTTCGAAACGTCAATTTTTCCAAAATTGTTTAAATATTTCAGAAATTATTAGGTTTAGGTATATGATCTTATAATGAAAGTTACCCTTATTTTTGATGTAGAATCTGAAAAAAATATCAAATATGGGGTGTTCCATAAGAAAAAACATAACTATGATACGCCATGCTTTTATGGGACACCCTGTATATTTAAAACTAATTTTAAAATGTGGTCCCAATACACCTACATACTCCTGCGAAAACGGATTTTGAAAAAAATAAACCGTTTAGCCGTAAAGCTACTCGGCGCGCACGCTGAGACACCCGGTATATTTGTTATTCAAAAACGAATTGTTAGAATAATCTTTAACTTTTCAGAGTTCAACACATCATGTAGTGGGGTATTTAAAAAATACAACCTACTTACCGTATATGCACTATACATTTATGAATGCCTCACATTTGTTTACAATCATAAAGATTTATTTGAAAAACACAAATTAATCACGAATATGCTACACGTCACCAAAATATAGATTAACTTCTTCGGAAAAATCTTTATTTTACAATGGCATTTTACTATTTAATAAATTACCTGATTCTCTTAAGTGTATTAATACTATCAAGAAGTTTAAAGAAAAGTTGTTTAAGTGTATGTGAGAAAGAATTATATAGTTTAGAAGAATATTTTGTTTAGAGATACATATGATTTTAATTTCCTTGTATTTTTTCTTAATTGTTACGCACTTTCTTTCTTATTGTACTCTATTTTAATTAAATTTAAGAGATAAATAAAGACTATTATCCTAAAGAAAGATAGTGTTTAAGTTTTCCCTATCTTTATTTAGAATATAATAGAGATTTATTTTGTTCTCTTTCGTTTTTCCTCAACCTTTTTTGTTTGTTTTTTCTCCATCTTATAGCCTGAAAAATAAGAACATGGCCTCTATCCCAACGTTCAATTTATATAAAATAAGGTGTTTACTGCAACATAAAGTAATAATAAGTTTTACATTAACTTAGTTAATTAAAGAATTATTAATACTTTTTTTGTATCTGCATTCACTCCTGGTATTTTTTTCCTCCTCCCTCGCCTCGGGATTTGCGGGTGTGGTGTCCCATCTCGTGCTAACGGTATTGAGGGATGGTTTGGTTTTTTCTTTTTGTTTGTTGCATAATTTTAAATTAATTGGTTGTTTAGGATTTTATTTTTAAGTTTTAATTTGAATGGAGTATATTTTAGTTTTTTTATGTAGTCGTCTAGTTCATTGTATCGTTTTATGCTGTCAGTTGTTAATAGTTGTAAGTATTTTTTTGTTGTGAATTTTTCTGTCCTTAGATCTGATGTTCTCCTTGTTTGGTAATTGTGGAATTCTCTATTTGATTGTAATTTTTTACTGGTTTTGATTAGATTGTTTTTTATTTTGTAAATCATTAATAAGTTGCTTAAGCTTATCATGTTTTTGATGTTTAGTTCTTATGTGTGTTCAAAAAGTTTAATTGTGTTGGTTTTTTTGTCTAATTTATATAATAGTTTTAATATTTTGTTTTGTTGTATTTGTAACTTATTAAGGTTATTTTTAGTTGTATTACCCCAAATATTTATTAGATAATTATTTAGGGATGTAAATAGTGCATGGTAGATTTGTTTTCTTGTTGTTGTTGGAATGTAGTTTTGAATTTTTTTATTGCTGCTATTGTTCTGGCGTTTCTTTTAGTTAATTGATTTATGTGTTCGTCCCATTTCAGATTGCTTTTTATTCTTAGTCCTAAATATTCTACTTCTGATACCTGGTTTATCTTTGTTCCTTTTATTTTGACGTTAATTTAATAATATAGAAAAAATCTCAAGTAAATTAGTTAGAGTGTATAATAGTGGACCAAGACCTACCCTACATATATTAATTTTCACTCCATAACTACAATTTACTTTTGCTTATTTATTCCCACTTTTGTTTTGATGATTGTAGAAATAAGAGTGTATTGTTTAAATTAGCGAAATATATACGTGGTGGTGAACAGGTGGCTTCTATCCAGAAATATATACAGGGTGGACGTGGGGCTTCTATCTCACACTCTTAAATTCAGTTAATAATCTACAATTCTCTAATATAAGACACTGTTTACAACTTAAAATAAAGCACATTATTTAGTAGTTTTTAAAAAATCCCTATACGCTATCTTATAGAATACATTTTTGAGGTAGGTCAGCAGCAAATAATGCACAGTAGTCTTATAACCATTTTTCTGTACCAACTCGTAATTAAAAATTAACAATTATATCAATAAGCTTTAAAGGGTGGACTATTTCAGCGTGTCATAATGGAGTTGTATGTATAAAACCTACCCGAATGATTGAGTGATTATTATATCTTAAAAACTATAATGTTAAAAGTTAAAATATCATATTGACCTTCTGTGATTAATTAATGGAATTTTTTATTTAAAAAAATACTAACGCAACATCGAGTACACTTCATACAATCTCGCGGGCAAAATCGTAATTTCAAGGTAGGTCACGAGCGAAAAACTCGATTTCTATTCAACCTTACGTAAGATAAGAATCGAACGTTCGGCTCTCTGATCTTTGGTTCGGTCGGCGCCTTTCTTCGCAAAGCCAAAGTTCGAAAAAGCGTGGAAAACTGCAGGTGCTGACATACGGTGGGGGCGGCGGCGGCGGGGAGGTACGAGGTGATTGAGGAGGGGGAGGAGGTCGTGTCGTTATCCTAGAGAGACCTAGAACGAAAACACGTTCCGCGGTAATGCAAATGACACTTTGTGCAATTTCCACTGGTCTCCGTCGAAGGTTGACTGCATTTACGGCGGCGATGAGAACGGTCGTTAAATAGACACGGCCGAAACGGGTAGGATGGAAAATTGGTTTCGACACTTGCATCTTTGTATGTGTATATATATGAGTCATCTGTTGTCGGAGGCGCAGTGATGACCTACACTTTCTTGTCTCTTTAAATACTATCCAAATATTTTTATCCAGTTTGAATTATTTTACAGACAAGGTTAACTTTGTTGATTTTTAAAATACTGTGCTTTTCATTTCTTATCCAAAATGAAGTAGAAGCCATCAGTAAAAAAAACCTTTTAGTAACATTCCATTTCTTTGTTTTCCACTAGAGTCTAAAGCTCTTTTTGGTAGGAAATTCAAAATATTTCTTATCATTTATTCTTGTAAAAATACGATACATGATAGAGAACTGAATATTTAAACCTAAAGAACTTATTTAGATAAATGAGAATTAACAATTTCATTATTTGAAATAATATAAAAGTAGCCAACACAAATATAATAGTGCAAGGCATAAAAGATTGTATTAGATAAAATATATATAAGCAACTAGATGATACTTTACATTCTTAGCTTATTTCTTGAAAGTCACTTCTTAAATGTCTAAGAGGTAGTGAGTAAAAATGATGGAGGATTTTGGATTGTATTTTTTTAATGAAGTATCATTTGGTTTGATTCTAGCTTCATTTTTTCAGAGATTTGATTGTATTAGACTAAAATTTTAATTAGTTTTAAACGCGTCTTAGAATCAACAACAGCTGTTTATTATTAACAATCCCCCTCTGGGTAATTATCGCGTCGAGTCGATCCGCGAAGACTCTTAAACTCGCTCACTTTCCAATATTTTCAGGAAATCCGCGTCGACGGTTGCGCAATCGTCGAACGCCGAGAAAATGGCGATTCGGGTCGCTGGTTACTCTAACGATCATTCCACAGCCATTCATACACTTCATAAACATACCGATCCATAAAAGACGAACCGAACGCAAGAAAACTTTCTGGGCTCCGTCGATATAATGCCGGTTTAACGATTATATAAACTTTATCGGCGGTGAAAATTGGGTTTCTAAAATGTGCAGTTTAAACATTTGTTACTGAAGATAAGTTTTACATTTAGAAAAATGGAGCCTACATTGTTTTTTTTTATGTTTTATGCTACCGAATCGATTACCTCTAAGGATCACTTTATGGTTAGAGGCCACCCACCCATTATACATATATTTTTTTATTTCATGTGTAAATAAGACAATAGGTATTGTTACAAAAATCATAAATAGGTTCACGATGTTTACAATAATCCTTAGTAACTAAAACATTATTAAAGATTTGGTTTCAAAAATATTTAATTTTACATAATTCATAAAATTGATTTGAATTGAAAATTGATTACGACCAAATAATAGAGACGTTTTTTCATCATTTTAACTGAACTTTTAAAATAGTCAAACTGTAATGAATTTAATTTCAAACAAGTTAGAAGATTATAGTTTGAAGAAAGAATATAAAACTGCTAATATTAAGAGAATATTTTTAATAATTTGTCCAAGAAATTTCAGAACATGCTAAAGCATTGAATATTTTAAGCTATCATATATTTTAAAAAATAATTTTAAAAATATTAGCACAGTAAATTTATAGAGAACGTTTTAAAGCAATTTAAAAAATAAGTTATTGTAGAGGCTTTTACTTGGTGATACATTTTTATGATTCAAAATAAAATAACTTTGTTATTAAAAAAGTGATATAAACAAAGTTATTCGTTTTATTTTGAATTTAAAAGGAGTAAATTTCTATAAAGTTTCTTAATCACTCTAAAAAAATGTAAATAGTAAATTAGAAAATATTCTTAAAAATGGTAGATGTTTAGAAAATATTAAATTTAAATCTTATTTAAATGTTAAAGAAAAAACAGAAAATTTTGTAAAAGCCTGAAAGTATAAAAATAATTTTATTTTGCGAAAGAATTTTCAAAAAGTTACCAAAATTAAAACATTGGTTGCTTTAGAACATGTTTATAAATTTAAAGAATTTTCAGAACATTCTAAAGAGTTTCAAAATATTTATTTTTCTGAAACATGTATTTTAAAGAATTGTAGAAAAATTTTACATCATTGAATGTTTTTAAAATTTTTTTAAAGTTGTGTAAAATTGTGAATATAAAACTGCTAATATTAAGAGAATATTTTTAATAATTTGTCCAAGAAATTTCAGAACATGCTAAAGCATTGAATATTTTAAGCTATCATATATTTAAAAAAATAATTTTAAAAATATTAGCACAGTAAATTTATAGAGAACGTTTTAAAGCAATTTAAAAAATAAGTTATTGTAGAGGCTTTTACTTGGTGATACATTTTTATGATTCAAAATAAAATAACTTTGTTATTAAAAAAGTGATATAAACAAAGTTATTCGTTTTATTTTGAATTTAAAAGGAGTAAATTTCTATAAAGTTTCTTAATCACTCTAAAAAAATGTAAATAGTAAATTAGAAAATATTCTTAAAAATGGTAGATGTTTAGAAAATATTAAATTTAAATCTTATTTAAATGTTAAAGAAAAAACAGAAAATTTTGTAAAAGCCTGAAAGTATAAAAATAATTTTATTTTGCGAAAGAATTTTCAAAAAGTTACCAAAATTAAAACATTGGTTGCTTTAGAACATGTTTATAAATTTAAAGAATTTTCAGAACATTCTAAAGAGTTTCAAAATATTTATTTTTCTGAAACATGTATTTTAAAGAATTGTAGAAAAATTTTACATCATTGAATGTTTTTAAAATTTTTTTAAAGTTGTGTAAAATTGTGAATTTGAAAATTATTTAAAATCTTTTAGAGAATTTCATTTTCAGGGTATTTATAAGAGTTTCAACGTTATAAACCGAACATTTACAAAACAATTATAATATATTTATTTTATTTTTAGAATAACTTAAGCACCGCCAGGTATTGAATTACATAACTGTAACTGTTGGCGGTGCCTTAGTACGAGGAGTAGTTTTTGTAGTTTTTACATTGTAATTATGTAAAACTACTGTGCAGAAACGATCAAAATAATTAATTCTAATTATTAATATTATATACGTTAATAGTACTGGATCTGTAATCGATATTTAATTTACAATTTTAAATAGTGGGTAAAGATTTTTTTTAATATTTATTTTAAAGAATAGTAGAAGAATTTCACAACATATTTTTTTTTTATTAAAGTTGGTAAAAAATGTAAATTTGAATAATGTTTAAGAATTTTAACGTTAGTAACCTCAACCGAACATTTGAAAAAATTAGAATATATTTATTTTATTTTTAGAATACATTTAAAAAATAAGAGAAATTTTTTACAAACAAGTATGAGAAAAGTTTCTTAATTATCTATAAATTAGGAGAGTAATCAAAATATTTTAAGTATTTCAAAAATAGGAATATTAGATAATTTTTGGAATATATTTATTGAGACACAATATTACATCCAGCCTCAAAAATCATCATTCATCCTGTACCCATTTTAACTTCCAATATCCAAGATAGTCACCTCAAAGGACGTAATGCAACAATTATTTTTCTTGATATTCAAAAGGCTTTTGATTAGCTTTGACATATTGGCCTCACGTCATTTAATTATCCTCATTCATAACTTTCTTCCTAACAGAACTTGCCAGTTTATATCCAAACTTATTCGGACCAGCTCCCCATCCAACAAGGTATACCACAAGGATCTTCATTTTTTATATAACATCTTTTGTCATGAACTGTACAATCTCTCAAGATAATCTTTGCCGACGACGCTGCAATCCAATCCTGGTGTTTCAAATGACGTATGGAAGTAAACCCTTCCAAATCTCTACCATTACAAGCGTAAACATATACACATTGATTTCTTAACCTCTTATTGATTACAGTGCAATCCTTTTTAACCAAATTCAGCCACTCTCTTCAACGTCGCCGAATGATCAACCCTACGAATCCTTACCAAAGTAAGACATCCCATCATCCCCCTACACAATCCCTCTAATGTTCTCCTTTACATGTTACCGGCGTTCAGTTTACCTGAACGTGGTAACAAATGCGTAATTATATTTTAATCCATTTTACGAGCTACCCAGTGCTCCTAATAATAATTTTCATAAATTCCGCATTATTGAAATAATCCAAACAAGATAATTTTCCAAAATGTGCAGCTGCCAGTGCCGAACAATAAATATTGTATATTTTTCTATGTCTATTTTCTGTCTATTCTGTTGTATTATATTTTCTTCTTCTCTGGCCCCGTATTTAATTTACACATGTTTCTCTCGCTCTTTACTCTGTTTCACAGCTAGCCGGTGCCCATACGTTGAAGTGGCGTGGAAGCTCAAGCAAGTATCACCGAAGGGAAACTGTTTAATCGAAGCCTGCGGCTGCTAATCGATGGTGAGCCTCGCCAGGGTCCCCTGAGCCGCCTCCAGTGCGTGTTGGTTCCAGAAAGTACCGTCGGTGCTACTTCCTTGCCAGTCCGTCACCAGGACGTCTTCCGCGTCCCCCCGTTAACATTTGGCTCCCAACTAGTGGCCGAGTAAAATTCACACCCTGAGGACTCATGCTCTACTTCTGCTACTATTTTTCATCTTTTGTAAATTAACCGTGATTCCGAGTCACCCGGGGCCGCCTTCCAGTATTCGCAGGGCAAGAGGCAGTCCACCAGGTTTCACTGAAAATGACGTCAACCCAATTCGACCTTCAGCACACTGGCTACAACCACCACCGTCAGCTTCAATCCAGCCGCCTCGTGCTTCACCACAACACCGGCAGCTCCGACGGATTGACTGACGACACACCAGCTCCAGCCGCCCCGCGCTCGATGCCGTGGCCGCCACAATGGACTGGTTCACCAGGTTCCAGCTCAAGCCGCCCCATATACATCGTCGACGTTCGATGTGCAGGCCCTACTTGACTGGAACAACATAATGGTCTTGGTTCGCGCCGTGCCAGTGCACCCAGGATGTCAGCCCATCCCCGGCCGGACCAGACGTAGCAGCCCTCAAGGATGCCACAAGCCATCCAGGGATGCTGAGATCCGGTGTGGGACGACCGAATTCCCTCACACCTTAATTTCGGGAGGATCTCCATACAAAGCCAGTGTTGCCTACCACGACGCCAGATCCGATGTAGGATGTCCGAATCTCCCTGCATCTCAACCACGGAAGGGTCTGCAGCGTCATCGGGTGCAGTGCTGTTTATCACCAATCGACAACAACACCGAAGACGTCCACTGGCAGCTATTATTTTCATTTCATGTCTTTTTCAAAATTATCTCGTTTTCCGGGGCCGTTTGTTACCGGCGTTCAGTTTACCTGAACGTGGTAACAAATGCGTAATTATATTTTAATCCATTTTACGAGCTACCCATTGCTCCTAATAATAATTTGCATAAATTCCGCATTATTGAAATAATCCAAACGAGATAATTTTCCAAAATGTGCAGCTGCCAGTGCCGAACAATAAATCGGACCCTTTTTCGGCGAACGAGGATAATTACCTGTTCCAAGAATTACCGTGCCTACGTGACAAGAACAAAGCCGCGGTATCTGAGATCACCATATAAAACCAGGCCCGACCATCGCTCTTTACCAGTCGTCTGCCATCAGCAGCGGTGGTCAGCCTGGTCGGTTCCGCCGATTCAAGCCTCTTGTTCTTGTATATATTGTATATTTTTCTATGTCTATTTTCTGTCTATTCTGTTGTAATATATTTTCTTCATCTCTGGCCCCGTATTTAATTTACACATGTTTCTCTTGCTCTTTACTCTGTTTCACAGCTAGCCGGTGCCCATACGTTGACGTGGCGTGGAAGCTCAAGCAAGTATCACCGAAGGGAAACTGTTTAATCGAAGCCTGCGGCTGCTAATCGATGGTGAGCCTCGCCAGGGACTTCACTTGGTGAAACATTATGTTAATATGTTTTTGAAAAAAATCACTTGGTTTCTTACACTTATTTTTTTATTCAACTAGTTTCAGCACTGGGACATTATCATTATGTAATACACTAAGAAAAAACATGTTTTTTAGAAATGAAACGATTTTTAGAAATTGTTTAGATTTTTTCAGAATTAGAAATAGCAAGCTTATGAATATTTAGAACATATTAAAGAATTTTTGAAGAAGAAGGAGATAAGTTAAAAATATATAATAGAGAGAACATCTTTATTTGGACAAACAAAAATACATTTAGAACGAATATATTTTAAATATAAAATAAGGGTTAGTCTGTCCGTTTGGGCTATCGACCTTCGGTCTTTCTGCCCGTGATATATAATATATTTCAGGGTTTTCCAAAACAGGTTTCGGTATTTGAGGAATTTCGAAACCTTAAGAGAAATTTCTAATAGTAAATTTGATGAGTTTAGTAACTTACAAATAATAAATTAATGCAATTGATACTGGTAGAGCTACACTCTTGATGGAACGAGATATGTAAATTCAATGGGGTAAAACACTTGTTAAGTTCCATAATATTTTTATTTTCAGTTGCCTGACACGTGTTTCGTTCATTTTCAAAGTACAAAAAATTTTGTACTTTGAAAATGATCAGGAATGATCGAAACACGTGTCAGGCAACTGAAAATAAAAATATTATGGAACTTAACAAGTGTTTTACCCCATTGAATTTATAAATTAATGCATTTTTTTTTTAATTTTGGAAGAAATTTAATTTCAGAATTTACCTAATTAGTAAATTTAAAGAGTTAGCAGAATATTTTTATGATTTTAAGAAGCAGGAAGTTAGCAAGCCATCATTTTAAATTTCTTCCTTAATATTACACTACCCTTTCTCTCATCATTCTAGCTTCATATTTTTAAACAGCTTAGGTTAAAGGCAATGTTTCTGCAGCACGTACAGAGCAATTGACATGATCGGGTAAAAAATGGTGTATAAATGGACTTCTTAAATATCACTTCCCACATAGGGTCAATTCTTAAGCAATTCAAATTAATCCCTTAAAGTTAAACTAAAAAACTTGATCTCTATTTTTTTTATTCTAGAGCAAGGACTTCACAATGTTCTTCTCTTTTAGCTCTACTATACAGCATTATCTGTTTCGATATTTTTAATTCTTGTCTACTTTACAATTCTTCCAATTATCTAATAAAATTTTCAGAAGATATTGTGATTTATTTGAAGTTGGAATTTTGGATGAATAGTAAATTAAAAAAAAAGAAAATATTATTAAAGTTTTTGGGGGATTTGAAAAATAGTAAAATTACAAAATTAAAGAATAATAAAAAAAATATTTTAGAAAAGTTTGAAAATGGTGATTTTGACGATTTTACAAAACTGCAATAATATTAATAATATTTTTTGATGTTATTATTGGGATAATAATGTAATGTAACTTTTTTGTTAGGCCATAAAAAGTTGGTAAATGTGTGTCATATTTAATATCAACAACGTTGAGAAGGTTATAAGGTAAACCGGTAAAAGAAAAGTGAGTCGCGAGACGAAGACAGTGTGTATAACTGTTGTAAGGTTGGCAGAAGCAGGAGCAGAGGTAGAGGTAAAGGCAGGCACAGGGTCGTTGCCCGAAGTTGATCCAGTGTTAAATTATTTTCCACGGTGAACTTTCAATTTTACCATCACTCGAATCGAGCAAGTGAGCAAGGCAGCAAGCACAGGCCGCCGAACAACCAACGGACCAACTGCTGGATGTGGGTCAACTTTCTCTTTAGAAGTGAAACTGCCATTTGATTTTTTCGCACTGAGTTCAGGTGAATAACCTGCATTGTATCGTATCGTATCCACACTAGCATGGCATAGCATAGCATGGCATCGTTGCGTAACGAATGTTGCCCTCGCGGAGAATTACACCAGTCAGTGTCCTTCCTCCTGTCTCTCTGTCGGTGATCTCTTACGACACACACACATACACACAGCAACCGCTTTGTGTGAATCAATGTTAAGGTATACCTGGTACTCTGTGGGCATGGTGTTCGCCTCCATGACCAAGTTAATTTAGTGCCGAATGTTACCATTAATAAGTTAATTTATTTCAAGTACTAAATTCAAACCAATCAATTAATAAAAATAGATGATGATTTATGATATAATTACTTTATGATTTAGAATTGATTTGACAATCATTTTTATACAGTTCTTACAGTCATGTCACTTTTAAATGCTTATAAATTATATAGACATATAGATATATAGATAGTATTTATTTATCCACTGTACTTACATAATACAATTGTTGATGAAAATGAAAGATATCTAAAGTGAAAATTTTTGGATGCATCAATAAAAAATATTTTAGATTTTACTTGGTGGTAATCCTGTTTTTTATACTTCCTGTGTATCAATACTGTCCACAATAACTGGAATGATATATTATATTATGGTAGTTATTTATAATACATTTCATTCAAATATCGTTCAATTGTTATAAACAAAAGAAATAATTTTTTTTGGAACATTGAAGACAAATTCCGGCTTAACCGTAAACTTTTGAATATAGATATGTTGGGTTAAATCATCATTTTTTGACCCCAGGATTCTGTGGTCCAGCCATTTCCCCACATTAACGGGACACCCTGTATATATACACACACATAGATGCATAATAAACTTAACCTAACAATATAACATAACTATAAACATAATAATAAATTTAATATAATAAGGAAAACTAATACGACACATGACGATGTAATTTAGACGACTAATTGAGTTATTAGAACTAATATTAGTAGAATATGTTTGGATTCGAAACAAAGGCGTTGCTCTTAATCTGCGATTATTAAGTGAAAAATGAAACTTAAGTTGACTTAAAAGATATGGTCAATCAATGCAATCATGTATTAACTGGTGTAGGATGCATAGATCAGAAATACATCTACGATTTTCCAGGCTATGCATTTTTAACATTATCTTGACATCCGAATAAGCACCAGGTGTATGGTGAGATCCCATTTTCTATTCCATAGTTCGTAAAAATTTATTTTGAACACTCTTCAAAGATTTAATATTGTATATGGTATATTGTATATGGGGACCAAACCACACAGGCGTTTTCTAGATGACAACGCACCAAAGCACAATAAGCAATTTTAAGCATTCTACATTAAGATCCCTAGCAATATGCCATTGCTACCCCACATTCTCAGAGCTTTACTACAAATACTTATTATATGTGAGTTAAAAGATAGTTTTTTGTCAAATATAACTCCTAGGTCGGAAATCTCAGAATCTCAGAGGTACCGTATCGATATTATAGACAAACTCAATATGACTGAGGGTTCTACTAAATGAAATGGAGAAGCATTTATTTATATTTAAAAATAATTGGTTAATTTTACACTAATCATTAATTCTATTGATGTCATCCTGGATTAGTCTACAATCATTAATAGAGTTTACAGCCCTAAATATCTTAAGATCGTCCGCATTCATTAGAAAATTACAGTGCTTTGTTGCATCTTATGTCATTGATAAATAACAAAAATAAGATAGGGCCGCAGTAGAAGCCTTGCACTACTCCTGATTTTACGTAGATAGGATTTGATAAATAATTGTTAATACGTACTTTTTGAACACGATTTTGTAAAAACGAATCAATCCAAGACAAAGTTAACTTATTAAAACCCAAAGCGCGTAGTTTATGTAATAAAATAGAATGATGCACTCTATCAAATGCTTTGGAAAAATCTATGTAAACTGAATCAACTTGCAGGTTTTGGTCCAAAGCATTTGTCAGATACTGCTTATAAGAAAGGAGGTTAGAAACTGTTGATCTCTTGGGCGTGAATCCATGTTGTTGATTAGAAATTATTTGTGAGGATATCCATGATAACTGGTCTGCAACTAGTTTATCCAGCATTTTAGGATTATTAATTGAAGGCAAACACCTCTGTAGTTATCAACTAAATCGCGTTGTCCAGACTTATGTATTGGTATAATGAAGCTGGTTTTCCATTTACTTGGTACTTCTCCTAATTCTAAGGATTTCGACATTAGCTCATAAATAGGTGTACATAGTGAATAAACACAATTCTGTAAGAGGCAACTAGAAATACCATCTGGACCCGGAGATTTGCTATTATGTTTCTAAATTTTGCAATTTATTGATATATCAATATAAAAAGCACTTGTTTTAATGTTTAATTTTAAATTTTGATTGAAACACTATTTTTTATCAAAAACACTAATTATAAATTGAATATTGATATTTTACAATTCCTTGTTTTGTATATTTTTCAACTTGAAAATAGACCTACATTAAACTCAAACAAAATTTTAATAATAGTAATTTTAGTAAAAAACTAGCATTTTTGGATATAATGTTCAAATAATATTAAATATGGTAGAATAGGTTTTTTAAATTTAGGGCTTGTACTAGGTTTTCTAGGGAGACGATGTAAGAATAATATGCGAAAGTTAAAAAGATTTTTAGAGAATTTTTCAGATAGGTTTCGAAGGCGTTCTTAGATGAGGATAACTAAGGTGGGATGAAAGAGAAGTTGGTTAAAAAGGTTATGAATAAATTAAGAGGATGATTGCTGGGATTCAAGTAATGGGCGGCAAATTATTTTATAAATTTTTACAGCTGTTCTGGTATTATAAACATTATTATTGTACGTTAAACTTATAAAGCATAATAGGTAACGTATCATTTACATTGTTGAAGGGTGAATGATTTATGTATGCGTAATTTCTTATTCTATCCTTATTTTTACGTTTAAAAATAACAGACTTTCTTTGTTGATATTTCAACAAAAAAAGTGTTTTATTTAAGATGTATTACGAAATAAACGCTGCAACTATTAATCAATTAGAATTCATAAAATTTAACGACAAGAAACAATCCACAAAACTAACAATCAACATGAAAGTAACCATTATAAAACAAATAAAGAAGGTTAGTTACTTAGGATAATGCAAGCAAGCCTTAAATTTGATAAAAACATAAATCAACTAAGAAATAACAACTGTAAAGCAATAACAGCACTGGCTAAAATAAGCAACTATATTCCCGAAATAAAAATTTAAAGTTTTAAAAAATTACAAAAATTTGACGTGAACAAGTTGAGCACAAATGTCTTTTCTAAAAATTTAAAAAATTGTTAAAAATGAATTTTTCAATTTTGAAAATGGATTGGAATATGATAAGTAAATCCATATCGTACACTAGAATTGTACAGGCACTGATTTTCTAATAAAATATTTTAGTTTTAAATTACAAGAAATAAATAAAATACTATAAAATACCTAGGCATTCAATTTGAACTTCAAAAATCATACAGCTTTAAACATAGAGAAAATAACAACTAGAGCTAAAATGTTGGGAAATGTAACATACAAAAGAAATGGATTATCCATCAAAACAGCCGTTAATAAAATTTTCAGAATGATTTGCCGCCCTCTACTTGACTATCGCAATGTTATTTTCTCCAACTCCTGCAATCATACTAGTAACAACATCCTCCCCAAGAACTTTAACCAAAATCCAGCAACAACCATCTACATAATCCTTCTAACCAACTTCTATATGACTCTACCTCTGTTATTCCTATCAATGAACGCTTTCACTACCTAAGTGAAAAATTTTCCTAAAATTCCTTCAACCAACACATCCTTTCCCTTTACTGCTTGCGCAGAAATCCAAACAATATCCCTTCATTCACAACATTTGAATTCATCGCATCACATAATTCATCAGAGACAAACTGATGAAACACATCAAAACTGGAAAATCCGGACTGAAAGACTACTGGTTGAAAGACATTTCACATTTATGAAGTAAATAAAATAGACTATACACTAATTACAAATGAAATACAAAATATAGATACAAATACAATAAACAATTTTGAACAAATATTAGAACAAATAAAACAAAGAAATAAACTACAAAATAACATATAATGAGAAAATAAAGGGAGAATTTTACACACAAAAACAGAAAACAACAAGATTAATAAAACAAACTAAATCACAATACTATAAAATCCTACTCCAAAAAATACAAATAACCCACACAAATTGTTCTTCACTGATTTATTTATTTATTTATTGGTCCCTTAATAAGAATACATTTTGCACAGGTTAGTAGAAAGACGATTTCAATGCAATCAACTACTCAGTGAAGTTTCTCCCAAAATACTCATCAAAGCTATATGGTGACACAACTCAACGAGCAACTCATTTATAGCTCGTTTAAAAGGAGATAAAGGCATATTTCTTAATAACAACAGCAACGGACTAGTTTCGATCTATTTTGGATCTCATCAGCCTAGCGCAGTTGTAGACAGGGAAACGAGATTTACACGGGACTAATTAATTCTCCGGGTTAACCATCGATTACGATATTACCAAAAAGTGCCACCTCTATGGCTATTGGACTATGTTCAGATTATCAGTGAATGATATTATTTCTCCTCTCATAGTTATTTATGTTTTTTCTAATACCAGTTATCGTCGAAATTATAAATAAGGTATTCGACGAAAATTATAGCTATTTGAAAAAATCGACCAATTTATTAAAAAAACAAATCCAGTAAATTACAGATCCATATTACTCTTACCAAAAGTAAATAAAATTTTAGATAAAGTTATAGACACAAATCAGCAACCACCTTATTAAAAAACAAAATTATATACAATGAGCAATACGCCTTTCAACAAAACTCAGGAATAATTTCTGCAATAAACGACCTCATACAAGACATAAAAACAGAACAAGACAAGAAAAAAAAATAGTGGCAGCGTTATATGGACCGTTAATTTTGAAAGTGGTGTAAGTCCATTTTTGAAAAAATGAGATAACACGTATATCATCCTTAATTTAATATATTTTTTTATATAAACCTGTCCGTGTTTAATTTCTTAAAATTGGTCGGTAAATGAAATTGCATAATTATCGATTATGAAAATGGTGTAAGTCCAATTGACAGAGGTAGGTGGCTTAGCATATGGTTGCCGGCTACTGATCGGCAACCATTTTATTTTACATTTGTTTTATATTATGTATCACATTACGTATCAAGAGTTACCAGTTTAGATTATTTTAGTTTTTTCCTTAAATGGATAACTTCATATTAACATCAGATAGTGATACAGGTAAGAACAAATAGTAAATCAATATTATTTTATGACTTAAATTAAATTCACACAAGAATAAAGTCCATGAATATAAACAGAAGAATAATCTTAGATTCAGAGGATGAAGATAATTCCGCTATAAACAACAAATTAACGAATCGTAAAAAAAGAGGAAGAATAATAGGGGTAGAATCTTCATCAGATGATGATATTGTTACTGAGAACTTATATTCTGCAGAACAAAATAAAGGAAACTATATGCAACACATAAATAAAATTAAGCGAAATACTGGACAAAAGTACTATACAAAAAGAGGAAAATTCATACCAGCAAAATAATTTGAATCCAAAAATTGTAATTGCTCGAAGAAATGTATAGAACGTATTAATGAAACGCAACGTTTAGAAATTTTTGAAAAGTTTTGGAATATAGGTAATTTTAACAAGCAAAATGTATTTCTTCATTGTAATGTTCAACGTAAAACTGTCAATAGAAAAAGGCATACAAATAATTCGGGCACTATGAGGGCATATGCTTATAAATTTTATCTACGATCGTACAGAAAGTAGACGCGTTTTGCATCATTTTTCATTGTAAAAGTGGCTTTTTAAAGCACTAGTGCTTTTTTACGTTTTTATTGCACGTTAATGTCAAACTGTTTTTATTGCACAGAAATGTCAAATTTGACAGATTAATAGATTATAGCACAAATTTTCGACGAAAAACTTAATTTTTTATTAATTGATACAAATAACTAATAAACTATAAATAAAATATATAATACAAACGAAATGGCAGAATTAAGAACTCCGAAGATTTCATTTAATGCAAGTCGAAGCGATTACAATAAAGCAAACATTTTTTTCATAAATTATAATGGCGGCCGACATTTGTGCAACTTGTTTAGTGGTTGCTAAGTAACGCTTTCATTAGTGCACTGCGGGTAAAATATGTTTTCATTAATTGAATTATTGAAATGACATTAAAATATTACTCATAAGAATATATTCTTTGAAATCCTTTACGATCGAAGATAAAATTTTGTAAGGCACATGTGTAAAAAGTTTCTTTATTGCACTCCTGGCTTAAAAAAAAACTCGCTCGTTCCTCGCTCGTGTTTTTAAACGCCAGTTCGTGCAATAAAACATCACTTTTTACACTTGTACCTTAAATAACTATTACCTGGTCACTTTTGGTGGAAATATTTTAGTATGTAAGAAGTTTTTCATTGATACATTCCAAATATCTACTGGACGAATTGATCGTATCCTAAAAGCGCATGAGAATATTCCAAAAGACATGCGTGGAAAATGGATGGCTCTTGCAGAAGAACTAGTAGGCTAGTGACGAATACAGTGATAGAACATATAAAAAGCTTTCCGGCATTTGAAAGTCACTATACTCGATCCCAAAATCCAGAACAGATGTTTTTAAATCCTGAATTAAACATAAGAAAAATGTATAATTTATACTTAGAAAAATGCAAGGAAAATAACTTGAGTTTAGCCAATTAATGGACATACAGGAAAATCTTTAAACGAGATTTCAAGTTACACTTCCATTTGCCACGTAAAGATATCTGTGCGAAATGCGATTTCTTAAACTTAAAAATTAAGACAACAACTGATGACGAAAAAAAAAACGATTCTTGTACAAAGACATGATGTTCACTTGCAAGATGCTGAATTAGCAAGAAAAGCATTACAAGAAGATAAAATTCTGGCATAAAAAAATCCTGATAAATACTTTGCCTTCTCTTTTGACTTACAAAAAGCCTTACCTTACCCCAAATTATCTGTCTCAATCGCATATTATAAGCGAAATATGTATATTTTGAATGAGGGTTTTCACAATTTCCACGACAATTAAGTTAATATGTATGCGTGGGACGAAACTGTTGCTCCCAGGGAATCGCAAGAAGTAGCTTCTTGCTGTTTGAGGTATTTAGAAAATGTAACGACTCAATGCCATGTTACAACAAAATCGAAATTTACAAATGGCATTGATGTGGTTGAAGGTTCTTTAGTCGTTGGAAAATAACATTGACATAATTGATCACAAATTTTTGCTCTCGGGGTATTCATACCTTCCGAACGATGCAGATTTTGGCATCATAGAAATGGCATTGTGAAAAAAGAATTTTCTGTACACACCACAGGATTATTATGATGTAATAACACAATAAATTTATTTTATATGAAATGAAACGGGATAATTTCCTTTCAATAAAAAATCTTAAAAATGCGATTAAAAAACAGATAAGACAAAACACTAATGGTGAACAGGTAAATTGGTTGCAAATATGTTGGATGAGGTTTCTCAAAAGTGCACCATACACTATTTTATATAAAACATCGATGAAGGACAAACAATTTAAAACTATAAATTTATTACCGCTAAAATTTGAAAAAATTGCCCTGGCACCTTTGTACCAAGATGCCAGGCCTATTACTTATGAAAAATTTATGGACATCAAGCAGTTACTACCTTATATACCTTCGATGCATCATACATATTTCGAAACACTGCAACATGCAGAGCATAAGTAAATACTATTAATATCTTGTAGTTCTAACAATGTAATTAGCGTCTAAAATTAAAAATACTACTTCTATTTTATGTCGTATCATTATTTGTAAACAAAATTGGATTAATATGAAGTATATTTTGAGTGATATTTGATTATTCAAAATTTAAATTAAACGATTTTTACAATTGTCTAATTTTGAAAATGGTGTAAGTCCATTTGCAACTGTAAGTATACATCAGTTTAGTAAAATACGTCTAAAACAAATTTATATAACCAAATTACATATTGATAAAACAGTAGAAACATTGCCAGACCTTATATAATATGCCTAAATTTTTTAATTAGCCGATATGTTAACCTTTAATTTTCTCGAATCAAGAGAAAATGGACTTACACCACTTTTAAAATAAACGGTCCATATATTGATATGAAAAAGGCATTACACTCCATATAAAATCCTAAACTATTAGAAAAATTTGAAGTAATAGGTATACAAGGTAAACAACAAAACCTAATAAAAACATACCTAACTGCCATCTATACCATATCTAATATACACAAATGATCTTCTACAACTAACTTAGAGGAAACATCATACATGTGTGGATGATACCTGCATAGTATACACAATAAATACCCAGGAGCACATACAAGCAAACATGGATACAGATATAATACATCAAAAATATGAAATTTTCCAATCTGCAACAGTTAAGTTAATGTAGTAATTTAACGTTTAACAAATTATTATTAAATTGGTACCGGTTGAACTTTACATTTCTCTAAAGCTACATATTTTGTTTATCGCCCCGATAGTGGGTGACAATTAAAATAGATAAATTGAGCACGATATCCAATTAAAGATTTAAAGTGGAACGCTAATAGTAAACACTTTTGCTTTTACTCGACGCTTTTGTGAGTTTGTTTTTTACACTGCTCCCAGGGCAAAACGATCCTTTCGCTTCTCACATCTTAATTCTATTAATCTATAATTCCATTGCTCTCAATTGCTTAATCAATCAATCTTTGCGCATAATTCAAGCTTTTTATGACAGAATTTGCTCTTATTAATAACATGTTTAGTTCTTTTGCAATATTAAAATGATCCTCAAAAATATTTTTCTAGTTTTTAAAAATAATCCATTAGCTATTAACTAAATTGATTATTTATGCAAATGCCATTAAAATCGAAAAATAAGAGAAAGTTTCTTAGTGAATATGATTGTATTTACATTACCAATTTGGGATTTAATTTTACTTTTTCCAATTACCTGGACCATTGAATTGACTGATGACTATCGCGTATTTCTTCTTGGCTATCAAGTGTAAATAGATTCCAATAAATAATTTACAGCTCTCGGACCATAAATTTCGAATAGCCTGAAGTTTCTTATAATAACCAAATTAGATACAGTCCAATACACAATAAGGACATTCGAGACATAACGTCCGAAATTTACGCAATCACACGAGATCTCTAGCATTCCATTAGTTCAAATCACCAAAGAATCAAAGTATGTAGATTCCTTTTAATTGCATAAAACGGATTTTATAAAAATCGACTATAAATATTGAAAAATATATTAGTTTTCCACAAATATTTAACATAATATAACATAAAAGTTAAAAACAATAAAATTATGCATTATTAGTAAATTCATATTTTACCTTTAAGATAATTGTTGTTTACATGAAGTTCTAATATATTTTTGTTTTGTTTCAGGTAAGTGGAAATATTGATTACAATTTTGATCTAAATTGAAGTCTTTAAAATTAGATTTATGAAGGTAAGAAGGGAATATACACAGATTTATAGTATTAAATATATACTAATATATGGCATTTTTATTAATATTAATTATAAATCTTATTTTAGAAGCTCTTTAGAAAATAATTGATCAATGTAATTGGAGGGTAGCTTAAAGTCACCCACTCAGCCTACAACTTTAGTTTATCTTAATATAAAACAATGTTTTACAAATAAAACCACTGTTAAATTCTGTGAACAAAATTATAGCATTCAATGTTTATACAGAGAGGAGCAAAAGTCCCGCTACCATTTTGATTGCCTATAACTTTGCTCAAAGAAAAGATAAGTAAGATTGGTTTTCATAAAAAGTTTATTTGGTCTTTATATTTTTTTTTTCGTTATGATTAGAAAATTATATCGGCTAAATAGTGACCGCGATTCGCTACGCAACTTTCGGCTCTTTTCGTGACGGATATTGTCTTTAAGATGTTGATGTTGGGGCGTATTGACTTATTTGTATAGTGCAGGTAACCACTAACGGAATTTTATTAGATAAAATTTGTAGACGTATCTACTTTACTTGTTTACATATAAACATTTTATAATATGCCTAAAGTTTACCTACAAACAAAGCAACTGATGTCAAAATGTTGAATTCTGAGGACGAACACTGTATTGAATTCCGATAACAAAAATTGTAATCAATTATTAGACAAATTATTCAGACGTAGCCATTCTTTAAATTTACTTTAAACTTATTATGTGTAACTACTAATAGATATTTCATAGAAACAATTGCTAATATTCACCCACAAATGAATCAACTGTTGCCATGTTTTTCTTACTTTTTTTAACTGTGAAATAAGAAAATTCTCACCAGTGGTTATACATTTTATTTTGCCAAAATGTTCAATTCTGAGAAAGAAAATTGCTTAATGGTTACATAAATTAAGCATACGTAACCACTGTATGAATTTACTTGAACATTATCATGTACATCTATAAATTAACATTGCTTGATATGTCAGCAAAAAAAACTAAAGTTCTTTTACAAACAAAGCAACATATGCCAATATATTGAATTCTGAGATTCTGCATTCAATTTGAAGATATATTATGTAAAATATAAAATATAAATTTATATGTAGGGTGGGTATGTGACCACTATCTTAGAACACAAACCATAGTTTACTGGGATAGAAATATATGTTATTTATTATTATTAGATTTGATTTATTTATTTGCAAAACCTTCGAGAAGATATTGTATTAACATTTAAGTAATAGGAGTGTGAGTTAGAGGCCTTCCACTTACTCTACATATTATTATTATATTATCTTAAATGACAAACAGTTTTTATTATTTTAATAATAAAATGTATTTTTCTACACATTTTTGTTGTAAGAAACTATCAAACGAAAAGATAAATTCTATAAAATATTATAATTAAAACGACAGGACTTCAAATTTAACAAAGGAAATACTTGTCATTAAAGTATAATCTAACAGGGCTTTAATTAAACTATAACACTCTCCAATTACTAGGTTATAAACCAAAGTTTTCTAAAAATGTGTTCCACTAAATTATTGTGTGAACGAAGAACACAAAGGCACGCAGAGTAATGAGATCATCTCGTTTGACAATAACTTTCGCGTTGCTGACCTCACGAATTATTGGTATAGTAACGTTACGCTGGGTGGTAACAATAAAAAAAGAACACAACCGTTACAATTGATGAGGGAGGCATGAGTTTGCTCCGGATTTCAATGAAAGCGATGACCCGTGAAATAATTTTTGGATACTGTTGACCCAAATTTTCTTAAAATTTTAGATTCGAAATAAGCCAATATAATAAATCAATCAACCAATTACTTTTAAATATTCATTCAGGAATCAAATTGTGTAAAATGTATTGATTTTAATTGATCAGAAAAATAAATAATATAATTTGTCCTTTACTTACGACAAAAAATGTTCTTTCGAGAGAGAAACATCTTTATTTATTATTTGTTACATTGGGTAATAACAATAATAATCGTAATTGATTTACTCTACGGCTATCGACCCATGGTCTTTCTGCCAAATTTTCTTTATTTTGTCGAATATCACTAAGAGAAGAATTTGATTTTTTAGATTATACCAATTCTAATTAAAGAAGTTAGTAGGAAGAAGCGCTATTTTTCTTCTAAATTTTACTTCTTGAAAGTTAATATTAATTCAAATTCATTACAACCTAAAATTTCATAAGTTTGTAGGAATTTTGCAAAAAAAATATTCTAGGATTTGGTGAGTTAATATTCTTTAGAAACCTTTTATTGATTAAAAACAAGTATATTACAATTTTTTTTTCTGCAGAATTGTCTTCTGAGCCTGCAACCTATACATTTTTGCTTAAGAGATAAGAAATTGAAGGAAATAATTAAAAATATCTGCAGTTAACATGCTTGGTTAGCTTCAAAAGTACGTATTTTTGTGATTAATAGAGGTGTGTTGATGACTCGAGCCATACGATGGAACGAACGCGAGCACCTGGTTCGGAAAATGGGAAAATCGATGGTGTTTCGGGGCTAAGGACCGACCCGGCCCGGGATGGACGGATGGTGGTGGTGGTGGGACGGCGACATTAGGAATCCGAACTTGGCCCGACTGGCCCAGTGAGTGCGTGTGCGGGGCGGTATTATCGATTCGAGAGGGGGCCAAATGCCACGGCCAAGGGCGGCTGCGTCCCGACGCACACCGCCGCACGACGCCGCGCAACGCAACCCACCCCCCATTTCGCGAAAGGTCGACGTCCTCGAAAACACTCCGGATCCGCCGGTATTCTACAAAGCTCTATTTTTAGCGGCCATTTGATATTTTAATGGTTTTGCTTTGTTTAAGGGTGGAAAATCGCTTTCTCTTAGTAGACCCTGTAGATTTTAAGCACCACAATGATGAAAAATCTACGTATTAAACACATTAATTGAAAATAATAATTATACAATTCCTTGAACTTTATTATTTTCTGCTCTGGGGATTATAAATGCCCTGTTTAGATGAAATACTACACCACAAATAGTGCAATGTTATAATCCAAATAATATATTTTAATTTGTTTCCAAATGTATCTAAATATATAGATAATAAAAGTTCAAATATTTCATCGTGAAGAATTACGTCTGTATACATTTCTTTTAATCAAATATGTTCTCTTCTCAGTACTATTTAAAACTTCTTTAGATTTCATTTTTCAGGATGTTTAAAAAAATCGGCATCAAGAATTATCCTTCACGAAATGCTATTTTGTCTCTTACTTCTTTTTGGACGTTAAAATTCTTGAAAAAGTTTAACTTAGTAGTTTGCATTAAAAATGATTTATTATTTATATCTTTTACATATGTACGAACCTTAAAATTCTCATAGAAGTTACTGGACTCATTAATTTGTCACAAAAATTGATCTTTAAGAAATGTAACTTTTTTTTAAAACTAATTTTAGAACTATTTATTTGTAAAGAAGTTGAAGTGATTGTTTTTCTTTAAAAAGTGGTTCTTAAAAATGACCATTTATAACTTTTATATCCTTTTGATCTTAAAATGCTCTTTCAAGAAACTCCATTTATTAAATCACTTTAAAAATTAGCCTTAAATTGTTCAAAAATAATCTTCGAACAATGTCATGTTTTCCTTTACATATTTAAATACCTTAAAATACTCTTTAAATTAATTAAATTTAATTAATTTGCTTTAAAAATTTGTCATTATAACAACAAAATTGATCTTCAAGAAACGTCATTTATATCTTTTATATCTTTTAAATCTTTTAGGATCTCCTAACGCTCTTTGAAGAAAAATTCCTAATCAATTCGCTTCAAAACTTAACCTCTAATGAAGGGCATTACGTTTTTTACTACTTCTAGTACCTTAAAATGCTTTTTGAAGGAGTGACAAAAAGTGAAGTTATATTATATCTTTTGCATCTTTTAGAATCTCTATTTTTTATATATCTTTACTAATCAATTCGCTTCAAAACGTGACATCTAATAAATATCATTATGGTTTTTATTACTAGAAGTAATAATTACAATGCTTTTGAAGAAGTTATCACAATAGTTTGTTTCAAAAAATCTTCAAGAAATGTCATTTATATCTTTTACATCTTTTTATCAATTTCATCTTTTTAAACAAGTTTAAGTCGTTAGTTTGCTTTATTATTATTTTTTTAATTAAATAGAAAATTTTCACTTCATCAAACGCTACAATCACGGACGATACGTTAATTTCTAAAATATTTGCCGGACATTTTCATAACTGTTTAAAAAAATCAGTAAATTCAAACTTTGACAGCAAATTCCATGACAGTTAACAACTGGTATAATTCATTTAATTTCTATCCCTCTCCACCCCCAATTGATGATATTATAAGTGAAGAAGAATACTGTAGAGTGTTGCATTCTGGTAGAAATACATCCCCAGGTCACGACAATATCCACCGTTCCATCCTCAAAAAGTTACCCGAAAAAACCCACAACTTTATCCTTAAAATCCTTAACTACTGTTACCACAATCAATACCTTCCCGATGAGTGGAAAAAACGCGTAATAGTATGCATCCCTAAACCTGATAATAATCCACCCTATGTCACAAGTTATAGACCAATCACCCTTCTCCCTGTAATAGGCAAACTACTCGAATCTCTTTTAAAAGACAAAATCCTAAAATCCCATAGCACATGTATTCCTGATTACCAATTTGGATTCCTTCTACAAAAATCAACTACACCCCCACTTACCATCCTTACTTCCAATATCCAAACAAAGCACCTCGAAGGTCACAAGTCCGCTATTGCTATTCTCAACATTAAAAAAGCGTTTGACTCAGTGTGGCATCGAGGTCTGCTTTATAAATGTCTCCTCTTAAATATTTCTAAGCACCTTATCAATCTAGTCCATGTATTTCTTACCAATCGTTCCTTTCAAGTCAAAATCCGCCATGCACTATCCCCACCATTTTTTCTTGAACAAGGTGCCCCACAAGGATCACCACTCTCCCCATTACTTTACAACCTATACTCCCACGACATATTTAATCCCAACCCTACACACTTTCATCCTACCATATATCCACTCCTTTTTGCAGATGATACTGCCTTAATTGCACATGCCGAAACCCTTTCCTCTGCGCTTCACGCACTTCAAACGTCCCTTCAATCACTGCAAAACTAGTTCTCTAATAGGCGCATACAATTGAATCCCTATAAAACCAAACTTTTCCTTCCCTTTCACAAAATTACTCCAACATCTCCTAAAATCAAAATCCACCAAACCGAAATATCCCCATCCCACACATGTAAATATCTCGGAATCCTATTTGACTCAAAACTTTCCTTTAAGCCTCATGTCCAATCACTTAAAGCCAAAGTCAAAACTAGGGCCCGGCATTTTAGGGCACTAACATATAAAAACCAAGGCTTTTCGACAAAGACCGCCGTTAGTATTTACAAATCAATTTGCCGCCCTTCAACCTTACATCATATCCAAGTAGCCGAAAGATTCTCACTCCGAACCCTTACCAAAATAAGACACCCCAACAACCCTCTTCATATTCCATCCAATGAATTATTATACGAATCCACACAGATCACTCCCATCACACAACGTACACTAGCTATTGGTGAAAAATTTGCAGCAAAACCCTTTAATCTATCCCTTATAAATAAGTTTTGTATCCTTCGAAACCCCAATATCCCTCCAAAATTCAAACATCCTACAAGCACAATTCATGAATTCATTAGTTCGCATCATCATAATAGTTATACACTTAAAACGACAAAAACAATTGGAAATTTAAAACAAACAAAATAATTAGCCTAAAATTATTATAAAATAATAAAAATTATAAAATAAAATGCTTTATTGGTTCATTTAGCTATACCATACATAAGTATATAATAGAGAAAAAATAATAATTTCCTGCTAAACAGAATATCAACAAACTTAATCTTGAATTAGAGTGAAAAATATACAGTACAAATACAGCAAGGGCAATGTTTTCAAGTATAAAATTACCAGTCCACGCATTCTTTAATTTCATGCATATTATAAAATTATTTATTAATAAATATATTGGAGATTTAAAAAAATTGAATTAAATATCAAATTGTTTAATTTATTCTCTATTTTAAAAACTTTTACATTATGTTTTTGGAGATGGTAACTATTTTCTTGGCATCTAACACATGGATCAATAAGTCCCGGGACTAACAATGAAAACAACATTTTTTTTGCAAAATTTTTTTTATTCATCTACATAATCACCTTTTAGGGTGATACAATCGTTCCACCGCTTTTCCAATTTTTCAATACCATGTTTAAAAAAATTAATATCTTTCGCTTCAAAATAAGCTTCTGTTTTAGCGATGACCTCCTCATTTGAGCCAAATCTTTTTCCCTGGAGCATTTTTTTAAGGTCAGCAAAAAGCCAGTAGTCACTGGGGGCTAAATCTGGCGAGTATGGGGGGTGGGGAAGCAGATCAAAGCCCAATTCGTCCAATTTTGCCATTGTTTTCATTGACTTGTGGCAGGGTGCATTGTCTTGGTGAAAAAGGAATTTTTTTCTCTGCATGTGCGGTCGTTTTTTTGCTATTTCCTTCTTCAAACGCACCAGCAAGTCAATATAATAGTCGCTGTTGATCGATTTACCTTTTTCGAGGTAATCAATAAAAATCACGCCATGCGTATCCCAAAAAACTGACGCCATGACTTTTCCAGCTGACTGCTGCGTTTTCGCACGCTTCGGACGGCTTTCGTCAGCTGTACGCCACTCAGATGACTGCCGCTTCGACTCTGGAGTGTAGTGATGTATCCATGTTTCGTCCATGGTCACGTAACGACGCAAGAAATCTTTTTTGTTACGAGTCAATAGCGATAAACAGCTTTCTGAATCATCGACTCGTTGCTGTTTTTGTTCCATCGAAAGCAATCGCGGCACCCACTTGGAAAAAACCTTTTTCATGCTCAATTTTTGATGAACGATAGCAAATACACTTCCATATGATATCTGTGTTATCTCAGCAATCTCACGGAGCTTCACTTTACGGTCTTTCATGATAATTTTTGTCACTTCACTCACATTTTCCGGTGTAGAGGCTTCCACAGGTCTACCCGAGCGTTCCGCGTCATTTGTGTCGGTACGACCACGTTTAAACTCGGTAAACCACCGACAAATCGTTGTTTTTGATGGAGAAGATTCCGGGTAACATTTTTCAATCCATTGTTTCGCTTGCACGGTGTTTTTACCCATTAAAAAACAATGTTTTATTAGAACACGAAACTCGGTTTTTTCCATTTTTTAAACTGACTACAAAATGACTTTACTATAACCTCGATAACTCAGCTGTTTCTGGTCCGATCGACTTAAAATTTTGACACGTTTCAAGCAAAGGTTAGTACTCTAGAAAGGCGTGGTTACTGGTTTACTACGAGCGCCATCTCTGGGTTAGTCCCGGGACTTATTGATCCATGTGTTATTTTTGTGGGGTTTCCCGTAATATAACAATTGCCTTGATTTCTGTTTTTTTTTTTTTGATAAGTTGTGAGTCTGCCGGATATGAGTATTTTTGTTTAATATAAATTTCGATTGATTTTTAAAAATGCGACATTATTTCCGTTAAATATATTGACATGACAGTTAAAACATTTAGTTTAACAAAAATGTCTCGATAGAATTCATTAAACGGAATATCAAATATGCGACGTAATATCCTTTTCTGCAGTATCAATACACGCGTTATTTCAGTAGACTACCCATATAATGCAATACTATATGAGATAATAAGAATATACAGATGCATAGTAAACGTTTATGAATTCATTTAATGAAACGTTATGTTTCAACGATTTTATCAAATAGAAACTTTTATTAAGTATCTTACATAAGCTATGCAATATATTACATCAATTTAGACGATTTTCAAGATGGGTACCCAAAAATTTTAGTGATGAACAAGTTTCAAGGTTAAAGTAATTGATTTTTAAATTTTTGTTTATATTATTAAATTCTACTAACACACTTTTAAAATGATTTATTCTTAGTCTATTGCCATATACACCAATTTTCAAATTATTTTATAGCTGATAACATTATTTGATGAACTCTGTATGAACATTTTGTCTGATATTTTTATACATCTACATACATAAATATTTTCCAGCAAGTTATATGAGAAGGTAAATTATTAACGTAAATCAGAAACGATAACCGGACCTAAAGTACTGTTCTGTGGAGTACCCATTTTCATTTTATAATCTGACGATATAATGTGATTGATTACTATAAGTTTCCTATCTTGAAGATAAGAAGTTAACCAGTCATTTATGTCCATTGCAAATAATTTTTCCTTAATAAATTCAACCCAAACCGTGTGAAATCCTCTCGTAAGATTAAAAGCAATAGCTACAACATATTCACTGTTATCTAGACAATTATTAATATAAAATAAAATTAATTAAACTAGTTTCGGTGGAATATCCAGGTCCATACTGATTTTCTGTTAAAGTATTAAATTTTGTCAAGAATCAGAATATTTTAATTGCTACAGTTATCTCAAATACTTTGGAAAGTATACTGAGCATAGCTATTGCTCTAAAATCATCTAAATTATGTGAATTTTCCCTTATAGGAATAGGTACTATAACAGCTATTTTTAAACATTAAGAAAACTCACCATTTTCTATAGACCTGTTGAGAAACTCAGCTAGAACAGGTGTGATTTCTTATTCCATCAAGGCTAGTAGTTTTTTGTAATTTAAACTACATATTACATTTAACATTTTCGTTTTAGTTATAGGATCAAAGAATAAACTGTTGTTTTAAATAAATGAAGTAGTGCAATTGAATGATAAATCATTTTCAAAACGTTCATTCACTTTATGTCTCAATATTTTTTGGTGTCATCAATAATTTCGTTATCATGATAATTTAATAATTATTTTGGTGAGTACTAGATATGTTTGGTTTCTTTGTGCTATTAGTGGGCCTGTTAGTGCAATAAGTAACAAGTTGTCCAGAGTGATCTGATATTCCTGTTTCAAAGTTCTCGCACGTAATGTTGTTGGTAGCGTTGGATGCAACATAATCTATTTGACTTTGAATTAAGTTTATCATTAACTACTTTAGTTTTACCCCTTACTAAGGAAACATTTCAAACGATTAAAAAATATCATTCGGAATGCGGGATTTAATTTCCAGCGCATTTATATTTATATCACCACACATTATAACTGTTTTAAACTGGGTAAATGCTAATAATAATTAACGTAAAAGCAACACATTTTCAAATCACTTTTTATTTGTTTGAATGTGCAACAATTGTTTCGCTTCACCCTCTCCCTACTATTTAAACCAGGCACAAACATGTAATTATACCATTTCTTCGCCTGAAGAAGCCGCAGTGTGGCCAAAAAAATTATTACGCATTTAAAGCAATAAAAAGTGACTTGAAAATTTAAGTGTGGTTTTTAATTCAACAATTAAACAAGTAAATATGAATTTTCAACGTATATCAGCCTTATCAGCTAAAAATAGTATGTTGTTTAATTGAGTAAAAAATCATTTACATTATTTCTTGGTGGTCTATATATGCAAATAGTGCATATACAGTTCATGAAACAGATTTCAGCACATACAATTATCATTTCGATTTATAATTTTCTGATCCACAAATGATAAATGTATAATATACACTTACCAGTTGATTATTTGATATGTGTGGATTTTATATCACAAAGCCAAAGTTCAGTAAAACATAATATTGTCGGGTTATTGTGATTATTAAAAAGTTTAATTATATTTATTTTGTTACTTACCATAAACACTGTACATTAAAGTGAAATAATGTAAAATTAAAAATTGTTATATTTCTATTATATTGTTGCGTTGTCAATAAAAAAAACTTAGGGGCCAATTGGATGAATCAAATAATCTTTCGCTCTATGATGGTCAAAAGTAAATTTAAATGAAGCGTTTATTTCTGGATTTCTTAATTTCACAGATTCACATTTTACTTCATTATAACTTGAATTAAAATAATTAATTACATCTTCTTAGTCATCCTCGAAATGAATTATGATATTTTCTTGGTACTGTTTTTAGATTACGTTTTACTGTCTTTTTACTGTTTTACTATTTAACCATCCATTTTCTTTGATGTATTATTTTGATTATTTTTCTGTTCAGAAATCAGCTGATGTTGATTAATTGGTTTGTTCTTGTATTTATTTAGATTGTTTTGAACGTCAAATCTCCGAATGGGTTTCTGTGTCAAATTTCTTCCATGTTTATCAGTTTGTGTCTTATTTTGATTGATTCTTAATGCGGTGGCGTCAAATATGTTTCGGATGTATAGATGGAGCTATACTTTTTATTTTTGTTTAGAGTGTCTATAGTAGATGGCACATTTAGACGGTGGTATGAATTTGGTTGTCGTATTAGAAGATCGTTTAAAATTGCTATTTGTTTTTTTCAGAAATTCGTTATCATTCGTTAATAATGCTATGTGATTATTCTTCTCAGCGATAATACGTTTCAAATAAGTATTATTTTTGTACATGTTTACATTGAAATGATGAATAATGAATGAGGTGGTAATGTGTTAATTTGACAAAAGAAAAATCGCAGGAGGTATTTGGATGGATTAAAGTAGATAGGTTCAGGGTTGTAGACATCAGCATAAAAAATGTTATATAAAAGAAGTGAGAGAGCTTTAAGGGAATCCTTGTTTGGAAGTAAAGGAAGAGGAGAATGAATTATGGATTTTGACCCTAATTAGAGAGGAATTGTTTAATAATGAAAATGCTATGAGGACGGATGTTCCAAATAAGTTATTACTACTTTGTTTGTATTATCGATAATTGTTGATGAATTATGTTCTTCACGTTCACCACTAATGTTAACCTCACTTTTATCGTTCCAACAGATTATATGGTCGTCGTCAATTTTTGTGAATTATGTTATTCACGTTCACCACTAATGTTAACCTCACTTTTATCGCTCCAACAGATTATATGGTCGTCGTCAATTTTTGTGATGTTTAAATAATAGTTTATGCACCCGGATGCATCACACCTCCACAATGTATGCACTTCAGTCTGCTAAGTGGTATATTTTTGCATTTACGGCACTTTTTAATAGGAGCACACGACTGAACCTCTTTACTCTTCGCCATCTTTTTCAATTTTTCAAATTGATTTGGAAAGAGGAATTTTGAAAATTTAAGAAAAAATAGCAATCTGTATTTTGTAAAAGTGTATTTTTAAACTTATTTTTTTACACATAAAAAAAAATTGACATTTGATAAGAAAAATAATCACATTAAAAATTTAGAGAAAAAAATTAAACAAAACAATATAGAATACAAGAATTGAAATTGAAATTTCTAAAAAAAAATGTAAACTTTACATAAAAATCAAAGTTGAAAAAATAGTTTAAAACTTACTGAAGCTATACCAAAATTTCAAATGAAATTAAAAACTTGAATAAGAAAAACAGTTTATAATGTGTTTAACATTTCATTTTAAAAAAATGTCTCAAAATATAAGTGAAAATGACTTAAATAAAAATAATTCCCCATCCAACCGACAATTTAATAGACGTGACATATTATTACACACATTTGCACTCTGGTAATTCCTCGTCTACTCCTCAAAAAAACTCTCCCACGAAATCCACATGTTCATATTAAAAATGTTCAATTATTGTTATTCCCAACAACACTGAATGGAAACAAGGCATCACAATATGCATTCCCAAACCGGACACTGATCTCACACTAGTATCCAGCTATCGTCCTATTACACTCCTCTCGGTAATTGGTAAACTTTTCGAATCCCTCCTCAAATAAAAACTCCTTCAATCATCCAAAATCCACATCCACCACATACCAGTTTAGTTTCCTACCTCAAAAATCAACCACTCTTCCTCTATCTATGCTCACCTCCAATATGGTTTGTATATCACCTTGAAGGTCATAAATCAATAATTCTGTTCTTAGATTTTCAGAAAGCTTTTGATTCGGTTTGGCATATTGGCCTCCTTTACAAATGCTTCCTCTTAAATATCCCACGCCACTTAATAATCCTTATATAACCAACAGATCCGCCCAGTTAGAATCAAACAAACACTATCCGATCCATTCCCAATCCCCCAAGGGTGGATTCCCCTATCACCTCCTTTACAATATTTTTGTCACGATCTTTATAATCCTAACCCTATGTACTTTGATCCCTCAAACTACTCCCTCCTCTTTGCCGATGATACCACCCTTATCGCTCATGTTCCACACTCTAGGTCGCCCAACATTCCCTACAAAAATCATTTAATTTAAATCATTTCCAAATGGCGCATAAAAGTCAACTCCTCTAAATCCAAACTCTTAATTTCACATCATAAAATTATACCACACTCCCTCTCCATAATATCATAATTTACCCTACCTACTCCTGTAAATACCTAGGCATCCTGTTTGACTCCCAACTCTCCTTCAAAGCCCCTGCACAAGCTATAAAAGTCAAGGTTAAATCTAGAGCTCGACATTTTCGAGCTTTGACATAAAAATCATAGAATTTCTACAAAAACAGCAGCTAAAATTTTAAAATCCATTAGGCGACTCCTTATAGACTACGGTGCAATCCTTTTCAACCAAATCCGTCCCTCCACCCTCCATCACTTTAATGTCGCCGAAAGATCAGCCCTACGAACCCTCACCAAACTTAGATACCCAATTAACCCACTCCATAACCTCTCAAATGAACTCCTTTATGAATACACCCAGGTTACCCCTATCTCCCAACGTATACCTAGCCTAAGTCATAAATTCGTCAACAATCCTTTTAATGTAGCCCTCCTTAATAAATTTTGCATTCCCCGAAATCCCAATATTCCTAAATTTAAACACCCCTCAGTCATCCTATATCAATTCATTAGTTCGAATCATCCAGACAGTTAAGCTAGCTAAGATATTTATTTTCTATGCATAATTAGGGTCAAGACAGGGCAGAAAGACCGATGGTCGATACCCAAATGGACAGACAAGATATTATTTTCTCTCTAAAAATAATTGAATAAGTTGAAATTTTTCAGCAAAAAAATACAAATTTCCAGAAAAAATAAAATTAAACAGTTTTTTAAGCTAATCAAATGAGTTGATAAAAATTAAAAAAGCTGAAAAAACTATATTTTTGCCAAAATAACAATTAAAAATTTTAATAAGAAAAACATTAGAGCGTGAATGAATTTGCGTATATACAATAACAAATCAATTACTTTTTTCTTTAAGATGCAATCCACTGATTTTTAATTTTTTTTTTGTTGTGAAAATTCAAATGCTATAAACGCATTATAAACTGTTTTTAATTTTAATCGTCATTAATATCAGTAATAAAATAAAGTTTTACATGTGTCAAATTTTTTATTATTTTGCTTTTTATTTGTAAAAATTTATTTGTTTAAAACCAATTAAAACATGTATTTTTGCGAAAACAGATTGGGCTTTTTCCCGCTTTTTTGTATTTTTTATTGCAAATTAAAAATATATTTTTTTTAATTTTCCATTGTTCTTTTGCAACTGTCAATTTTTATTTTGGTAAAATTTTACTTTTATAACCTGTTTTGCTTACCAAATATAATATGTTTTCATATTTTGGTAAACTTTGAAATATTTTAAATTTTGTTTCTCTGTTCAGTTCTGATCAGTTTTACCTATTTTATTTTATTTTATTTGTTTTTTGTCTTAAATTATTTATATGATTATTTTTTCCAATATTTTTGTAAAAATAAATTCAAAATTTTAAAATGTATTTCCGAAAATCGCAATCTTATTTTCTTGAACTTGTGTTTCTTTAATCGAATTTGTTCTATTTGTTTGAAACCAACGACGAAATCGGCAAACCTTAATAAATCAAAGGGACGCACCAATAAAACTTCCTCTTTTCTTCCCTGTCTGGTCAGACTGATGTGGGATATAGGGGTTGAAAAGCCCACAATTGTTCTTCATTTAACACATAATTTTAAGATGCAACAACAACTGTAAAAAAAGTATAGCGCGAAAATTAAATTAATTACTTATTTAAGATTCAATTTACCACACGACAAAATAACTAATTTTAAATCCCCGAAAATTAGATAAATACACAAATTGTATCAAAAACCAAATAAAATAAATAAATGAATTCCGAACACTATTTAAGAGAATTTTGTTTAATTTTTTTTTCATTTTTTATAAAAATCTAAATGTTAAGTTTTCAATTTAATTTTCCATTCAATTTTCAGTTGTTTTTATTTTGAAAACATTAAAACTATTTTAAATGAATTTAAAAATCGTATTTTTTACAGTACAATTTTTGATATATGTTTTATAACATACTCAATTATTTCTTCTTTTTGATTATTTCCTACTGATTTTTAAAAATATTTCTTGTTTAAATTTAATTTGTTTTGATAAACTTTTAACAACTTTAAAGTTTGATATTTTTAGTATGTTTCGATCAGTTTTATTTTATATATTTTTTCTTAAAATTTGATAATTATTTTTTGTAAAACAAATGTTTAATGCGAATTTTAAAATGTACTTTTAAACAGATAATTTATTGTTTCTTGTTATTTGATTTTTTAAAACTATTTGTTTTTTCTATTAACTAATTTAAATTTAAAAATTCAAATATTCATTAACATTATAAAATGTTTTTATATTTTAATTGTTATTTTGGCAAAATAATGTCATTTATCTTTCTAAGATCTCTTGAGGGAATAAAATGGTTCTAGAGAAATCTTAAATTATAATTTAATTTTTTTCTTTTTAGTAAAAACCTATATATTTCTTAATGTAAAAGTTCACGTTAATCTAAAATTGACTAATGAAATGCATTAACGATTGCACAATCTAATAGTAAAAGTGTGAAATATTCGCCTTAGAAACTTTTATTGTCTGCAGTTTTGGTTATGCAACAACTGGCGGCGGCGGCGACTTTCTTGCAAGTGCAAGTGCAAATTACGCACCGTCGCATTTTTACACGGACGTCTTTTCGCGTTATCTAATAACGTTTCGGAAAAACTTGTACTCAGAAGTTTAATAAGCTAATTTAAAATTTGCAGCGTTATTGTAAATACAGGGATCATACGAGTATTCCCTGCGCTATTCTAAGAATATTTTGTTCTTTGATGAATTCTGAAAACCCGCTTTGTTTCGAAGATATAGGGCAAACAATTTTCGACAAAAACGTTTTTAAAATTATTATTATTATTATGTAGTCGAAATAAAAGTAATTTATAGCATTGTTATCTTTTAACAACCTTCTAAATACTAGGAATATTTTTTTCTACAAATAGCAAGTAAGACCAGACATCGAAAAGAAATACAGTTTAAACGTTGATTACATTTGAATATAGTCTGTTCGTTGGATCTTCCGTTGTACGTCACAAACTATCGCTTCGAGAAACGACGCAAAAACATTCAGTCCCTTAAAGTAAACCAAATGCGTTAGAAAAATAACGCACTGTAAAACTTTCGTCGTTTTTTGAAGCAATAGTTTGTGACGTACGACGGAAGATCCAACAAACAGACTATACATGTCGTAATTGATCATTTGGTATCTGTCAAATCTGTTGAGACCGAGTGACGTTTTTTAGTTTGGCGTTTATTTTCTGTCTTTAATAGTTAAAATTTGGTTAGTCCTTTATCATGCATCGCTAGATGAACGCAGAGATGACAGACATGCAGTTCCTGTATGGACTTGCTGATGACAATTTATTACAAACTACACGGTTGTATATTGAACGTTTCCCTGACACTAATGTTCCTGATAGAAAAACCTACAAAAGTATTAGGTTTTCATGAATCACGCACAATCAAATAAAGTGTAGAATGCCAAGAAGTCATAACTGTAGAAGTGGAAAATAATGCACTGGCTTTAAAAGAGGAAGATGTAGGTACTTTTACTCGAACAATTGAAAATACTTTGAATATAAGTAATGGGACTGTTTGGAAAATTCTTGTACTCAACGACACACAACGGATTCAGGTCATTTTCCTGCACATTTTTCTTCATGTATTGCATTATATCAATGACTTTTGGACACATTGGTTCAAATTTACTCATGAAGCGATTTTTTCAAAAAATGCAACAATAATTTTCATATTAACTATGTCTAGACTAAAAAAAATTCCCTTGAAGATCGTTTTCAACGTCAGTTTTGTTTGAACATTTGGGTTAGAATTGTGCATGATTGACTAATTGGATCGGTATTAACGCTATCTCAGTTTCTAGAAGAGATACCATTGGCAACAAGACATGCAATGATAGTGCACCAGCGCATTTTAGTGTGGGTACTAGTTTTAATATTAACATACGAAGATCGCTGGATTGGTCGAAGTAGACCTCACTCACGGCCTGCCCGATCCTTGTGTTTAAAACCACTGGATTATTTTCTAAAAGGCTATCTAGTTTATACTACCTCTGTAGAAAATGTGGAAAACTAGCCAAATGAGATAGTTGTTTGGTGTAAGAGTTCAACAGTCTAAGAAGACAAGATTATGGCATCCTAGCTTTTCAGCAGTTCTTTTTCTTTGCCTTTGTAAGTTCAATTAAATTGATTTAATTATTTATGTTATTATCAACATTTACTACATACAATTAAGTATGTAAAACCCTGAATGAAATATTCGTTAGTTATCCAGTTGAAAAAATATTAATCTATTATATTTGACAATTCTTTTCTTAAGTTTAAATTGTTTAAAACGCCTAATAATATTTAGATATAGAATTTTTGAAATATGATTAGTGCTGATTTCCTGTTACCTTTTTAAAAAGCTAGATTAATAAATATACTATGATTTTTAGTTCATTAATTGTAACTCTGAAATATTTTTCTTTTTCTTGTTTATTATTAATTAACGGACATTACGCATTACTTTTAAAGTAATTGGTCGGTGCGTTTGCAAATAAATTACTAGCATTTCAGTCATCGGCCAGTAATTTCATTCCCAATGTCAAACGGCGGCGCTTAATGGCAATCTAGTCGTCGCTAATGCATACAAACTGCCTTCAACCCAAACGCCAATTATCAATCCGATATTCAACTTTCATGTTTAGAAAACGCTCAGCGGCAACGTCGAATCCCGTGCAGCATTTCATCATCGTCATTCTTGTTTACGGTGTATACAAGCACGATAATTATATTGTTTTCCAATTGCCTGCCAAGCGTAATTTGCTAGGTGTAAAAAAAGTAAATACAACTGAAAATAAATTGTATTGATAATATTGATGATATTGCTGGTAATTGACCATATGAAATTTGTGTAAAAATCCTTTAATAATATGAATGCATTACTAATAGATTTTCGATTCAAAAAAATTAAAAACCATATATTTTATAAATGATATAAGAAGAAATATTTCTCTGATACGACTTGTGCATTATGAAAATAGTGGAAATTATATTATTGTGAAATAAGAATTAATAACTATTTTTATATCCCTAGGTTGAAATAAAAGAAATATGTTCATAAATTTGTGTAACTCAAAAACGAACGTGTTTTATTTTATGAAGTTTATAATATAATATTTATAAGTTTCACCAAGTATCAGCCCGATTAATCCAACACTAATTTCTACTTATATTTATACATTTAATTTAATTTATATATACAAGGTGTCCCACCGAAACCGCACATCAAAAGAGTATGGACTTCTAGTGAATGTATTTTTATGAAATTTTCATGGCATATGTAATCAAATGTGCTCTATTTAATTAAAATATTTTCAAGGTTATACCGGAAGTCAACACCAACTTCCTTATTTCAAATGGAATACTATATTGTTTAATACGTATTTAGATTCTACATAAAATTCTGTGAAAAAAGTTATAAAGTAACATAACGTCCAACTTTAAGCGTTTTCGAGATAATTGATATTTTTAAAAATTTTGTGCTTTTTCAAAGTTTTCTTTAAAAATACATATTTCCGATAAAAATCAAATTGAAAGGCTGTAATATTGGCTACATATAGCCGATACCTAAGGGTATCCAATGATGAATTATTTTTGAAAAAAATAATATACAGGGTGTTCAAAATTTCAAACCACATTTGATCAAATTTAAACCAATATATCTCGTTTTTCTTAATTGGAAAACCCTGTATATTTTTACATATTCGGACGCAAAATTTAATTATGCTTTGATATATATTCCCTATACCTATCTTCTTTACTTTTTAAGTTATATGGAACGCTGGTATAGATAAAAGCACAATTAAATTCTGCATCCGAATATGTAAAAATATACAGGATGTTCCATATAACAAAAACGAGATATATTGGTTTAAAGTTAACCAAATGTGGTTTGAAATTTTGAACACCCTGTATATTATTTTTTCAAAAATAAGTCATCATTGGATACCATCAGGTATTGACTATATGTAGCCAAAATTACAATCCTTCAATTTTATTTTAGTCGGAGATAAGTATTTTTAAAGTGAAGCACAAGTTCTTTAAAAATATCAATTATCTCGAAAACGCTTAAATTTGGACGTTATGTTACTTAATAATTTTTTTTTCACAGAATTTTATGTAGAATCTATATACGTATTAAAAAATATAGTATTCCATTTGAAGAAGTTGGTGTTGACTTCCGGTATAATCTTGAAAATATTTAAATTAAATAAAGCACACTTGATTGCATAAGCCATGAAAATTTAATAAAAATACAATCACTAGAAGTCCATAAACTTTTGATGTGCGGTTTCGGTGGGACACCCTATATATATATATATATATATATATATATATATATATATATATATATATATATATATAACAGAATTCTCCGGTTATCACACCCTCACTTTCATCACAAAAATCTTAAATTATTGTATAACATTCTTCTTGTAAATGTGTACCCTCCCAAACTTCTTAAAAAACTTCTCTTTTCAACCCCAAATATTTCCGTCGTCACTGGCGAAGAGGCCGGAACAACTACCCCGATATTATATAGAAATATTCAATTCATTAAAAATCTCACCCCTAAAATCATCACCCTTTTCAGGGGACATGGCATTGAATTCTCTACATACAACCTTAAATTGATCATCCATTCCCTTACTAAATTCAAATATTCAACACTTAATAATGTGCAAGTGGAGTTGTCTATTTACCAAACTGTAATAACTGCGATGTAGAATATGTACGTCAAGCGGCACAAAAGCTCGAAGCTCGTATTAGGCTTCATAAGAGCGATATAAAATGCAAACCTGAAGCATGTGCCTTAAGCAGACATGAAGTAATTTGGCCGGTATTTATCACTTTAATTTCAATGCCCCTACTATTCTGAAATTTGACAAAACCAATTCCAAAGATGTTTTCTTGAAATGTGCCACATAAATAATATACCTCATACAGTAAATTCAAAACAGGATACTACATATTTACTAAACCAATCCCTTACAAGTTCAGTTAAAATGTTAATCCACTTTTTATTATTATTATTATTTGAATATATTAAGCAATCCGTGAGCTTTTGACTATTTTGACGACTCGTAGTAGTTTTCAAAATTAATATTTTATTACTATTTTCAGATGAACACTATTAAAATTACTTCTATGAATTGTATAATCAGGGTAGCCCATGGTAGGTATGTGTTTGGTATTAAGTTAATTATCTCGGACATTGTTTATAACTCATTGTATTTTGTAGCTCTGATGATGCTAAAAACCAATTCGCGAAATTTAAGCTAAACTGAAAACAAAGGCTTTTTAAGAACAACCTACCAACATTCTTGATTTACTTCATTAAATTATATTTTACTGTAGCACAATAAATGATGCTAATAAAACCTTCATTCATAATATGCATTTCCATCCAATGCACATTCTGTACAAAGTGTAAAAGGTGCGGATATTCTACACCACTTAAAAAATATTTATACACCTAAAGTATTATTGACCTACCCCTAATTATTAGTTATACTCGTGTACTTTTGACATACCACACTAAATTAGATGTTAATCTATTGCACTGTTAACCTAACTTAAAAACCGTATATTAGTATACCGTACTCTCTATTATAATAAACTAGATGTGAATCCTCTAATGTACTTTTTAGAAAGAAGGTGAATTATGAACACCACTTGAAAAATTACACGTATTCTTGATCTATCTTTATGTATAATAGTTAGTTGAGTTGCTTCCAAATATATGTTGATATATGAGCCCTTTATTTTGAAAGTGGCCCAAGTCCATTTTTATCTTTTTTTAACTGTGGTGATATTTACAATTTGTGCTGAACTATCAAAAAAATAAATCGGAATTGAAAAATAAAATGTATTAAATTACAATCCTTTAGTTCGTTGTAGAAAATTAAATAATAAATTTAAAAATACGAAAACATTTCGTGATTCTACAACAGTGAGTCTTACTAATTTTGTTTTATTCAATGTCTGTCGAGGTATTAGCCAGAGAAGTAGTTGTTTCAAATTAATTTGTTTTGTAGACTTAGTAAGACTCATTGTTGTAGAATCACGAAATGTTTTCGTATTTTTAAATTTATTATCGGAATTGAAATATATTTAATACATTTGAAAATTTTGTAACACGTACATTTTCATAATAATATAAATACTGAAAATCATAATTTTGAAAGTGACCTAAGTCCACTTAAAAGCAGTGATGAATGTAGTTTAAATTATATTATAATATTGAATTAAATTGTAAAGAATAATATTTAATAAAAGAAATTATTAAACCCATGGGAAAGGATAAAAGATTCCTTGATTCTGAAAGTGAAGAAGAATTAAAATCATACAACAAATATAGAAAAAGAATGATAATTTTAGAACTTATTTCTTCAACAGAGGAAGAGGAACTAATTGAGAATGAGAATTTACAAAACAACAGCTTCAGAGAAGGATTCAGAGAAAACTACTACTACTTATATTCAAAAACTTCGTAAAATTAAACGAAATTCGGGAAAAAGATACGACACACAGGCGGGAAAAATTATACCTGCCAAAGTAAATATATAAATAAATATAAAATTTCATATAAAACGACCATGGATGAGAATGCAGAGTTTAAAATTCTTGATTTATTGCCACGTCAGGGCAGACCTAAAAAATTTGGAAATATTGTATTGCCATCATTATTCAAAAGTATAAGAAGCCTCACATCACTAAAATACCGACACATGAAGGACTTGCTGCGATATATACGGAACACCATAACTACATTAAATCCTTTCCGCATACTGATAATGTTAACGAATAACTTGTTATTAAATTAATTTTTTTTCTTCTAAAAATATAAAGTAAATACAATGGTTTTTTAATTTTTTTAAAACTATATGTAACAGACTTAAGCTCTTTAAAAGTTTATAATAAAACACAATTTTATTTTGAAAGTGACCTAAGTCCTTTCAAGGTAAGCAAGGACATATTATACACTTAATAATAGCGATTTTTTAATAGGAATTATATAATGAACTCCCTTAAATACGATTTAGCATTGCGAGTCAACCATATACCTTACGTATATTCGTAATTTTGTAAAAACGCAAAACCTTGAATATTTCAAATTAAAGATAAATGGACTTTCAAAATAAACGGCTCATATTCAGGGTCCTGCAACAGTGCGTCTGGCTTTCCTAGCGCCTTTCTCGTAAGAGATAGAAAAAAATGTTTCGTATAAAAATTTATCCCTATTTTGCGGTATAACAAAAGCAAACATTTTCTTTTAATGGAACACCCTGTATATTTTTTCATTTTCTAATTTTGATAATATTTTATAACTTGAATCTTTTTTGGTTTTTAATTTCGATATGGCATTTCCGAATTATTGACGTTTTTCTGAAAAAAATGTAAAAAGCGGAGGTTCACAAAACAAATTATTCTGATGTTCTATTTAAAATTTAAGAAATTTCCTTTTTCCAATGGTTGGTCATAAGTACTGTTTATGTATCAGTGTTAAAAATGTTCACTTTTGAGGAACCCTGCCTTTGTATCAGACACGCCATTTTCTAAAATTTCAAATTGTCTTTTTTTTAATGGAATCATATATTTTTTTAAATTTCATATTATTCTGCATCTAATTTCCTACAAAAAATATTAAGCATACTCTATACCTAAAAGTGATACTTTTCAAGATATAAAAAAATGTATATTTCAAACGGTCTTTGAATACGAATTTGTTTTTCAATAGATAGCCATGACTAAAAAAATGCATCTGTCAATTAAACAATTAGTTTGACATGTAAATCTCTCTGATATTTGCTGCAAAGTGATTCTCTCCGTTTCGCGGTAAAAGAGACAGCAAATTATCATCATGGATTTCGAAAAGGACGAACTAGTCGATACGATTTTTGTACTAAGGGAGACTAGAAATTATACTTTATCCCGACAGAAGACATTCGGAGGAGAAATGTTTTAGGAACTTACTCAATAGATTTATTGACATGGGAAGTGTGAATTACAAAAAAAAAACAAGAAAGAAAAAAGCCTATAATCAAATGACTAGCTCAAGTCAATTTAAACTGCTTTAATATGTGGAAAACCAACATAATAATGGATTACCTAAACCATAACCTTTTAGTTTTTTTAACAAGAACCAAATGTTGACGGTCTCGAACGCTTTACTGAAGTCCATATCTATAGCATGAACTTCAGCAGTTTTCTCCAGGGCTACATGAATATAATCGGTATAAATGAACAGATTGGTTAACGTGGATCTAGTTGCATAAAAACCGTGTTGATTTTCTGCCATCACAGCGCGAAAAGCTTCAAAAAGAGGCTTATAGGACACTTTTCAAATAATTTGGATAATGATGATAATATAGAAATAGGCCTGTATTTCTCTACATTACATTTTTATTTAGATTTATGTATAGGTATTACCTATGAATCTTATTACAAGCTGGAAAAAAAAAACAGTATATAAAGACAACGAAAATATAAAATGGAAAGGATGTAGTAAAATATTCTGAGAGATATGAATAAATATATGTGGAACACCTTCTACTATTTATATTCATTGAAAGCAAAGCACTGGGGATATCATCTAGAAAAATTGTATTTTTCAAATTAATGGTAGTTTGAGGCTAGAATGTGAAATATATGTTTGCAACTGGTTGAAAACTGAGGAGAAATAACTTGCGAATAAGTTTGCGATGTACCATACACCATCCATACAGGAATAACTTGACTTTTATTTTTATGTACATAAGACCAAAAAGGTTTTATGTTATGTGGAATGGCCAGTTCAATATTATCAATGTACCTTTTATGACATAATAAAATTTCAGATTTACATCTACTTCTTAATTTAACAAAAATATGGCAATCGTTGGAGTGACTGTTTCCATTTTCTGTGAGCTTCCCTCTTACGCCTAACTAATTGAATAGCATGTTTTCAAAACCACAAAGGAAATGAAGAATGTTTGGTGACTCTTTTAGGTAAATACATATATATTGCAAAGTAGGTGATATGATAAAATTTGTTTTTTTAGAAAAGTTATTCATATCTTTTACATCTTCGAAAAAAGTGGATCCTCACTTCGTTTCGAAAATTGGTCTACAACAAATACTATTTAACGTCTTTTACAATAATGTTCGTTAAATTAATTTTTTCTTTAATAATGGATTATATTCACATTGATTGAACTTAGTTACATGCTAGATTTTTTGTAAATATATACATTCTTTAATCTTTCTTACAATCTTTCAAACCACGAAAAAAAATCTTTTTAAACTTAAAGCGTATTCTTAGCCCGAAGATCAAGATAAAACAGGCAACGAATATTTTATTATTGACTTCCCTTACACAACCATGGCTTTAGCTAACGTACTCTTATGCAATAATCTAGCGTACTTTTGACCTATCACAATAAACTGCATCCTGGCGTACCCCGGATCTGCGATAATACAGACTCTATTGGCAAGTCAAGAGTACGCTAGAAAAAATTATAATTTATTGCGACTGATCTAGGTTATCTTTTTAGTATCAATTCTTGCTTAAAATTGTTTTAACTTTTTTAAACTCTGTTATTTTGTTTAAAAAATAGTTTAAAATAAGAGAAACAAATAAAAACTTTTAAGAAAATAATATTATTAAAAATTTTCTCAAAAAAGAATACATAAGTATAATTTCTAAGGATAATGAATATTTTAAAAAGAACTATTAAAATTTAAAAAAATATATTGAAAAACAGCTATCAATTTAATTAATTTTAAGGAATTTTTATTATTTATTTAATTTTGTTAAATTTTTACTGATTAGCAGTTAAAAAAGTCATTTTGAATTGACAGCTGTTAACCGATGGGTGTGGCGATAATACTTGATGTAAATTAAAATTTTTAAAATACTTTGGATATACAGTTTCAAGTCTTATCAGAATATTACAAACTAACAGACGATCTAAACTGTCAAATTTATTAGGATTGATTTATATATGTCACTGGGTAGAAAGTTGTCAAATATCTGCTTGAAAATTATTTTTTACTTTGATATTTTTTTAATTAACAGCAAAAAACAGCGAATACAGTGAAACTACTCTTGACTGTCAGTTCTAATTCTAAATGAAACATTTTTCAAAATTTTAATTTGCAATTGAATGTTTTTATAAATGTTAAATTACTATCGATCGACAGCATTAAGATCATATTGAATTGATATCTGACTATTTAATTTCAAATAGGCGCTATTACACATAGGAAAAGAAAGTTAATTGAAAACGGTCAAACTATTATAAACTGATAAAATGATTATGAACTGAGAACTATCAAATTATTACTGATTGTCAGGTGAACTAAGCAGATAAAAATATATGGAACGAGTCATGGTTATATATCTGACAAATTACTATTGACTATCAACTTTAGTTTTCAAATGAACGAACTTCAAACTTTTCTTTCATTATTATTGATTGATAACTAAAAATTATTTTTAACTGACATCTGTTAAAATATTACAAGCTGATATCTATTAGTACATTTTTAAATTATACGGTATTGTAAATTATGAAGAAATTACACTTATTAATTTTCTATTAGTTTAATTATTATAAACTAAAAACTTCTACATACTACCAAATGACTATCAATTGTCTATTGACTGATTGTAAATAAGAACACATGAAAATCTACAAAGAATTAAATTATTTTTTTAAACTAAAATATTTAATTATTCTTCCCTGCCAACAACAGCCACAAATCGATTTCGATCTATTTTGGATCTCACCAGCGTAGTGCAGTTGGAGACAGGGAATCGAGATATACTTTGGAATATTTAACTCTCCGGATTAATAGATGGTACTGTTAACGGTGGACGCGGAAGACGTCCTGGTGACGGACTGGCAAGGAAGTAGCACCGACGGTACTTTCTGGAACCAACACGCACTGGAGGCGGCACAGGGGTCCCTGGCGAGGCTCACCATCGATTAGCAGCCGCAGGCTTCGATTAAACAGTTTCCCGTCTGTGATACTTGCTTGGGCTTCCACGCCACGTCAACGTATGGGCACCGGCTAGCTGTGAAAAGAGTAAAGAACAAGAGAAACATGTGTAAATTAAAACATGGGGCCGGAGAAGAAGAAAATATATTACAACAGAATAGACAGAAAATAGACATAGAAAAATATACAATATATACAAGAGCAAGACAAGAGGCTTGAATCGGCAAAGCCGACCAGGCTGACCACCGCTGCTGATGGCAGACGACTGGTAAAGAGCGATGGCCGGAGCCTGATTTTATATGGTGGTCTTCGGTGACGCGGCTTTGTTTCGGTCACGTAGGCCCCGCAATTCCGGGAACAGGTAATGATCCTCTTCGCCGAAAAAAGGGCCGGTCTTATTGTTTCACACTGGCAGCTGCACATTTTGGAAAATTATCTCGTTTGGATTATTTCAATAATGCGGAATTTATGCAAATTATTATTAGGAGCAATGGGTAGCTCGTAAAATGGATTAAAATATAATTACGCATTTGTTACCACGTTCAGGTAAACTGAACGCCGGTAACAAACGGCCCCGGAAAACGAGATAATTTTGAAAAAGACATGAAATGAAAATAATAGCTGCCAGTGGACGTCTTCGGTGTTGGTGTCGTTTTGGTGTTGATTGCTGATAGGCATAACTGCTCCCGATGACGCTGCAGACCCTTCCGTGGTTGAGATGCAGGGAGATTCGGACATCCTACATCGGATCTGGCGTCGTGGTAGGCAACACTGGCTTTGTGTGGAGATCCTCCCGAAATTAAGGTGTGAGGGGATTCGGTCGTCCCACACCGGATCTCGGCATCCCTGGATGGCTTGTGGCATCCTTGAGGGCTGCGACGTCTGGTCCGGCCGGGGATGGGCTGACATCCTGGGTGCACTGGCACGGCGCGAACCAAGACAGTTATGTTGTTCCAGTCAAGTAGGGCCTGCACATCGAACGTCGACGATGTACATGGGGCGGCTTGAGCTGGAACCTGGTGAACCAGTCCATTGTGGCGGCCACGGCATCGAGCGCGGGGCGGCTGGAGCTGGTGTGTCGTCAGTCAATCCGTCGGAGCTGCCGGTGTTCTGGTGAAGCACGAGACGGCTGGATTGAAGCTGACGGTGGTGGTTGTAGCCAGTGTGCTGAAGGTCGAATCGGGTTGACGTCATTTTCAGTGAAACCTGGTGGACTGCCTCTTGCACTTCGAATACTGGAAGGCGGCCCCGGGTGACTCGGAATCACGGTTAATTTACAACATGAAAATATTAAAAGAAGTAGAGCATGAGTCGTCAGGGGTGAGTTTTACTCGGCCACTAGTTGGGAGCCAAATGTTAACGGTGGACGCGGAAGACGTCCTGGTGACGGACTGGCAAGGAAGTAGCACCGACGGTACTTTCTGGAACCAACACGCACTGGAGGCGGCACAGGGGTCCCTGGCGAGGCTCACCATCGATTAGCAGCCGCAGGCTTCGATTAAACAGTTTCCCGTCTGTGATACTTGCTTGGGCTTCCACGCCACGTCAACGTATGGGCACCGGCTAGTTGTGAAAAGAGTAAAGAACAAGAGAAACATGTGTAAATTAAAACATGGGGCCGGAGAAGAAGAAAATATATTACAACAGAATAGACAGAAAATAGACATAGAAAAATATACAATATATACAAGAGCAAGACAAGAGGCTTGAATCGGCAAAGCCGACCAGGCTGACCACCGCTGCTGATGGCAGACGACTGGTAAAGAGCGATGGCCGGAGCCTGATTTTATATGGTGGTCTTCGGTGACGCGGCTTTGTTTCGGTCACGTAGGCCCCGCAATTCATTTATGCAAATTATTATTAGGAGCAATGCAAATTATTATTAGGAGCAATGGGTAGCTCGTAAAATGGATTAAAATATAATTACGCATTTGTTACCACGTTCAGGTAAACTGAACGCCGGTAACAGTACCTTTAGGGTAATATCGTAACTAAAATATTTGAAAAATCACATAAAACAATTGAAATTATAAAAAATTAAAAACACAATTTAAACCTAACAAAACGGTTCAACAAAAAAATAAATTAAAATACGAAAACATTTCGTGAATCTACAACAATGAGTCTTACTAAGACTACAAAACAAATTACTTTTTGAAATAATTACTTCTCTGGCTAATACCTCGACAGACATTAATTGATACAAAAGTAATTTGCGTGTTACAAATAGTACAACTATCAAAGCAACACTAATTTGAAAAAAAAAATATTTCTATTAAATAAACTATATATATATATATATTAATCCTTTATTGGCATTTTATCTACAACAACAAATTCTTTTACATAAATATCCCTTCTATCAAAACTAATAAATGACAAAAATAAACGTGAATATAACATGATTATATATTAATATATTTTATTAATTTAAAAATATTTGAAATAATTGAAAATTATGAAAACTTTTAAAAAAATCTATAAATAACTGATTATGTAAAACTAAAACATTAGAAAATTCTTTTAAAAAAATAATTGAAATTATATCAACAATACTATTGACCCATCCGACAATTCGACAATCATTGACGATGACTTAGTTTCAAATGCATTTACCTGACATTTTCACAATTCATTAAAAAAATTAATAACGTCTTTGACAATAATTTTCACCATACTGTATTGGAATGGTACAACTCATTCAACTTGATGATATTATAAGTGAAGTAGTACTATCGATTGAAGCATTTTGATAAAAATACCTTCCTTGGCCATGATAACATTTTGTTGTTATCCACTTAAAATACTCAACTACTTCTACCAATGTCAATACTTCCCCAGTAAATGGAAGAAAGGTATAATCATTTGTGTCCCCAAACCTGACAACCGCCCTATTACCATTCTGGCTATAAGGTAAACTATTTTAATCCCTCTTAAAAGAAAATAATATTTCCGGCGTGATCCTTTATTTATAACATACAATAGTTAACACAGTACAATGGCGACTAAGTACAATACAATAATATAATATAATGCTACATGCACTAATACGATAATATGCACAATAGTATCCAGGATTCTGCCTATCGCTGTAAAGGACGGCTGCATCTCGGTTGGCGACGTCCTCTTTGGTGACAAAGATTACCCTAGCCTATTTGTCTTCTGCCGCAGTGGGTACACAATTAAGATGTGCCAGGCGTCGTCTATTTCGGTCCTACACCAGTGGCAGCCCCCATCCTCCTCTTTGCCAATTCTCTTTAGGTACTCCCCGAAACAACCATGGCTGGAGAGTACCTTAGTCAGGTGGTATGATCATTCTCCATGTCCTCTGTAAAGCCATGGTTGTAGGTCCGGGATCAGCCTACGTGTCCATCCTCCGGAGGAGCCGTCCTTCCAACGCCGCTGCCATCTGGCGATTATCCTCTCTCTGGCCTGGTCCCTCGACTGTTTTTTTTATGTCCAGTGCCTGATCGCATAGTCTGCCTAGCTTGTATCTCCAGGTACGCAATACTGATGCCAAAACCTCTGCAGAATCAGTGGATATGGCATGGTACCCACTTATTATTACACTCTGTCCCTGCATGTGTCGCGTAGAAGAGCTGCGACCGCGCAACGCTCTCCAGCAGCCTTCTTTTGGATTCGTACGAGCCCATCAGCCTAGCTAGCCGCCCAGCGATCTCCACGTGTCTGTTGTAAAGTGGGTTGGCCTCGATCGTCACTCCAAGGGATTTAACCGACTTGGAGATCGGGACGTCGTGTCCCAAATTGTCTCCCCGTAAAACCTGCCAGCACGCCTTCTGGCCAGCCAGACTGCCGCGGTCTTCCTGGGTGCCATCTTCAATCCCGCAGTGGTCATCCAACCCTGAATGGCGCATGTGGCCTCTTGTGTACATGAGCGAAGGAGAGGTATGTCCCTCTGCCTCGTTATTAGCAGTACGTTGTCTGCAAAGCCCATCAGCTCAGCACCTGTGGAAAGTGGGAGGTCCAGTTGGCCATCAAGGACGATGTTTCATAGTAGCGGGCCCAGAATGGAGCCCTGTGGAATACCGCCCTGCACCTTCCACTCCTTTTTGTAGCCGCTTTCTCCCTCGAAGATGAGTGTTCTTCCTTCTAGGTAGCTGCCCAGGATAGCCAGTAGATATACGGGTAAGCCCCTTGCCGTAAGTGCCTTCATGATCACTGTCCAGGGTAAGGAGTTGAATGCGTTCCTGACATCTAGGGCCGCCACTAAGCAGTGTCGTCTTTTCTTCAGCGGTCCTCGATTGGCCTCTTCCGCTAGTCTCCGTACCTCCAGTAGAGCGTGCACCGTCGATCTGCCCATACGGAAGCCGTACTGCATTGCTGAGATGCCTCCTTTGTTGTCTATCAGTGTCAGCAGCCTGTCCTTTAGGTGCCTCTCAAGCAGTTTGGCCTCGGCGTCCAGCAGGCAGAGTGGTCTGTAACCTTCTGGGGTGGTGAGTGATTTGCCCTCCTTGCTTTGGAGCGCGAGCCTGGCCCTTTTATATGCGCACGGAAGGATCCTCCTCTAGGCTGAAATTGTACAGATTAGTTTTCTCAGCGCCTCGTTCGGTATCCCTGAGGGTCCCGGTGTCTTGTGAAGCGATAGTGCAGTGGCTGATTCCTTGACCTCTTCCTCCGTGAAACGCTCAGATGGATGGAGGACGGAAGCTGGACCAACTCGATAGTTATGTGCCTCGTGTGGGAAAACCACCATTGAGAAGCTGGTCCTCTAATGTATCCATTCCCGACTATCAATATGGCTTCAGCCCCCAAAAGTCCACTACACTTCCCTTTACCCTTCTAATTTCCAATCCCCAAACAAACTTTATTTACAAATATATTTGCCATTGACGATTAGACAATGGCTTAATCCTTTTTACTCCATGCCTTCCTTCCCAACCCTTAACAAAATTAGAAACCCAAATAATCATCTTCACAACTACTCCATAAATCCACACAAATATTTTCCATTGCCTAACATGCATTAGCCATAAGTACAAAATTTGCTATTAACTTAAACATTTCGACGTAACGCTCCTGGATAAATTCTGTATTCCCCGTAATCCTGTACACCCCACAAACACTCTTCGCCAATTCATTAGATCGAATCATCCGGGCAATTAAATTTAACCAGTTTTATTCTTTTTGACAATAATTTGCATTTAAGACAGAGCAAAAAGACTTATGATCTATAGCTCAGACGGTGACGTACTAACACAAATCATACTAAATGTATGTATTATGTATATATGTAATTGTAACTGTAATAAAAATATTATATATTTTCTTACATTTTTCAAAAAAAATATGGAGACAACAAAATAACTATTGATAATGTAAAAACACCAATTAAAAACTTTTAAAAATTCAAGAAAAAGTTTACAATTTGCTTATTAGACATTTTACAAAAAAGTATAAAAGAAAAAGTTGATTATAAAGAAGCAAAAGATTAATTTGCCTAAAAATAGTTTGCTTTTTATTAGAAAAAAAAACGAAAAAATAATTAAATATAGTCTTGTACATTTTTTAAACTAAAATATCTAAAAATTGTTTTAAAACATTTGTAATAAAAAAACTAAGAAACAATTACTATCTTATTGAAATGTTGTATTTTTCATGTACTTTAAAACTGTTTCAATTTTTATGACAGAAACAAATGAAATGTTTTGAAAATAAACGTAAATTTTCTATAAAAAAACCATTTGAAAATTTTTAGGAAGCCATTGAGTTTTAGAAAAACAAATAAAAAAACAATTGAAATCTGTAATAAAAGTGATAAATTTAATTTAAAAAAAAACTATGAAAAATCACATAAAACAATTACAATTTTACAATAAAAACCTAATAAAACAGTAGTGAATTTTCTAAAAATCAAAAATTCACTAAACAAAAAAAGGAAATAATTGAAAACAGTGAAAACTTTTGAAGAAATTATCATTTTGGAGTTAATGGTTTAACACATTTTTAACTTTGGAACACGTGTTAGGCATTATGGAACAAGTGTTACTATTTCCTAATATTAATATATATTTCCATCAAGAGTGTAGTTAACAAGCATCATCTTTATTACGAATTTGATTAAAAATTCACTTGAAATCTTTTTCTAGCCACCGTTAGCAATAGTGGAAAATGTTCTGTTTTAAAGAAATATTTCTAAAAAATGTACCATCAAGTCAACACGGGCAGCATTGAATAAAAAAAGTAATTATATGGGTTTCTGTACCAAGGTCAAAGTAGCAGTTCCTACATACATCTTATATTTTTTTGTCTTGTCCAGTCAATTTCGGCTATAATTTGAGGTGTGATAAATCAAATCGGAGAACACGCTCAATGTCAAAATTCCGTAATGAAATGCAAACACACTGCTATGACCTGAGCGGACAGCTAACTGCCTTGCAAAAATGCTCCGCGGTCAAACTTGACCTTTCGCCGCGACCTTAATTATTAATTGATGATTATATAGAAATTGACTGCGGAATGGAACATTAAAAAAAATCAGAAAGCCGCACATAGTAAAATGTATTGACAAGGCTGTTTTTTATTTTATGTATGTCCTCTAATTCTTTCTATATGGTCATACGCAACGGGGATTTAAAAATTTCTAAATACACGTGGATTTTTTGCTTTATCAATAAAACAAACACCAATTAAATATTTAAGTGCAAAAATAAAGACAAGTTCAAGGAGTACCATAGTTCAATTCGAATATAAAATAATACTGTGTTTATATATTAAATTAGGTATGACACATATTTCAAGTTACTAACAATTCAAAATGTAATACATATAAACTCCCTTGAAAACCGCAGACTTCTATCTGATTTATGTATACTACACAACCCATTGATTGTCCATATATTTTAGAAAAATTATATTTTAATAATAGTAAGAAGTTATTGGGTGCCAAATCAGGGCTATATCGCAGATGACTCATTAATTACACCTTTCCGGTTCTCACAGAGTCTCTTTTTTGAGACGATGTCTAAGAGCTGTGTCATTGTTGGGAATGATACGTCTTCGGCAATTGCTTTCCTTAATTTTCCGAAAACTTCTAACACAATAATAGTTATGTAGTATTCAGAATTGATCGTCCGATATTGGTTTAAGCACACAAGCAATACAGGCAACCATTTGCTTCGAAGTGCTTCTTGCATGAATACGTTTTCTTAAATTTGACTCATCTTGTAAAACTGCTGTTTACTTTTGGGATCATAAGGAAGAAGAAACCTCAAATATTAACACTAATCAAACCAGACTAACACCATTTATCATATTGATTGTTATTTTTGTTATGTATTATGTTTGTACAAATAAAGATGTATGTATATATATAATAATACTTAAAAACCACAATAAAATGAAGTACGGTAGCCACTATTTTTAAAAATATGTAACGTTGTTATTTAATTCTAAGAATGTACTTTTATTAGTCGTTTATTATTTATATTTCACAAGAGGCAAGAGTGCAAGCAATTACAGGAACCCCATATATAAAACCGGGAATGTTGGGACTTAATTTGGTTAACTCAATTGCGCACATAAATCTTAAGACACCGATTTATGTTATCAAAAAGCTTGTTTATATTTTAGAGTTTTTCATTTTTTTGTATATATTTTTTGATGTGATATTATTTATTATTAAAAGGTAAACAATAATTCAACATTCAATTTCATTTCAAAGTTGTTCTCTACAGATCAAGCATATATGCTGTAACTATACGATGAAGTCATCGTGCGTAGAAATAATAACACACTGAGAAAATTTATTATTTCCGTGTATTCAAGAACGTACACGGTGGCCATGCAGATTGTCGAGTTAGAGCACGTAAATATATTTGTATCGCCGTTTCAAAATTGAGCCTCTAATGCTCGGATATTATAATGTTCGGTATTAAAAACTCCAGCGTCCTTTCATAAATCAATAGAATTTATTTGTAATCTGGACACGACTGTCGTTTTAGAGGTCACGGGTGTGCTGCCCACCACCGCAAGAAATGGATTTATATCGCCGTCGTGCTTGGAGCAAGTGTGCGTGGGCCAAAATTTGCACATTTCTCGAATACATCACGTCTAATCTATAACCAGAAATGTTATTTGTGTGAAATTTCTCTCATCAAATATAGAAAGTGTTCGTTATTAAATTTAATAATTTATAGTCGACAGAAATTCTAAAAAAATACGATTGTAGTACTTTTAAATACGTCTATGATAACGTAACAGGTGACGAATGGTAAATATATATATTTGAAGTTGTTCGCGCACAAAGCACTTCGAAACAAATGGTCGCCCGTTTTTTTTCCGAAAAAAACCTAACATGTGGTAACTGTATCATCCAATATCGAATGAAAAATTCTGAGTGTTACACAACTTTTTGTTTATCAGAAGTCTTCGAAAAAATAAGGGAAACTAACCGCCGAAAACGCATCATTCTCCACTACGCCAAGCCGAGCTCTCACACGTCAGCTCAAACAATAGACTTTTTGAGAACTAAGAAAGTCGAATTGACATACGCCGTACAAACATTTACGTGATGTTTTTTTAGTATATTAACAAATGATTTTTTGTTCCCGCAAATCGACTGAAAAACCTGTTTATACTTTCAAAATGCATGTATTGGAGGTACTCCAATCGAAGTGGAAAAAGTGCTTCGAAAATTGGTTGAAGTAAATTTATCTTCATGTCATTTTGTTATCTATTTCCGAATAATAAAAAAACCTCGTATTTGATATTTGTATAATAATTTTTACTGTACTTACTTACACTGATACTTTATTTTCTTGAAGTAACGTGACGGTTTTGAATATTTCCACCTAGGATAAAAATGTGGTAAATAGTAAATATAAATTTGAACCAAATATAAAATAATTTACATTCGTATAAGTTTCTTTAATAGATAAATCAGTGCAATTATTTTTACACCGCTCATTTGCCATTAAAACCGTACACAAACAATTATTTTTCAACGAACCACCTTAAAAAGGAACTCTTTTCAACATATTTTTACCCAATAATGTATAGCTTTATTTATACACCGAATTCTCCTTTCATCGTGTTATTATAACACCCTCTTAGATATATATATATATAAACCGAACTCATGCTATTGCTGTGTAAGGGTCGTTGGCATCGCCTTAATTGATTTACACATGCCCGGGAAAAATGATCGAGAGGGGGTGTGGGTAAGTGAGTGAAAGAGAGAGAAGGCTGAAATAATACGTTGCGCGCAATGGAAGATTTCATTTCTGCAACTTAAATTTAAATGAACTTATGTTCGCTGTTGCATGAGAGGAGAGTGAATGTGGTCGGTGCACACAGATTGGGATGATTTCCTGATTAAGGGTGGTCTCTTTGGATGGCCGGACTTATATATCAGCACAATCCGTCGAGCAGAATAAAGACTCGGATTGGGATCCATGATTTCTATCTATAGAATCATAATACTATATATATATATATATATATATATATATACATATATATATATAGGGTGTTTTGTAACCCGGGAATAAAATTAACCACATATACTAGGGTGAAAATAATGATTCGTAAAAAAATATTATAAAAGTCTTTAAATGACCATGATACAGGCCACCAATATTAACAATTTTCTAAATTTTTCAATACCGTTCGTGGTAGAGTGCTTCAATTTGGTACAGCCTAAACTAACATCAAGTAAATTCCTTAGGTAATTTATCGGACCGCAGGACCGAAGGATGTTCCTAAATCTTGTTTGCTTATAACTTTCTTCTTTGCTCGTAAATCTACATTTATTCTTCTACCTTAAAATAGAAAATTTATTTTAGAAACATGTATTACTCTTTGAAAATTTTGATAACAATGGCTGTTTTTTAGTTAAAAGCAAAAGTGACATTTATTCATAAAATTTGTTTGCTCAGAACTTTTTTTGCTCATAAATCTACATTTATTCTTCCATTTTTCAATAGAAAATTTATTTTAGAAACATTTATTACTCTTTAAAAATTTTGATAACAATGGCCGTTTTTGAGTTAAAAGCAAAAGTGTTAACCTTTGATTTCAATCGTAACAAACAACCGAAAATCCTCAGAAAAAATTGAGTCCGCCATGATAATTCAAAAACGAACTGAGATGTCAACTTGCCTATGTCAATTAAACAAAAAGTTAGTTTTTTTTTCATGACATTCACCTAGTGGACCAGCAGTGGTCCCTAAAAGGCGAGAACGTCGGTGGTATCACCGATTCATCACCCGACGTCCCTTCTGTCTTTTGATGTAAAAGTAAAAAACGACATCTTTATTTATTTCTCTACATGATAAACACAGAATGAACAGAGTTTTACAATTTTTACATATAACTACATTTAAACATTAGACACTTGGACGATTTGTTAATCGGACACCACCTCGCGCTTCTCTCTCTCTCTTTGGAGTTGTATAGCTGGACTGCGAACCTCTCCAGGATCCGCCAGTTCTTCTGGGATTTCAGAAGCAGTTCCCGATTCCCCGGTTTAATCTTCACCTCCAACTCTCTCCCAACTGCACTCCTGAGGTGCCCCCAACGTCTGCACCGGAACATGGTGTGCTCCACAGTATCCTCGAATTCGCAGCATTTATTGTCGCACGCTTTCCCCATCCGATTAAGGTAGGCTCTGAAGCACCCATGTCCCGTCAGGATTTGAGCTAGGTGATACCACACCAAACCCCACTGCGTGCCGTGCTAGGGAAGCACTTTAGGAATTAGGGTTGCCGTCCATCTGCCCTGCGCTGCGGCTGACCATCTCCTTTGCCACTCGTGCATAGTGGCCTCACGGACAGAGCTTTCTTGATCACTCGCTTTGGGACCAGCGGATTCATTCTCCTGTCCCGGTATGTTTTATCCCTCTCTTTGGCTAGGAGGTCGATTGGAATCAACCCAGAGATCACGAGGGCTGCTTCAGTGGAGGTTGTTCTGTACAATCATTCGATGCACAGGGCCCACTTCCGATGTACTGCCAAGAGCCTAGTCGGGTTCCTTCCTATACTGAGGTCTCAAGCCCAGATCTCGGCTCAATACAGTAGTATGGAGCACGCTGCCGGCCAGAGCAACCTTTGCTTGGACTGCCCTAGCCCTTAAACGTTGGGCATGAGCCACTAAGTCTGCGGATCACATCTGCGGCCCTAGCTGCGGTCGCTTCTATGTGGGCCGTGAATTATACCGATGACGCTAGAACGACTCCCAGGCACTTAAGGCTCCTTTGCTCCGGGGACGATCGTGTGTGTTCCCAGTCAGAACCACGTTTCCTCCATCTTCCTCCTACCCGCAAAAATGACCGTCTCGCACTTGCGCGGCGCCAGCTGTAGGTGGTGATCATCCATCCATTTTTGTATGGAGGCAAGCGCATGGTTGACCTTGCTCATCAGCTCCCCCTCTGTTTTGGCCGTGGCAACCAGGGAATGATCGTCGGCGAAACCCACTAGCGTCGTCCCCTCCGGAAGTGACAGCCTGAGTACGTCGTCGCACATAATGTTCTACATGGCTGGTCCGAGAATGGAGCCCAGCGGAACACCTCCTGAAATCCTATGCCGTACAGTGTCTTCCCCGGCCTTAAACACAATTAATCTGTCCCTTAGGTAGCTCTCCAAGATGCTACGTAGATTCAGCTCTACCCCCCAGTATGTCCTGCCACCTCGCATTATTAAAGGCATTGCTGACATCTACAGTAATTAAAGCGCACCATGTTGCCTGGTTCACCTAGTCCCTTGCCTGGCGCCGTCAGCCACCTGTAGGATGGCGCCCGCCCTGAATCCATGTTGGTTCTCGGCCAGTCCTCCGTTTCTATCCACCTCACACTGCAACCTCTTCAGGAGAACTCTCTCAAGGAGTTTGCTTCCATGATCGATTAGGTAGATTGGCCTAGCTGCCGGAGTTTCACCCTGTCTTGGAAGTTTGCCCTTGCTGATTAGAACGAGCACGGCCTCCTTACACCTGGGGAGGGGGCATCTGGAACGCCGCTGGTCTTGCCTTTGCTGCGAGAATGACTGCCTCCGCTGGGATTCCGTCCGGCCCCGCTGCCTCTTTGGGTCTCATTTTGGCCTCTGCAACTCCTTTTCGGTCACGGGAGGTATCGTATTTGCGTCGATGGAGGGCTCCTTGTACTCGGTCGACCCTAGCTTTTAGGGACAGCTATGATCTGCTATTTATTATTTGTCATATTATGAATCTTATAACTTCTAACATCTATCATCTGCCATCATTTAACTGTAATTCACCATAAGTCATCTAAAATCTGCCATCTATCATTTTATCAAGCATTTTCTATGATACATTAAGTGCCATCTGACCTATCATCAAACATTTATCTTCTGTCATTTGTAACTATCGTGTGCCATTCTTAAAACAATCATCGATTATTTATCATTTATCTGGTATCTCTCATAATATCTATTATCGAACTTTTGTTATGTCACGTTTAATTTATTAACTGACATTGAATCTGTTATATATTATCTGTCACCATGTATCACCTACCGCGTGTATTTTTATATCTGCCATGTCATCCACCATATGTTATCTGTAATCTATCATCTATCATATGACATCTGCCAAGCTATCTATTATAAACTTTTGTTATCATCAAACATGTGTTCAGCAATCTTTTATCATCTGTCATTACATCATCTCATATTACTCATTGTCTTCTGTTACGTGTGTTTTTAACTCATCTGTCATCTTTTAGTCATCCATTATTTGCTATTATCGTTTACCACGGTGTATTTTGTACCTATCACATCATTCCTTATCTATCATCTATCATACGTAATCTACCATCCTAAACTAATTATCAGGTTCAGCTTCTTAAATTTGCATAAATGTTAATTAAAATCTGTCAACTTTCATCAGTCACCGATCATCTGTTATTTGTCACATTTCGTAACATAAGTTAAATTGTTAATCAATTTCAAAATCAAAAATGTGTAATAAATAAATTTGTGTTTTTTTATCAACCTTTTCATTAGTTAATTCAAATTTTTAATCCTATTTCATAATCGTCATGTTTTATCTCCCTCCGTTTCAATTTTTTTTTTCAAACTGTAATTACGATCAACAATTTATATTTATCAATAATTTTTTTGAAGATTTCCAACCCATTTTTATCTTTTCAAAATTCTATCGTTTTTATGCTACCCTCCAGTTTTCAATGAGTAAGATAAAAAGTTTTTTCCTTTGAAAATCTCCAGATATTTAAAGTTTTTTAGATACGAATTTATTTAATTTATAATCCATTAAAAACCTTCTTACCTCTTCAAATGTTTAATATACAAATATACAAGTTTTTAGATATTAACAAGATCCGTTATATTACTAATCAAAGTACTTATTACAATGGGATTTTGGGCGGAAGTTCAATGTTTCAGTATTTATTAGCAATCACCTATCATACTTCCGTTCAGTTTTTGGCACCTTGCTCATTGTTTGAAGCAACGAAATCTTTGGCCCAAATATCTTTCCGTCCCGAATCTAAAGAGTAGAGATCAGAACGTTGTTATAGACACGCGATCGCGTCCAAACAATAGCCCACCCGCGCTTATTGTGTTTTTTTTTTTCGTTCGTGGAGAAAGTCACCTCAAAAATATTTAGGCAGGAGCACAACGGTGCACCGTTGTTCGACCCAAATTCCCGGCACCGATTTGCATATGGGCGATAAGGGCGTCTACAGAAACACGTGCGCGTCCCATTTTCCTCGAGTACAGGGCCCTCTCCGGAAAAGCCGGGGTCTTTGACCTCGGCGACGTAGTAATCAATAGGATTTCCCGAGCGACTCCCAACCTTCAAAAACGGCACGACGACGCGCTCGTTAATCCCTAATAAATGCCCGGGAGGTGATGCGGGATGGCGCGGGAAGGCAGGGTGGTGTGATCGTTTTGAAAATGCGAAATTCGAAAAACAAATTCCGGCCACAGGTGAATGGGCTTTTCGGCGTGCTTCCGTTTATCGTACGGAAACTGCCCGAAATCGTATCGCACCGCCCAAACGAGTGCGCTGAACCCGTTACATTTCGCTCGCGAAAATCATTAATATTCAACAGGTTCGTTCTGTTCTACCTTTTTTTCGGTTTTAAGGAATTCATTACCCAAACTGTACCACGTTTTGTTATGCCACAGATGTTTATTTGAATATTAATCATTTTTTATTGTGTGACTTCAAATAACTGTCACTACGATACATTAATTTAATTTGTGTGTAGCAATATTAAATTAGCATTTAATTTTCATAAGTTGATTCTAATTGAAAAGGTGTATATTCAAACCTTATAATTTTTGATTAATTAGGTGTATAAACTTTCATATATCTTGGAATTGTTATTAAAATCAAAAACTTTTTGATTTATGGTATATTGAAATCGAAAAAATTATAAGAATTCAAGTTGGTTATATGATTTTTTTGTAAGATCAACGAATTAAATTTAGATGATCTTAATTTCTTGAAAGAAATGTTAAGTCTTTTCGTGAATTTTCTTAACGATATCCTATTTTTTGCATATCTAATTTCCATATGTAGTGAATTATTAATTAATATATAATTGGTATACATAATCATTACACCTGTACTAATTTTATCTCTCAAAATAGTTTTACACACACTATATTTATATTTTAATATTAGTTGGTATATTTTATATCTCAAGGTCCAAATTTTTGTGAATCTATAAATCCAGATCCTTTTATATATTATTTTATTTATGTTTTCTTCATTTAATTTCTTAGCTAAAACAGAACCTTTAGTCTTCATTAATTCCGTTCTATAAACTGAAGGCTAAATGACAAATATACTTCAAAATTGAAAAAATAAATAAATTTATAAACTTGTTTATAACGAAAGAGATAGGTGTTAATTCCAGCCATAAACTTTCAATTAATTATATTTTCAAAAGCTAATTAAAGTAAGAAGACAAATGTATGGGGAAGAAGAGTAGTTCTTAAAACCGGGGTTCTGGAACGTGGCGGGAAAAATTCAAAATGAAGTGGCGGAAGAATTTTAAAGAGTGGTTTATAGAAACGGGGCTGGTAGAAGAGGAGTGGGAGAGAGTGAGGCAAAAGCTACCAGCGGGATTTAAATATAAAATGAGAGGGGCATCTAAGCAGGCAATTCGAGAAAGGGCAAAGTTGGGTATTATCGTGGGAGGGGCTGCAGGACGGATATATGAAATGTAGGAAGGAGGTGAAAGGCGTGGTATGGATAAAGTGTCAGAAGGGAAGGGCACATCTGAGAATTGGGACAGTGTACGTAAATAACAACTGAGAAGAAGTAAGATAGGAAATAGAGGATGCGGTGAGCAGGGGAAATAGATATATAGTGGGTGAGGATTTCAATTTCAATGGATCGGAGAGAGGTGTGGGGGAGTAATTAATTAAGGCGAATTGATACGGAGAATATCATAGGACAGGATTATTTATAGCAAAGGAAGAATCTTGAGAGACTGGATTTTGGAGAAAGAGTGGGAGGTATTAAATGGATGCACCGACGATGATTAGGAGGGGAAAAAGACGTACCTGGGACAACAAGGATTATCAGTTATTGATTATGTATTAGTAAAGGGGATATAAAGAGTAGAAATTAAAAAAAATAAAGGTAGATGTAGGAAGATGTGTGAGGAGAAGAAGCTCTAATCAATCAAACAAATAGAAATAGAGATGAAGAGGTGCCGAAATGAAAAGGAATTGTGGTCTATATTAAGAAGAGGATGCGAAACAATAAAAAAAGAGATATCATTAGCAGAGTAGGTGCAACATTATGAAAGGATGTGTGGGGAGCCGCCAGGGGTAGTGGAGTATCAACACCTATGTATTTATCTATATAAAGTGGAGATGTTTATAGAGGAAAAAGTAGAAAGGGCCTTTGAGGAAATCAAAATAGGTAGGGCAGCGGAAGTTACTGGGCTAAAGGCTGAAATGTGGAAAATGGTGGTAGAAGAAGGAAAAGGCAGTTCGGAGTCTTGTTAAACAGGATGTGAAGAGGCGAGTCGGAATTGCCGGAGTTGTGGCGAGTAGGGGTAATGTGCCTAGTACACGAGGGGGGCAACAAAAAATAAACTATAGAGGAATATCAATCATGTGTACGGGGTACAAGATAGCCATGAAGGAAAGAGGGATATTTCCGGAAACTCAAGGCGGATTTACAAAGGCAAGGGGAACACAAGGCCAAATCTTTACCAGGATGTTGGGAGGATGTTAAAAGAAAAAAAAGAGTGTGTAGGCGGTATTTGTTGACCTAAAAGCGGCGTATGACTCTGTGCATAGAGTGAAATTTATGGAATGTCTAAAGAGGAGAGGTGTGAGTACTGTGACAGGGTGAGAATGGTGTATAAAGAGACATGGATAAGAGCGAAAGTAGGGGAAATGTGTCAGACAAGGTTAGGGTGTGGAAGGGGGTAAGACAAGGACGCCCGCTCAGCTCTTTGTGATTTAATATATATATATGATATATATGAGTGAGATTGTGGTGGTTCTGAGAAAATGTCAGGCGGGCGGAGTAGTGATTTGGAGATGAAAGTATGGATGTAGGCGTACGCGGATAATGTAGTGTTACTGGCGAGAGAATGGGGAGAGATGAAAGATATGTTAGGAATAGTTGAGAGGTATTTGGATAAAAGGGATCTGTGCATGAATGTAGAGAAAACAAAATGGATGAAGTTTAGGAATAGAGGAAGAGAAGGGAGAGTGGAAGAGATGCAATGGAAATGAGAAATAATTGAGAGAGTGAAAGAATTTATATATCTGGGATTTGTGTTTAAGATTGGTGGGAGATACGAGGAGAACATCAAATACTTGCAACAGAAAGCAAGGAAGGCATGGTGCATCGCAAAAGAGAAGTGGAGAAATCTGGTAGAGGGAATCTTCCTGATGACGTGCAAACTGTGGGAGCGTGCGTGAAGCCGATATTGATGTATGGTGAAGGAGCTACTTGAAGTGAAGAGATCAACTCCTAGGTATATTCTGCTTCAGGAATCAAATAGACATAGTATGCTTAGGGGCAATGGAAATAGTGTCTATGTATGAGATGAATGAAAGTACCTGAATAGTGAGAGATTAGTGAAAGATGTATGGAGAACTTGTGTGGGGGTAGGAGAGTGTAAATGGAGATTGAAAAAAAAATGAAAGAACGGGAGTGAATGTATTTGCTTGGATGAGAGAAAATGACTGGAAGTGGAAGCGCAAGAGCGACAAGAGTGTAAACTAAGAAGGGGGTACAACCTAATGTATGAAACGGTGCCAGAGTATCTATTGAAGACAGAGTGGGCAAGGTCCAAGAAAGTTACTCTGGCAAGGGCTAGATGTGAATCGGACGAAAAAGGAAGGAAGGTATGGATGTGGGAGCGGTATGGCAGGTGATCGTTGTGCAAGAGTGGAAGGAACACATGAAGTCATCTAGGCCAAGAGTGCAAGGAAGTGCGACCATGTTAGCGTCGCAGGATTTGTGGGATGCGGTGGCCGAAATGGCTAGGAGTCTGCTGGTCAGAAAGGAGCTTTAGCTAACAGACCACACCGATGCATAGTTTATATAGTTTTTCTTTTTGTAATATTTTTTTGTTTGTTTATATATATATATATATATATATATATATATAAATGTATATATATTGTATTGTTAATTAATAAAGGCAAGAGGGGCACCAGGCGAAGTCATTTAATAGTTCCGCTGGTGTTCCGTTTTATATTGGCCACTGTTGGTCACTTGTGGCCATCACGTCCCCCTTCCTCCCCAAAATGGCCAAGAGTGCAAGGAGGTGCGTGATGAATGGATAGGGGGAATAAAAAGGATAGGTGAATGGGTGAGAGAGGATGGGACAGGCGTAGAGATTGTGATAAGAATGGGACGGGAAAAGGAAATCTAAAGAAAAGGGGACAAAGACAAGGTGGCAATTATCATTATATACTTATGTAATTATGATTTATTTATGATTTATGCCAATAAAAGTCTTTTTTTAATAAAATTGTTTTTTTCTGTTATTTAACATCATTATCAGTTATTCAGTATTTCATTATGCTCCATCTCTTATCATTTGCCATGGATTATATGTTACCTGTCCGTTGATTTTGAATAAGAACATCTACAGGCACTTGAAACTTTAATAAAAGAAAATCCTTATTATTACCATAATATCTACTTAATTGTCTATTGTTAAGGAAACTTGGAGAAAAGAGAAATCATAGAAGGAAAATCGTAAACATTTAAAAGAATTTTACTAGAAACAGCGTGGACAAGAGATATAAAGAGGAAAAAAGAAGATAAAGAAAATAAAAAGAAAATACATGCAAACTAAAATAATAACGGGCTATGAAGAAAACAAATAAAAAGGAAAGAAGCATACATAAAATTTAAAAAAAAGAACATGTACAATTATGGTGGTCGGAACATTATGACAACTAAAACAGAAAAAAAGAATACAACAGGATGAACATTACAGACAAATATGAAAAGATAGATACGGAATAAATAATAAATAAATAAACGGATAAATCATGGAAATATGGCAACAATATTTCAAAGACCTGACTAAATAAGAAAAAAAGAGAAAGAGAATGAAATAGAAGAAAAAAAGTGATAGAAAAGTTAAAAAAGGATAGAATAAAATAAATCAATAAAAAAACAATAAATTCGAAATACGCTAAGAGTAGATGAAACAACTTCTGAAATGATTAATTTATACAATTAATGTGGTTGATAGATAAGGCGTTGAGATGTTGAAAATCCATATTCATTTGTATATTAAAGTTGTAAATAACTAAGATTTTCAAAATGTGTGTTTAGTTTCACTACAATTGTTTCGCAAATTTATTGCTTCCTCAGGTGAATGAAAGTTTACAATAAAATTAGAAAAAACTTTCATTCACCTGAAAAAGCAATAAATTTGCGAAACAATTGTAGTGAAAATAAACACACATTTTGAAAATCTTAGTTATTTACAACTTTAATATACAAAAAAATTGTATAGGAGGTAGAAGAATAGAGGAATAACTGTATACTCCCAATACTTAAGAAGAAGAAATTGTGATTGCAGAGGCATCACAATAACAAATATATCATGCAAAATATGCAAAAAAAAATCGGATTGCTTTCAGAAAATGAAGAAGTACGTATGATCAGATATTCATGAAAGACTAAATAAAAACAGAGAAATAGATATAGAAAATGATTTCGACAATAGGGTAATATTTAATAAGAAATTGACTAAAATCTGCATAAAAATAAATCTTGAAAAAAATTTGGACTAAAGTGCAGTATTCCTCGTTTTTATACATTTTTTACACTAAACCCAGTGCAGTACAGAAGGTCCCATTTAAATTAAATAGATGTATTTTGCACTATTGCATGCAAAATTTTAAAGATATCGTCCGTTTTGTTTTTAATTTAATTCAATTTATTGGTGTATTAACAAATATGTTTTACACACGTCGTATACATACAATATATACAATAAAAAAATACTTTAATAATTGGAAGGCACACGCACATTTAAGTAATAAATATATAAATAAATAAACGTAGATAATAAAACTCTTAAATAGGACACAAATGAATATATTGATTCATTTGAATAACAAAGAATTAAAAAAATCGGCGTTTAAGACTGATAAAAATGCAAGCATAATAACTTTAAATTAAAATATTTCAATATAATATTCCAAAATAAATTATAATTAAACCAAATTCTAAAAATGTATACATATGTTATTTTTGACAAGGCACGAGTTTAAAGTATATAATATAATAAATAACATACGAGTGTACAATACAAGGTTAAAACTAATAATAAATAATTATAGAAAAAACTAAATTATGACAAACACTAGCTAAATTCATAATCGAGTTACTCCTCCCAACTGTAAAAGGCTCGTCCAATGAGGAAAATTTTATACGTTTTAAGAATATAGCATCGCATTTTTAATTTGTTCCGGAAGTACATTAATAAAATTTTATACCGTGAAACTTAATCCCAGTTTGAGATTTAGTTAATATGGTGTATTTCGCATGAATATCAGATTTATTTCTGGTATTATAACTTTGAATTACAGAGTTATTTTAGTATAATAACATATGATTTTTGATATAAGAAAAGCATACGTAAATATATAACATGGCAATCTTCGGTATAACCATATCCCGATATAATGCGAATAACTTTGCACTGAAGTCTAAAAATACGATGCCTAGTGGTCGAATGTCCCCATGAAATTAATCCATATGAAATGTGACTTTGAATTAGAGCAAAATAAGCGACTCGTAACGTTTCTTTAAATATGGGGCCATCAAGACCGGCAACATTTAATGTACTACAAGAAGAAGAGACACTAAAAATGAGGTCCGATTTCACCAAAATCGTACACCCATCCCGCAGATTTAAAACGATCATACCACAGCGGATTGAATGGCCAAATGGAACATACCCGGGAACGAGTAAAGGAACCATCTGGTACACAGACGGGATCAAAAATACTAAAGGAACCGGGGCTGGTATCTATAGACGCTGCAACCGGAGCAAAAAAATCGCGATTGCTCTGGGGAAGCATGCCTCTATCTTCTAGGCCGAAATAGCCGCCATGGACTGGTGTGCTCATCACGTAATGGAGTCGCGACTTAACAAAGGACCAATTACCATTATGACAGATAGCCAGGCAGCCATAAAAGCGCTAGCCTCACCGATAGTGCAGTCCAGGCTGGTCATGACTTGCATAAACAGACTGGACGCACTGGCGACAACAGAAGAAACACAGCTGGTATGGATACCCAAGGACCAAAAAATTATTGGACACTTGGGGGCCGACTTGCTGGCTAAACAAGGGGCAGCACGTGAATTCATAGGACCTGAACCCGCTTTCGGTATACCCCATGAAACCGGAAAGGAAATAATCCGACGCAAGTTAGCAGAGGAGCACAAAAAGGCATAGCAAAACCAAAATGGAATGAGGCATACGAGACTTTTCCTAGATGGTCCGGTACCTGACAGCATGCTGAAGCTGTCTAGACTGAGCAGATTGAAACTAAGAAAAATCACAGGACTAGTCACTGGGCACTGTGACCTGAACAAGCACAAACATATTGAAAAAAGCCCCTATGCCGTAGGTGTCTGGAAGAAGAGGAAATTCCCCAACACCTACTGTGCACTTGCGAAGCATACAAACAAGAACGCAAGGCGAAACTCGGGAAGCCCATGCTTCTTGTAGAACAACTAAGGAATATCCCCTGGCAGAAACTCCTGGACTTCTTAGAAGATACAGGAGTTGAAAAGGAGTAAAACAGCCAGAGGCGCACAAAAGGACCACGGAGACCGCAGTGCAGGGACGCTATTCTTCCCGAAAGGTAAGACATTATTTACCTGCAACTTTCGGGATGTACATTATAAAAATAAAGTTTGTTTAATAAAATTTAATGCGAAACACAGTTAAAGGCTTTAGATGATAGATCGAAAAAACTTGACATTGAAACTGATTCCTCTTCGAAACAATCAGTTACCATTTCTACTAGTTTTAGAACCGCATCATAGGTGGATCTCCCCTTCCTAAATAAAAACTGTTCAATGTTTAATAATTGATTGATGAGGCTGACAGATGTTGAAAGTTCATCTTCACTTTATATAAATAAAAAATATCTTACAATATATACGCTACAATTATTTGAGCAATTTTTTAATAGCTTTGTTTCTTTAAAATATTCAATCAGTTGCATTTGAAGTATTGAGATAGGGCGGAAGTTATCAAGATCGCCATATTTGCCTTTTTTTTAAAATGGGAATAACTAAACCTTTTTTCAATGCATCAGGGAAAGTATTATGTTTTATGCACAGATTTAAGATTTTCGTCAACGATGAAATGGTAACGCCTATTACCGATTTTATTGCATCAGAACGGAGGCTATAGATATCTCTACTTTTACTGTTACATAATTTATTTATGACATCTCTAACCGTAACAGCAGAAACTTCTGAAAATTTAAATTTAAAATATGATATTTACTTGGTTCCATTCTTTGTATTGTATTTTTAACATATGTATTCTATTCTATCTATCACCTGCTAGTTGCCATATGATATCTGTATATTTATTGTTATTTTTAATTCTTTAAACTTGATTTCCAAAAGGATTCTAGTATTTTGAATAAACATTTATGATATTTTTTAATTTGATAATTTTGATAACAGAATATTGTTTTGACAAAAAGAACATACTAAACACTAAAAAATAAAATCACCTTTAAGTGAAAAATATAATTAAATTTGAATAACATGTTGGATGCTTGAAGCCATAACTTTGTGATACATCTTGAATCAGGAACTGTATCAAATGATAAATAAAACTTTCTTTGTTAATATCACACACGTATCGTATCGTATCAATCTTACAAGGCCATTATCAAACGTACAGTGACGAAATAAATTCCGTGTGTGATATTATAGAAGTAAGTTTTATTTATCATTTGATAAAATTCCTAAATTTGAATATCCAGTTTGATATTTTTTAAACCGTAAAGCTTATACATTCTCCAGATAAGTCTTTATGAAAAAGCCATTTGCCACAAAATAATTTTTATAATAAAAACTCTACAACCCAAATAACAAAATTATTTCTGAATATCAAATATATTTTGCTTTCGTTAGGTTTTAATTTTTTGAAGCTCACGAGATTTTTGAAAAATGCATATTATCAATTTATATACTTTTAGCATTTTTGAGTCGCTTAGCATCCCTGCACGCGGTCTCCATGGTCCTTTTGTGTGCCTGTGGATGTTTTACTCCCTGTGTACTCCTGTGTCTTCTATGATGTCCAGGAGTTTCTGCCAGGGGGTGCTTTTTAGCTGTTCTACAGTAAGCATAAGTTTCCCTACACAGTAGGTGTTGGAGAGTTTTCTATTCTTCCAGACATCCACGGCATAGGGGGCTTTTTATATTGCTATCCTATGTTTGTGCTTATTCCAGTCACAGGGCCCAGTGACTAGTCCTGTGATTTTTCTTAGTTTCAATCTGCTCAATCTTGGCAACATTAACATGCTGTCAGGTACCGGACCATCTAGGAAGTGTCTTGTATACCTTTGGTTATGCCACGTCTATTTTGCTTCCCTGCTAGCTTGCGTCGGATTATTTTCGTTCCGGTTTCATGGGGTATACCGAAAGTGGGTTCCGGTCCTATGAATTTACCTACAGCTCCTTGTTTGGCCACCAAGTGTTCAATAATTTTTTGGTCCTTGGGACTAATATAGCTGCAGGTCAGAACCAGCTTGACAAGGTTAGTGCTTTTAGGGCTGCCTAGCCGTCCGTCATAATGGTAAGTGGTCCTTTATTATGTCCCGACTCCATTACATGATGAACACACCAGTCAATGGCGGCTAATTCGGCCCGGAAGATGTAGGCATGTTTCCCCAGAGTAATCGCGAATTATTCGCTCCGGTTGCAGCCTCTATAGATACCAGCCCCGGTTCCTTTAGTATTTTTGGCCCCGTCTGTGTACCAGATAGTTCCTTTAGTCGTTGCGGGGTATATTCCAATTGTCCATTTACTCCTCTGAAGTATGATTGTTTTGAATCTGCAGGATGTGTGTATGATTTTAGTGAAATCCGACCTTATTTCAAGAGTATCTTCTTCTTGTAGTACTTTAAATATTGCTGGTCTTCATGTTCTCACATTTAAAGTGTGCTCATTTAGTTTAGTTTAGTTTATTCATTTTACAAGATCTATTACAAAATTAATACAAAAATACATACATAAATATAATTAATCACTTAAATATAATTAATCACTTTAAAATTTCGAGCATAGATCTTGAAGGCGGAGTTCATAGTTTTTCGTGTTCTTCCACTCGACCCATTACACTGTTGGTGCTGATGATCCTTATGTAGCCATTAAGGCAATGTTTTGGCCATTTCTGGCACATTTAGGTCTAATTTTAAAGACCTTAATTTCACGGACTTGTGTCAGTGTGACATTGACGTTGCATTCTATAGGCTGTCTAGCTTTCATCGTAACATATAGATGTAGTGGTGGTAGCGATAGTATGTGTTCCATGGCTGCTGTGGGCGTTGTCCTCATTGCCCCAGTGTTTTACTGCTGCGCTTTTGGTTTGGGTCTTTTCTCCACAAACGAGCGCCCCATATGTAATTATAGGTTGTATGACCACAGTGGCATTTGGTCATACTGGGTCTCAGTCCCCACGTGAATCCTACCATTTTTCTGGTCGCAAAAAGTCTTCTCATGGTCCTTTTGCTGATGCTCAATATGGTATTAAGTATGACACCTAAATATTTTACTTCATTTTTGATTTTCATTTCATACATACGTAGTGATTTTACGTCATCGGTTTATCGTCTCCTAGTGAAGAGGATGGACGGTGTTTTGACTGGGTTTACAGTTAACCCTTCTTTCCTGCACCATCTTTCTAGAGTGTATTTAGTGTCCTTTACATCAAGTTTGATAGAGTAGTCCCAAACTTCATGCTTACTAAAATGGTTAGGTCATCTAAATACCCTAGTATATAGATGCCCTGGTTTTAGAGTAGCAGCAGAAGGTCGTCTATGACGAGACACCACAGGAGCGGCGATAAAAATACCTCCCTTGTGGGCGTATAGTCTTTACATTGTAGGGTCATTTCGCATCTACTCACTAGCTGGTGGATTGCTAGTTCACATGACTTTTTCGCTTGGTAGGCGTACTGTTGACGGTGTAGTGGTGAGCCCTTTAGGACTCCTTCTTGTATGTGCCTGTCTACTAGTTTTTCTAGTAGTATTAGAATACATGATGACAAACTGATCGGTCAGTAGGATTTAACCTGAACATATGAAGCACGTCATTGCTTAGGTATGAATACCACCTTTACAGTCCGCCAGTTTCTTGGGATGTATGAAAGGGCAATACTTGCACAGTGGGTTTCTTGGCATTGTTATCCCCTTTTACAGCATGCAGGGTCTCTTCTGCTGAGTCTGTGTACTTTCCATTTTTGGCCTGCAGTAAGCCGATATTCCCAGCATGTTCTTTGCTCAGCGTCTTGAGTATACGGGAGCTTGTGGGTTTACTTTCTATATCCCTACAGTATTTTTGCCATGAATCACTCTTGGTTTTGTAATGGCATTGTTATATGACGTGAGGGCAGATTTGTGCTGTACCCATTCACCGTTTCTCCTGGCTATATTAGCTAGCCTTCTGGTGCATGCCTTTGCCCTATCGAGAGCCCTGTTCCACCAGGTGACCCTTGTTGCGATGGGTTTGCTAGTTCTTGGGCAACTTTCTTTAAACGCCGTAAAGATGGAGTTCGTGATAATTTGCACCATGAACTCTAACTCATGCGTTGTTCGCGCTACTGTTGACAAGAGTGATGGTTCGTCAGATACATGCCAAGTTTTATCATTATCTCGCAAGGCAAGTGCAATGCCAATTACTTTGCTTCGCTCCTCGTTTACGTACGTGTATACAATTCCAAAATTGACTATTTCAATGTCATTTTCTAAGATAAAATCTAGTAGTTTCTCACCTCTTGGATTGCTGTCCGTGCTCCCCCATATAATATGTTGTGCGTTTACGTCACATCAAAGGATCAGCGGTATTCCATTGTTTATATGTTCCTGGTTGGTCATAGGGATGGTAACCGGATCCAAGTATAAACTTTCTCCGCATTTCCCTTTTCACTACTTCCAACTGTGCTGCCACTAGGTCTCTGCAAACTTCTCTACTTAGTCACCTAGCAATTTTAAGCATTTGTCGAAGCGTCTGATGAGTTTTTGTAGCCTAGCTTCATATTCCTCCGCCATCAAAAAGTCCTTGAGTTTTGTAAACTAATGGAAATCTGAAGAAGCTAAGTCTAGACTAGAGAGGGAATTTTTAAAATTTCGCCCGTAAAGACTGACGGGTGTCCGGAACGAGCTTCGTCATGGGTGTTGAATGTTGCAATTACGACATCAACATCGAATAGACGACCTATCTATAATATGTTATCTGTACATATCCTTCAATTGACGATGAATATTGCAAGGTCGCACATTTCTTGTACTGATAAATCTAACCACATCCCTAACTTAACAACTAGAGGCGCTTTTTACTTTATAAATATATACTTGGTATTGACGTACCTTTGCACAGATAGCTGAATTACAACTGAACACATAAGCACACATGCCATGCCATTATTTATTGAACATACCGCGGCTTCGCTGGTTGGCGCGAATCGGAAAATTTCCATGACGTATAAATCAGGCTAAATTTGACTGATGGCACGGGTTATTTTGGTTTTAAGGGCCGATGTGGTTTGTGGCTTATGTGACTAGATCTGCGACTTGAGAAACCCCCACAAGAAGAAGTTTAAGGGGTCAAATCGCACGATCTCGGTGGCCAATTCACATCCCTTCCACGTGAGATGGCCATGCCCTCAAATTGCTCGTGCTGAAGTCCATAAGCTGTGTGGCACGTAGCATCGTCCTGTTGAAATCACATGCCATTGTTGTCTAAATCATTCAATTCAGACTAAAAGAAGCTGGTAATCATGACGCTCGCCGTTAACGATGAAAGCCTGTCCAACGTCGTTCTCAAAGAAATATGAACCAATGACGCCGCCAGCCCAAAATTCACACCAAACAATGACCTTTTCGGGATGCATTGAATGCTATCGTCCCAAATTCGACAATTTTGTTTGTTGATCCGTTCATCCAGAAATGGGTCTCATTGCCGAAGATGATTTTTTTGATTCCAACTGCTCCAGGGCCTATTTAGTGAACACACGTATTGTCTATGGTCGTTTACCTTTGGCTTTCGAGTTAATTGAATTTTATATGGGTTCAGGCCTAAGTCACAAGTTATAATCTGCGAAAGGCCGAGTGCGGATGTTGGTTTATTATATACTAAATCAATGGACTCAAATTTATCCACCACACTGCGAATATTCCTCACGGTAGGATAATTATGGCGACTGTAAAAACGACAAAGCATACGGAACGTTGGCTGAACACTCATTTTGACAAAACAATTGTATCATTTGCAAGTGTTATTTTATTTTTATTTTATTTTATTTACTATGCTTAAGCTTTCTTCTTAATTATATATCCTTTCATGGTGATTTGGCAAAAACAAACTGAATAAATAACAGCCAATTCGTCAGATATAGCTTCAATAATATGGCCGCTATGAACTATCAAAGTTCGGAAGCTCTATAGGAAGACCCATTACTTTCCAACTATCACTCATCTACTAAACTACGCCTTTTTTATATTTTCGCAGTGGTTATCTCATAAAAATAAACCTATATTTAATCGATAATTATAATATTTCATCTATTGTCTAATAAATAAGATTGATAATAATTAATTTTCATAATATTAGATTGTGGTAGGTCAACAATACGATAAATGTAGATTATTATGTGTATGTAAGTTTCTAAATATTTACCAATTATTGTTATTGAGAACATAGGATTTTTTAGTATTTTAGAACTTATGTTTTCTTTTATTTTAAAGGATATTATTTTAGTTGCTGATTGTAGTAAATAAAAATTGTGGTAAAATATAAGTAGACTAATTAAATTGTGATTATTTATTGGTCTTTAAAAATTACGCCACCCGATTACATGTTTTTATGTACTTGTAATATCTTAAGAAACTTTTGTTGTTTCGTTTGAATTTCCAACCGTATATTTTTATATTTTATACTTTTATATTTAATCTAACATTTTTACTTAACTATAATACCAAAAGAGAAAAACAATTTCTGTAGCATTTTTGGAAACACTTGAAACTTACACTGGATGAAAATTACATTTTAGAGTTTAAAGAATTTAAATAAAACTAACTTAGGCATCTATGTAATTTATTGAACATTTTAAAATCGATTTAGAAATAACATATTTTTACATCAACAAAAAAAAAACAATTGATGTGACATATTTAAAAATGAAATGGCCATGTTTGAAACTTACACTTGATATAAATTGCATTTCAGAGTTTTAATAAAATATAAAAAATATCTAGGCTGAAATTAATAAAATCTATTAAGAAGTAACAAGTATTTACATCGCCAAAAACACCCATTACTGTAATAGATAATGGCGACGTTTAAAACTAAATTATATAAAATTATATTTCAGAATTTAAAATATTATAAAAAGTAAATCGCTTATCACAACACTAAAACTAATTGTTATAATATATTTGGAAACATAATGACAATACTTCAAACTTAGACTAGGTGAAAATAATATTGAAGAATTTTAAAAAGTATGTAAAGGTGAGAAAATTTCAAAAGGGTTCAGTTACGTATGTTGATAACGTTGCTGTAATATATTTTGATACAAAACTATTTAAACTTAGCATTGATAAAAATTAAATTTGAGAATTAAGAAAGTATCCAGAAGTGAAACATAAAATTTTAAAAAATGTAAATTTTGCTTGAAATTTTCAAAATCAATTAAGAAGTATTTTTATACCAAAAAGGAAGCTAGACTGGATGGAAAATAAATTTCAGGATTTGAATTGTAAAAAATTATCTACATATAGTTAGCTGGGCTGGATGGAAATTACATATCAAGCTTTAGAAAATTGTAAAAAAATTATCTAGACGTGGAATTAGCTTAACTTTTTCAGAATTAATTGAGAAATAATATATTTTTACAACACAAAAAACTATTGCTGCAATATATTTAGAAACAAAATTGTCACGTACAAGTCATCATAGTCACTATTAATTCATTTCTGATCTTCAATAATTCTACTGTTACAATAATCTCGAAATAATTATCTTGATGTGAATAACGCACTAATGCAATTATAGTGTATTTGTCAGTGCGCAACCCCTGGAAGGCCACGTGGCCGTCGGCGTCGACTGCAGCTGATGGCCTGGTTTCGGCTTTAAAGATTTTCAATTAACATTATGGAAAAGTGGGTCGGCGTAGGTCAGGTCTATCCCATCCATTCCTATATCCCAGTCATTGCACTTCAACCGGGACAATCGCGACGACAATGCGTCCTCCCCCTTCTATCCCACTTTTATATGCACGTGACCTGCTATGCGCAAACACTAGTTTTCAGATAACGCACGTTCGAAACGTGTAAAAAAATGCAGTGCGTAAAGCGTCTAAACATTTTTGTTAACTGACAAGACCAACATGCAAACATTTATTCGTGTAGATAAAGGAATAATGTCACGGTTGCTTTGAATACAACGCATATAATATTCTAGAAAGGTAGCACTAGGTAATTTAATGAAGTTGTGTAGGCAAAAAGAATAATATTATTTAATGTAAACTAGTTTTTTTCACTAATTTTTAATACTGTTGATTGTCTTATAATTATTTTCAATTTTGTCTCAACTATACATATAGTTGTTTATATAAGTGTGTATTGGTTTTGAAAATAATCTAAAGGGCTCTTAAAGTGTTTCGTATTAATTCATCATGTTAAAAAATTCAAAATATTTTAGATATATTTAGTAATATAAAATTCAAAACACCCTGCCAACCCACTCCATAACCCCTCGAACGAGCTTTTATACCAAACCACCCAAATCCCACCCATTTCCCAACGTATATTAAGCCTAAGCATTAAATTTGCTAATAATTCCCACAACCAACCCCTATTAACCAAATTCTGTATCCCTCGAAACCCCAATATCCCTTCTAGATATCAACATCCTCCCCTCACAATTCATCAATTCATTTGTGCGAATCATCAGGACAGTTCAGCTAGCTAGCAAAGATACTTTTTTCTCACCTTAAATTCAAGACAGGGCTGAAAGACCGCAGGTCTATAGCCCAGACGGACTAACACCATATATCTGTTTCATATTAAATGTTATTATTGTATGTATTATGTTTGTCCAAATAAAGATGTATATATATATATATATAAAATTCAAAAGTCATATTAATATCAATTACTTTACCTTTCCTGGTAATTTCTTTTCAATTTTACGAAAACTTTTTAACATTTCTTGATTGCGTCGAACTGTATAAAACTTCTCCTTCGAGCTTTAAAGAAACTTTGTAACCATCCCTAGCTAATTTAATTTTAATCAGAATTTTTCAGTAATTTTTCTTTAAAATTTAATTTAATTTACTCTTTGGAAATTTTCATCGAATTTTTTTGCATTTTATTTTTAAAGTTTTAAAATTCTTTAACTTCTTATTTCGAAATGAAATTTCAATTTTTAAATGAGAGAAAATTTAATGATATTTAAGAAAACTTGCTGCAAATTTCTGAAAAAACCTTCGAATTGAAAAATTTCAGATGTCTCCATAAAACTTTGTGAATTTGGAAGTTTCCTGGTAAATTAAAAAAATATACAGTAAAATTTCAAATCAACAAAGAAAAAATACCATTAAAATGTCTAAAGATTTGCTGGAATTTTTTGAACCTTGAAAAATATTTTAGGAATCTGGAATCTTTTGAAGAAAAATTCCTTAAAATTAAAAAAAAAAACAGCTACAAAGGTCCCATTTTAGAATATATTTAATCATCGGTAGCTTTATTCAATCAACATAGTAGTTTCTTTTCCAAGTTCTGGAATTTTATAATAATATAATTTGGATACTATAAATTTTTCGATATTTTTGAAACTTTTAGATAATTTCTCTTCTATTTCGGATAAATATTTTTACTAGCTTTCGCTTTGTTCAAACAGAATTTTTCAATAATTTTGCTTTCAAATTTTTAGAATTTTCTATAAATTTATTTAATAAATTGTGACGATTTTAAAATGTTTCTAATTTGGTTGTATTTTTTTTCACTTTATCGAAAATATTTTACCATTTCCACTTACGTGCAACCTTTAAAAATTTTCTTTTTAGTTTTTTTCTTAATTTTCCAGAAATTTTATCGTGTTTTAAAGTGTAGCAAAAGAAATCGTGGAAATTTCTAGTAATAAAACAAGAAATGGTGAAGAAGGCTTAGAAATTTGCTTACATTTTTTGAATCCCAAAAATATTTTACATCTGACATTTATTCTAGAAATTACTGGAAAATTCTAGAACACTCGAAAAATTTTTACAATTTGGATGAATTTTCGTTAAGAATTTGGCAGAATTTTTCTTTGTGATTGCTTCATGTTTATGTTTATTGTTTATTAATCTTTAGCTTTCTTTCCAAAAAAATAAATACATATGAATATACATAAATATAAAACAAAACGTACAAAAATTTTGGCTGGATGAAGCTGGGCGGAGTTCGTGCAGCTGCGACATTCTTCCACTCTAACCCTTGTATTTGTCCATGATTCTGAGGGTGCAAATATCTTCTTGGACATCTGTATTATTTTTTAAATATTTGTATTTACATTTTTATCCCTTTTTAGCGAAGTCTAATTTTTTGTATTCCGAATTTCACATTTTTTTGTCTCGATTTCTAGATTTTCTAGAATTTTTCAGAAATTGCTGGTGCATATTTCTATAATTTTTCAATTTTTCTAAAATGTTAGAAAAATTTTCGGGGACATACACACATTTTTATTACAAGACAAAAATACAGATAAGACAAATATAATATATTTATGATGGTACGAGTGTTAGTATGCTAGTCTGTTAAATGGCTATCAACCAGCGGTCTTTTAGCCCGGATTTGTTTTTGTCAATGTGTCACGTCAGTCTGTCTCTGATGATGATGATGGATGACGTGATGCCATGAATTCGAAAGTAGTGAGAGTTGTTTTGAATTTTGGGATCAGGTTAAGATTTCTGTGCAAGGAGTAAAGGGAACGGATGTGTTGGTTGAAAGGATTTTTGGAAAATGTTTGGCTTAGGTATAGAAGGCGTACAGAGATAAAGTCATTTAGGAGTTGGTTAGAAGGACGGGCGGATTTTGGTTAAAGTTCTTAGGGAGGATCGCTCGCTTGGATATTGTGGATAGTAGGATTGCAGGAGTTGGAGAAATTACCATAGTCGAGTAGAGGCCGGCAGATCATTTTATGTATTTTAACCGCTGTTTTTTTTAGATGTATGGTTCATTTTGTATGTTAGGTTTCTAAACATTTTAGCTTTAGCTATGCTTTTTTTGTTTAAAGCTGTGTGCTGTTTCAAATTTCAAAGGTGCGGAAAGGATTTAAGAGCTTTATATTATTTAGAGGGATTAAAATGAAGAGGATCACTCTAGAAGCAGAAAATGTTGTAAAGTAGTGGAGATAAATGGAACATTATTCTAGAGTTTTTCGAATTTTTTAATATCTATTCTTCTAGTTTATAAGAATTTTTCACCATTATCTTCCTTATTGACACCTTGATTTAAAGGTTTTTCTTAAATTTTTCTATTACGTCAAACTATTTTCTTACAGATTTCAGATATTTTACAGTATTTTCATTTAGATACCTAATTTTTTTTGACAGCTCTTAAATTTTTCAATAATTTCTCTTTTAAAATTTCTAGTAATTTATAAAACGTTTTATGGTAGTTATTTCTTTTCTAAATTACGAGTAGCTTATTCAAAGGTGACATAATTTTATAGTATTTTATTCATTTGTTTTTCGTAAAAAAGTAACATTGCTTATATAAGGTTTTTCAATAAGAGGTTTCCTTTTGATATTTTAAAAGAAATCAATGGATCTTTATTACATTGTAAAGAGAAAGATATGCCATTAACGATGGAAAATGATATCAGCCAAATGGCCGCCACGAATACGGTTGCAGCACCATATCCTTTTCATGAAATTTTCTATGACCAATTCGCACATTTGCGGCTGTATGTCCTCGATAACTTCATAGACCTTATCTTTCACGTGGCCCCAAAGTAAAAAGTCTAAAGGTGTTAAGTAAAAAGATCTCGGGGGCCAATTGTGATCACCTCTTTGCGAAATAAGACGGCCAGGAAACTTTTATTGCAAAATTGCGATTGTTTTGTGGCTTGTGTGGCAAGTAGCGCCGTCTTGTTAAAAATAATGATCGCCGGCATCAATATCTTCCAATTGCGGCCATAAAAAAGCATTAATCATAGCTCGATAGCGCAATCCATTCACCGTAACACTGGCACTAGCCTCATTTTCGAATACGTAAGATAGGACCAAAAACCGCTCCAAACAGGGGCACGTTGAGGATGGAGAGGTTTTTCAATAAGAATTCTTGGATTTTCCGAGCCCCAAATGCGGTAATTCTGCTTATTCACGTAGCCTCCGAGGTAAAAATAGGCCTCATTACTGAAGATGATTTTTCGGTGAAAATCTGGATCATTTTGATGCATTTCAAGGACCCAATCAGCAAAGATACGACGTTGCTGGTGATCGACCGGCTTGAGTTCTTGTGTAAACTGAACTTTAAAAGCCTTCAAACCTAAGCTTCAAGAATTTCTTGTTATACTACTATACTTTTATGTAATAATTTATAAATTCTAGAATTTCTTTAATATTTTCCAAACTAAAAAGAATTTGTTGGACTAATTCGGTAAATTCAGAATTTTTAATTTGCATTTGTAGAATTTTTTGGGTTCTAGAATTTTCTAAATTTTTTTCTAAACTGCAATTTGATTATAATTATAATTTAATGTTATAAGTTTAAAATATCCTGTCAGTTTAATTATTGATAATAACACATGGTGTTCGAAATGTACATTTAGAGTTTAAATGAACACATTGAAGAAAATAATATTTTAAACTTTTACTACTAATTGTACTCTTCACGTACTCGAAGTTTTAACTATTATTTGAAGTTGTACTTTTTATATTGTAATAATGTAAAACTGCGGTGCAGAAACGCTCAAAATAATTAATTCTAATTATTACTTTTATTTACAAATGACTTCTTTGAAGAATTCGGAAATACCAGATTATTTGTTAGACCCTTGAAATTTATCCAAACTAAACTATATTGTCTCCGTCTGGATTTCTAGCTTTTTTTGGTTTCTAGAATTTCCTATAAATATTTTCCATACTACAAGAAATTTGTATGAGGAATACGGAAACTCTAGAATTTTTTTATCCGGATTTCTAGAATTTATCTGGTTTTAGAATTTCCTGTATTTTTTTCTAAATTACAAAATATTTTTGTAGAATTTCTAAGATTTTGTCAGGTTTTAAAATTTCCTGTAATCATTTTTTAATTAAAATACAAGAATTATTTTAAAGGAATTCGAAAATTCTATTTATTATTTTTTAATTATGATGTTTATTTATTATTATTATTTATTGATTTTTTATGTCTGAATTTTTAGCTTTTTTTTGGTTCTAGTATTTTCTATCATTTTTTTTTTCCGAATTATAAGAATTTTGTTTGAGGAATTTAGAAATTTTAGAACTTTTCGTCTGCTTTTCTAGTTTTTTTTTTATTCTAGCAGAATAACATTTTTATTAGGACAATTATATGTACAATTAAAAATATATATACAAGTAATAAACAATATGGTTTGGTCTGTCCGTTTGGGCTATCGATCATCGTTCTTTCGTTCTGCCTTGACTCTAAATAATGTGTAAAAAAATAAATAATGTTGCTAGCTAGCTTAACTGTCTGGATGATTCGAACTAATGAATTCATGTGTGCGGGGTTGGGATTATACAGATACAGTAGAATAGTTGATTTTTGGGGTAGGAAACCAAACTGGTATTCTGGGATGTGAATTTTCGATGAGTTTCGTTTGAGGAGGGATGCGAAAAGTTTTCCTATTACTGGGAGAAGTGTAATGGGATGGTAACTGGACACTAATGTAGGATCATTGTCAAGTTTGGGGATACATATTGTGATACCTTGTTTCCATTCAGTGGAAAAGGGTTGTTGTGAGTCTCAGTCTCATTCTAGTCGCGGAAACACCCTGTATAAAAAGTCGCCTTTGATTATTAGTAAAAAAACGACTTAGACTCAACCTATTAATCAAAATTAAAATTCAAACAGCGTCCATCTTCCCAAAGAAGAAATTTTAGTTTAAAACATTTTAAAAAAATAATGGTTAAAATTAACAAAAATTTTATAAAAACAATTTATAAATATTGAAAATTTTTGAGAAGTGAAAGTCACAACATGGGTAAATTTCTTGAAAAGGAAATCATTGTCGAATAATAAAAATAGGAAAAATTTCCAAAATACAATTAGAAAAATAGTTGTAAAGGTAATTTTCTTAATATTTTCAAAAATAAAAAATAAATCTCATGAATCTGTACCTCGAACAACAAAGTTACATTTATTTTAGTTAAACGCTTAGTCCTCCTCATTGGAAAAGTTCTGATGTGGTAACATTAATCAGTAACGGCGAACACGCCGCCGCCGCCGGTAGCCAGGACGACAATATGGCTATGGGCCGACGTCGACGCCGGTCGTCGGGCGCATCAAGTGCGCGGCTATATTTACCGCATGGGCGAGGGCGTCGGCGGCGCGTATCCAGGCAACGCGCGCGCGCGGTCATTGACACTTTGCGTTGTTCCCGATTTCCGCATCGCTATTGCGCTCTTCCTTTCCTCAATGACCAGAGATCCTAATTGACATTCCGCCGTCCATCCGTCTTCCTTCCAGCCGTAAAGTCCATGTGCACGGGAAGGGACGCCACGGCCAGACGTCCTCTGAGACGCGTGCGACACTCCCGGACGCCCCATTAAGGCCGCACACACTCACACATTACGAAAAACAGATGTCTCACCACTTCCTACCAATTATTACTCACTCAATCTAAACGGTAATTACACTCATCTTACTCACAAACTGTTGATGATTTTTGATGATTGCTACGGGGAATTTTGAACTATTAGTGTAATGAAATAAGTCTTTTTTCTTAAGATTGTACTATCAACAATACGTATTGACCGGTTTTAATCAACTTCAAACGCACCATCTCATTCAACTGAATATGCTTAAATTTAGACCTTTTAAATTTAGTGCTTCTCTCAGTTTTTCTTATATGAAAATGTAAGTAATACAATAAGTATTACTTGACCATTGTTTTCCCTAGCAACAACAATTATGATATTTTTTAACTTTATTAAATCTGTCATTTTTTTAATCAAATCGAATATGACAAGCCCTTCGAATTTTGTGTCTTTAAAATATTCTGTCAAATCTAAAATGTTTAGCCTGTCAAATTTTTTAAATCTGTCATCTATTAATTCTTTAGTAATTTTTTTTTCATTATTATTAAAATTGCAAAATTTTAATAAACTTTGCTAATTGCTAATTCTAACAAATTTTATTCAATTTACCTATTCTATCAATACAATGTAATGTCTCACATCTATAAAATATGTAACACCTGTCAAATTGCCTAAATTCTTCTAGCTTAAACTTAATCAACTATTATTAATAAATTAAATATGACAATTTTAACAATTTGATCTGACCTGATAAATTACTAGCTCTTAAAATTCTGTCAATTTTTCAAACATCAAAATGTCAATCTGACATTTTTATCTTTTTTTAGTTCTGTCAAATTGTAAATCTATTAATTCTGTCAATTCTTAAAACTTGGTCTACAAGAATAATAATTTCATTTGTTTTTAAAATTTAGTCTATTTGCTTAATTATATTATTCTCCAATTTGGTCAAATATTGTAAATTTGTTAATTTTATCTATTTTTGCAAGTTCATCTGCTAAAAGTATTGTTATGCTTGACAATTTAATCAATATTATCAAGTCTGTTTCTCAAAAATAACAACAACAATTTTGTATTTTTGAAATGTATTGTTTTTTTTTAATTTTTATTAATTCTATCATTGACAGCCATATTAAATTTATCAACTGTTTCATAGCAAATATGATAATCCTGTATTTTTAAATTTTATCAAATGTATTGATTTTTTAACAATGTTAATTCTATTATTGAGAGTCATGTCAAACCCGCAAAATTTGCCATCTGTGTAAAATATGTCAATCCTTTTAAAGTCATCAAATTTACAAAAATTGGTTTTAAATCTGTCAAATCTAATATGTATTTTACCTGATACAATTTGTAATATGAGAATTCTCTGAAATCTGCCATTTTTTCCAAAAGTGCCAAAATTAGAAAAATTGTTCAATCTTCAACTTGAAAATTTTGTTAAACATTTCCACTCTAAATAAACTATAAACTCTGCTAAACTCTTAGTAATAATACACATTTTTATTGACAAACTTTATACATGTTAACATTTAAATAATAAATAATGAATGATGTGTTAGTGAATTAGTTCGCCAAAAGACTATCGACCAGAGGTCTTTCTGCCTTGTTTTGTCCAGTCATATGGCGTCAGTCGTTAATGCGTATTGGGATGAAATGATGAAATGAAGTCAAATGTAGTGGAATTAGGACTTTTAAATTTAGGGTTTATACTAGGATTTCTGGGAAGACAATATAAGGATAATATGTGGAAGTTGAAAGGATTTTTGGAGAATTTTTCTGATAGGAATCGAAGGCGTTCTAGGATGGGGATAACTAGAGTGGTATCCTAGAGGAGCTGGTTAGAAGGATTGTGTAGAGGATTAAGAGGATGGCGGAGTTTGGTTAGGGTACGGAGGGATGCTCGCCCGCTAACTTCGGTGTTGCGGGAGATTGGGTTGGTGGGGTTGGGATAGAGGACACAACCATAGTCAAGTAGTGAACGGCAGATCATCTTATATATTTTAACAGCTGTTCTTGTATTAATACCTCTATTTTTATACGTTAAACTTCTAAAGCATTTTGCCCTAGAAGTAATTTTGCCTTTTATTATGACTGTGTGTTTTTTTAAATTGATTTTAAGGAGGGATCATAGTTTGGGAAATATGGACTTTGTAAGGTGAGTTATTGGTGCGATGATAAGGAATTAGGAGTTGTGAGGTATTTGGATGGATTAAAGTAGAGAGGATCAGGGTTGTAGATATCAACGCAAAAAATGTTATACAACAGAGGTGAGAGAGGAGCGCGTCGAGGGAGGGAGAAGAAGAGAATGAATTGTGGATTTTGACTTTTAGGGATCTATTAGAGAGGAATTGTTTAATAATGAAAATGATATGGGGAGGGATATTTAGGAGGTGACACTTGTATAGTAAGCCTTGATGCCAGACAGATTCGAAGGCTTTCTGGACATCTAAAAATAGAGCTGCTGAAGCTTAGCCTTCAAGGTGAAAATTTTGAAAATTTGAAACAAGGATAATGAGTGGGAGGGAAGTTGATCTATGTGGAAGAAAACCATATTAATATTTGGGAATCTGGTTGGAAATTAGGAAGAGGATTTTTTTAAGAAGGGATTCGTAGATCTTTCAAATAACGGGTAAAAGAGTAATGGGACGGTAACTGGATAATAAGGTAGAGGGTTGGTCGCGTTTGGGAATACAAATTACAATTCCTACTTTCCAAACATCCGGGAAGTACTGTTTTTTATAAAGTAAATTAATGTTTTTGAGAATGTATTCATGAATGTGGATTAAAAAGGATTTTAGGATGAGTGTGTATGTGGTCATGTCCAGTCGCTGTACTTTTCCCTTTCTTTAAAACACTAAAGTATTCGTCGTTTGTGAAAATGTCCGTCGGTTCTGAACCGTTGTTTTTGGCAAAATATTTTAAAATTTGTCCGGTCAAAGTTGGGTTCTTGCGTCATTAAATAGGTCATGTTAAAATTGTCAGCAAATTTTTGTGCAATTGCGTCAGGGTTTGTGATGGTCTCGTTAGTTGACGGGTCGTAGATTTTTTGTAAAATATCTGTTTTTTTTTTGTATTTACTGAGTTTATTATTTCCGTCCAAAATTTTTTCCCTTTTGAGTCGTTAATTTTATCACTAGTTTTTAACCAAACGTCCGTCTTGAATTCATTTATGAGTGTTTTAATGTCTTTATTGAGTTTATTAAATTTTTGTCGCAATTTTGGTGTGTCCGTCAGTTGGATGTCTCTGTACAATTGTCTTTTAAATTTGATAAGTCGAAGGATGTATTTTGGGAGGGGATATTTATAGAATTGTTTTGTTATTTGGGGTGTGTTTTGTCTAATGGAAGAAGAGAGAATTTCATTGAAGTGGGTAATAGAGTTAGGGTTAATGGAAGAATTAGCAGTAATGTATTCTGAGATTTCTGATTGGACTCTGTCTGTGTTGCATTTATTAAAATTGTAGATCGAGGTGGGAATTTGTTGAGGTGGAGCTAGTGGGATTTTAATTTGAAAACGGATAGCAAGGTGGTCAGAACACAAATCAAGGACTAGGTTGACGGAGTGAATAAGGTTTTGGATATTTTGTGTACAGAGTAAAATATCGGGAGTGATCGCTTGAGTGTCGTTCATAATAAAGGAGGGAGAAGTGGGAATACGTATGAACTTTGAGTTGGAAAGGAATGAGGACAGATGACGGGATTTGGTTTTGTTTAAATTAAAATCATCTAGGATGATGGCGTTATCAAATAGGGATGCTTTAATAAATATGGAATCATCCATTGGGGGATGAGGATGTATATACACTAGGAACAGATTTATTCATTGAGCGGGTAGTTGATTTTAGGAGGATTAGCTTTATCAATTTTAATGGAGAGATGAGCTGCTACTATTGACCCGTCTCTGATATTATGATTGCGAATGCTAGCTGGAATTTGCAAACATGGCCAGTTTTGGAATGAGAAAGGACGTTGGGATTTGGTTTCAACTAGCATGCAGACATGTGTGGGATTATTTGAAAGGTAGTTATAAAGTTATGTTAGTTAGCGAGTTTATGTTGGAGTATATTAGGTTTAGATTATGGAATATTAATAACTAAATGGGCAGTGCGAACGCCTTCGATTGGGGCAGTAGGAATAATGTTGGGAGCAATTTGATCAAACATAACCACAAACATTCTGTTATCGGAAAATGATACGTGTGTGTCTACATTGTATGAATTGATGAAACGTTCACGAAGTTTTTTCAGTAATGCCTATCTGTCAGTGTTAGTGGGATTATTTCTGTTGTGTAGGAGTCGAGAATATGGTCGTGCAAGGTGAATGATTTGTGTAGTCGTGATTTTTTTGTCTGTTCGTCGTCTATGTTCGATGATTTATTATTGGTGCATTGAATTTTGATGTTTGGAATCCCTTCAATGGGCTGGAAAGGGCGATTGGGGCACTTTGTGGACCAAGCGCCATGGTCGTCTTTGCCGCATGAGCTACATCTGGCTGGAAGTTGTGTCGGGCAGGCGGAGGTCAAATGTTCGCCTGTGCATTTAGCGCAGCGGATTTTGTCTCTGCAGTCGGCAGTAGTGTGGTCGAATTTCGAGCACTTGTTACAAGGTGCAGGCAAAGGTTGTGGTGCCTTGCTTTCCTCTACTGGGTATACTTTACACATATACCTAAATTGTTCTTGCAGTATTCTTGTGTATGCAGTATGTGATACTGTGATCATGCGGACCATTCTCGTTGTAAGTCCGGTTGTTTTGGAAATAATTCTTCGACAGAAACGGTGTTCAATTCCGGTCGAATTCAAAATTTTTAGATTATTATCGCATGAGGTTTTATTACGGTTCGATTATATAATGAATCCTCGTTTTGTTTTAATCAGAATTGCATCTTTGTCGTTTATGTTGCTTATCCAAAATTGGACCATTTGTTAGTGCAGTTGTTGGGCTTTGTGTTGTATGAATGGCTGATGATGGTTGAGTTGTATTTAAGTTGTTGTTACTGCCGTTATTGCTTGTGATGTGTCCATGTCGGAGCAGCTGCTGTCTCTCTCGCACGCGGGTGAGGTTTGTCCTTTTTTGGTGTCTTGGTCGGGGTCGTCTCTTTTGGGCCGGCCTCTCTTCCGTTTGCCACTTTTCGATTTGTTTTTAAGTTTCCCTACTGTTGTAGTAGAGTGAACCATAATTAAATACTATTTAATAAACGCTAATCTGCAAAGCACGTGTGCACAGCTAGGCAGTTGAATCGTGAGTGCTAAACTCTTAATATATCAAATATTTCATTTCTAGCAGATAAATTCAACTGTTTTATAAATAACATTTGAAACAGTTGACCGATTTGAAAACTTTGCAGATATAGCAGCTACATCTGCCAAATTCTGAAATCCTTTACTGTAACAACTTCACAGCGCACTATTATTATCAAATTTCTGAATTTTGTTGAATGCTGTCAACTTTGTCTAATACAAATTTTGTTATTGAATAAGTCAATTTATTCAGATTAAATATATTCGTTAATTGATATTAAAAATTCATATTCTTTGGTTCATTTGTTTAATACTATTATGCATAACTTCTGATTAAATTTACTGAAAATCTTGGAAATCAATAGATTTGAAACAACCGGACTCCTAATCAATGAGCAAACTGAACTATCAAACTCCCCACTAATTAAAATATTTACACTACCATAGTGTCAATTTCATTGTAAACTTTTATTTACCTAAAGATGCAATAATTTGTTAATTCCGTCAATTCTATTAATTTATGAAGTTTGACAATAATATTAATTTTGTCCTGCATTTTACATATTTGCCTAATATTATTAAATATTCTACATTTGTTAATTCCATTCTATATTGTCACTTCTGTCAAATGTTATAAATCTCTAACTATTGTTACATATAAACTAAAATTTGTCATGTTTTGTAAAATGTAGTATCTTTTAATATTTTAAATTTTGTCACCTTGGTCTAATTTCTGTCAAATTTAACAATTTTATACCTTTTAAATATGACAACCCTTTTGAATCTATCAAATTTGCCAGAATTGCCTTTCAAATCTATTAAATATAACAAATCTGCAATTTTAATTTTAATATTACATTATTTATAGGTTCGAAAAGTTGTTGGACTTAAGCATTTGCCATAAATGACAGTTATATCTGTCCAATCATAGTAATAATAATATACAAACTGACATAGATATCCGAACAACCAGTATAAATAAATTTATTTTGATAAAATTTTATATTTAGGCTTATCTTCGTGAAAAGAAAATACGATAAAAATTCAGCTGTATTCGATAAAGTTTCCGTTTTTATTCAACTTGTTTATTTATTGGTGCACAAGGTGAAATTTTAACATTTTACAATGTCTAGGGTGCAAAGACGCGAAAATATTCATCAACTTTCTGTGTTTGATAAAGGGCGGATTGTTGGATTTGGAAAGAAATTAGGGACAGGATGCACAAAAGTTTAGATACATAGTAAGTAAGATGTTCTCAGACAAGGGATCAAGAGGGCCGAACACTAAGAGTTAGAGGTACTGTTGACTTTAAGAGATCGTTTCTCCACCACCAGGTCCATTACAAACCAGTGGTACCCCTTTGGAATGCGAACAGTTTACCGCCGGATTCGCACTTTTGACCTTTTTTCATTATGGCGACACTGGGTGCTTTCTTTTAACCACTGAACATTGACTAAATCCTTACGACTGGTGTAGAGAACGATTGATGTGGGACCAGGAATGGAATGATATAGTGTTTTGTGACGAATCTAAATTCTCTTTAGGGATGTATGTTGGCCGGCCAGAGTCAGAAGATGACATGGCGAAATAAAAAATCCTCATTTTTTGTCAAAAGGCACGTTTATCGCACTGTTGAGTTTATGGTATGGCATGCTATTGCTTATGGCTTTAGGTCATCTCTAATCTTCGTTAGAGGCAAAATGACCGCAAAGCGTTGATCGAAGAAATTCAGAAACCTTATCTCCAACCTTATCTTCAGATATTGCTAAATCCAATATTTCAGCAGCATAATGCTCGACCGCACATTGCAAGAGCCGTAATGAACTTCTTTGAGTACGCTGAAATCAATTTAATGCCCTGGTCACCAAGGTCACCGGATTTATCTCCAATTAAGCATGTGTGGGATATCATAGGCCGAAGACTCCTTAATTTGGAGCATCCCCCTCAAAGTCTAGGAGCACTTCAAAATTCGTTAGTTTGTTTGCAATGAGGTACCACAGAAGGACATCAATCACGTAATTATTTCCCATTATTTATTTATTTATTTACGGAAGTCTATTTAAGTGCAATATAAAATATAATTTCGTTTAATAAAACCTAAAAGCCGATAGGATTTGGCCAAAATGTTTGAATGTGTGTAGAAATCGATAAGTTCGAATTAAAGGTAACGCCAATGTCATTAAAAAATCTACTCGTGATAGAGGTTCGCCGAAAAGGGAGTAGGCACAATTCACAGTAGATACACGTTTGGAAAAAGTGGTCATCCTGCATTCATTAAGATTAAGTGCAAGTTTATTCTCGCTTCATAATTCACCGAATTAGTGTAAATAAGTCTGGAGCACTTCAATTGTGCGATTTTTCATAAAGACTTAATGTCGTCCGCAAACAATAAGCATTTTGTATTAGTAAAACAACTTACCACATCATTAATGAATACATTAAAGAGGAGTGGTCCTAGATAGGATCATAGAGGAACACCAGATGATACATCTATTAGACGAGACACACAGTTACGAATTCTAACATATTGAATCCTGTCGGTCAAATATGATTTTACCCAGTCTAAGATACCAAAGCGACGTAATTTATCAAGTAAAATCAAAGACTTTTGAGAAGTCTAACTGACATCTCTCCACAATAGCATAATAAAAGACTCGAAAACTAAAAGATTCGTCGAATTTTCGGAAAACGTGTTGATACATAAAGATTGAAGGCTGTTGGGTGAATGGTAAGCAATTTTTTCAAATATCTTATGTAATGCAGCTAATAATGTTATGGGCCTATATTTTCGACATGTTTTTGGTTGCCAGATGTACAGATTGACCTAATGGATGCGCTATTCCAACATTTAGGAAATATCTTCTTAGAAAGAGACGGTTATAAAAGACACAAGTAACAGTACAAATGCATCATAATGTTTAAGGAAAAATGTGGATAGACCATCAGGGCCAGGTCAGTCAATAAACGAAATTCACTCAACACATCTGATATATTTAAAACTAGTGGTTTACATTCATTACTAATGACGTTCCAAATCGAAGTATTATTCTATTTGTCATATACACTTGGTGAACAAAACACCAACAAAATGAGCAAATTTGTAAACTAATTCTTCTTTAGTAGAAGTAATTGAATCACAATCAAAATAAGTCGTATGTATTTCATCGGGATTATGTTTTGATTTAGCGTAACCCCAAAACCCTTTTTTATTTCATGAGTTAATCCCTTACATTGATTACGAATACTACTAAACTTGAAATAATCTGAAGGGTACCGGGATAACATACATTTATATTTTTTTCCTCAAAATACACGACTTTTTAGTTCAGAACTAAACTGTTTACTAAAAGGAGTTTTCATACATCCCGAACTAATTTTTGGCACATGCAGGTTTAATATACCAAAGATAATCGCAGGCAACATCAATGCTACAACCTTCAAATATAGCATCCTACTGTATATTAAGAAAAGCTTAAAGTCGTAAATAAGTACATCCTTATTGTCCAGCCATACGTTTTCTTATGAATTTTCCATATGATAGCTTTTTTCAATTTTTGTTTAATCTTAAAACCCTGTCAATTTGGCCTAATATCTGTCAGATATGACAAATCTACATTTTTTAAATTTTTGCCAAATGTTTTCTTCTACCAAAATATTGTTTTCGAAAAATTGTCAGTATTGACAATACTAATAATTTTTTTAAACCTGTGAAAACAATTGATTCTTAAAATTCGACCAACTTCTCTAGCTAATACCTCGACAGAATGTTACAAATGTAATTTGCGTGTTACAAATAGCAAGGTTATTAATGCAAAACTAGTTTATATTATAAAAGACAGCTATATCTGTCAAATCTGTCAACGCTGTCATCTTGACTTAGCACCACTATAGTTATTAAATTCTATCAAATTTATCAAATCATAATATTCTGTCAATTTGGCTCCGACCAATATGACAAATCTGAATTTCGATGCTGCCAACTGTTCAACCAATTAATCTAAGTCTGTCAATTTCGTCAACTTAATCAAAGTATACTTATTAAATCGAACTTGTCAAGTTTGGCTGTATTAACAATTTTATTAAACCTGTTAATACGGTATATACTTACTATCTTCACTGCACTATTAATGAAACAAAATTATAGTATTAGGTAATTTCAAATTAAAACCCTTTTATCTACGATCGTACAGAAAGTAGACGCTTTTTGCATCATTGTTCGTTGTAAAATTATCTGTTTAAAGCACTAGTGCTTTTTTACATTTTTATTGCACCGAAATGTTAAATTATTTTATTGCACAGAACTGTCAAATCTGACAGATTAATATATTATAGCACAAAATTCCAACGAAAAACTTCAATTTTTATTAATTTATATAAATAACTATTAAACTTCATAATATAAACGAAATGGCAGATTTGGGAACTCTGAAGATATAATTTAATACAAGTCGAAGCGATTACAATAGAGCGAGTCTTTTTTCCACATTTAATAATGGCGACTGACATTTGTGCAAGTTATTTACTGGTTGCTATGTAACGTTTTCAACAATGCTCTGTGGGTAAAATATGTTTATCGCCAACCGTCAGTAAAACCATCCATTACCCTAGTGATTTCCGGCAGTAAACAAACACTTTATTTTACTGTACAATAAAGTATTTTATCTGCCGCAAATGTTATATAACTGTAAAATAAAGTATTTTACCTGCTGCAAATGTTTATCGACATAGCCATGACTATATGACATTGACCGAAACCGTGCGTCTCGCTGTCTCAGCTCCAACAGTGAAAATTTAATCGAGAATTATTTATTAAAAAATAATGGAAGAAAACAAAAAGGAAGATTTTTACCAAGTGCACCGGATGAAATCTACTTGATGATGAAGGTAATTTATGCAAACTTATTTTGTCAAAATAAAAAGTGACAAGTTTGATATGTTGATTCTTTTAAATTATAAATGTTTACGGTTGGCGATAAAAGTTTGTATGCACCACGTCAGTAAAGTGTCTTTATTGAACTCGCCTGTTACTCGCCTCGTTCGCTTCGCTCACTCGGCTCATAATTTCAGACTCGTTCAATAAAGTATCACTTTATTGACTAGGTGCATAAATAACTCTTTTATTCATTGTATAATTGAAATGACATTAAAATATTACTCATATGAACATATTCTTTGAAAATTGCTGCACGATCGAAGATAAAATTTTGTATGGCATACGTGTAAAAAGTTTCTTCATTGCACTCCTGGCTTTAAAAGAACTCGCTCGTTCCTCGCTCGTGTTATTAAACACCAGTTCGTGCAATAAAGTATCACTTTTTACACTTGTACCTTAAATAACTAGTTTAGTTTCATATTGTTATATTCAGTTTTCTGACACGTGTTTCGCTAAATGGCGATCATTCTCAAAGGAATTACAAAAATAACTAATTAATTTTTTGCAAGGCGGATTGATGTCGTGTTGTGACGCAATATTCGGATAATCCTGTTCCCGTGGTTTGTTTCTCTATTGCCTTCTTGTGTTCATTTTACCTGATCTTGAAGGGTTTTTTTGTCTGTTCTACATATTTTCCATCACTTGTAATCTTCTGGTTCACGTATTTAATGTATGGAATGGCTGCGAACTTGCTATCTTCTTTGGTTCCTTCTCCAATGAACATGAGTTTTTGAACTGCTTTTCTCCTTTTCCATTTCAGGATCCTGTCTACCTGGATTTTCTTGAATCCGTCTTCTGGGGCAATATGGTAAATTGTATGCAGTTCTCGGTTTAAATCTTCTTCGCTCAGTGGGATGTTGATCAGATGATGATATATGAATTAAATGCGGAGGATTTTATTTGTTAAAATTGTAGTGATGTTGATGGGATGATTGTGTCTGTGGCAGTGAGTTTTCTTTATAGGGCATATTTTAGTTTTTTACTTTCTATTGAAATTTAGTTTTAAAAAAATTCTATCAATTTGAACAATATCTATCAGATCTAATAATTCTGTAAGTTTTTAATATTGTAAGATGATTTAAATATAAATTCTTTTATTTTGACTAGAGTCAAATCAGTTAAATTTTCGAAAGTTTTGTTTAACTAATTACCTATATTAAATTTGTCATTTGATCACTTCAATCATATTACATCTCTCAAATTAACAATGGTTAAATACTTAATATCTGCTTGTCTTTGATCAATTCTATAAAATCCGTTGAATTTATGATATATAATAAATAATTTCGTCATTTCTGTTGATTTGATTAAATTTTACTTCTATCAAGTCTGTTCAAACTGTCAAATAGAATAACTATACCTAATCGCTCAAATCTATCAATGATATCAACAAAATTAACAGAATTTAAATAAAGTTTATTTTGCCAATTCAGACTGTTACTGGTTGATGATGTCATTATTGGAAATTATATAAGTTTATTATTTTTTTTAATCTGACCAATTGGTCAATGTTGTAATTTTTATTATGGCAAATTTTTAGAACCTATCATTTGATATAATTCTGTAAAAACGTGTCATTTGGTTTATCAATTCTTTGCCTATTATCAAATTTGCAGGTTCCGTTAAAGCTGTCAACTATGTCGAATGTGTGAAATTTTACTTTATTTCTAATTTATTAATTTTCTTAATTTTGACAAATCTGTTAAATCTTTTTAAAATCATCAAATTTGTTCAATTTTGCAAAACCTCAGAAATATGTAAAATTTGTCAGTTGTGCTGACTTTGTTAAATGTAAAATATGGCATTTTATTACCTATCAATATAATGTAATTACTATTTTAGGTTTATTTAACTATTGAATTAGTTTCACGAAAAATACTTAAAAAATAAATTTCACTTTAATGAAGAAGACTTTATCACTTTATTTAAAATTATACATGACTATAGTTTTGACTAACAGCTAGTTGTTATCAAACAAAGCGTTCTAAAATTACAAAATCAAACCTATATACAAAGCAGTTAAAAGGGGGCATGTACATTACGTCGATCCAGCAGTTAAGCGGGGGAATTCCCGGTTTAGTCTTGGCTTCAAAATTTTAATCGTTTCTAAATTCATTTTATTACAACTATAAAATTTGTCAACTGTAACATTTCATGTTCACAAATTTAGCTTGCAAATATGTTTTTTTATACAGACACTTAAGTAAGCAATGTGAAATTAAAAGAATTTGTTTTTGTTCATGTCAACTTGGTTAATTATTATTTCACTTGCTGACATTATTACTGTTTTTTTTTTAATATGAGTCAAATTTATTTATTAATTTATTAAGATTTATAAATTAAAATTTTTAATTTCTGAATTTCTTTTCCAGGTAAGTCCATGCAAATCTAAAGGAAAATGCGCACGGAAGTCGTGCAATGAAGGTAATCGCAGATCCCAATTCAAAGGACAATTTTAAAAATATACAGAAAAAACACAAACAAAACAAAAGCCTTCAATACTATATATTTAACCAGTGCAGATTTGCGTAATCGTGAACTTGTGTGTGTGTATGTGTCATAACATTGGCAACGAAAGCCGCGTGAAGCCGTTTTGGGTTCCGCGCTGTTTTGAAATTCGACTTTCAACAACTTGATCTTGGTCTTCGGCGTCAATTCAATTCAACTTGCTAATTATATAGATTATGTGTTCTAAATATTAAATAAAAAAAATAAAAAGAGAAAGAAAAGTAGCAAAAAAATATAAGGTTAACCCTTTTAAAATTGCAAATTGCCAACAAATTACTCCGAATTACACTTCAAAGATGCTTTCTAAAAAAAACGAAATATCAAACTAACTTTGGGAATGTTCAAATTACAATCGAATTGTATAATTTTCATAATCTTTAGAATATCTAAGATAATCTTACAAACTAAACGTTGGAGACTGCAGCGAATTATACAGGTTTGGAATAAAGTATGGAACCAGGTAGATATCTTTAAAACAATCGAGGCATACAGCACTTTAATTTTTATTAGATTTTTTTCTTTGGGGTTATCTAAAATCATGTGTTTATGTTACTGACCAACACACTTGCATGTATTGAGACAAATAATTATTGATGCATGTAAACTAATACGTGGAGTCTTCGAAAGAGTGACTTAATTTCTTAATAGGCTGGCATATTGTCTCGAGCAATTTGAACATTTGATTTAATTTTCTTTAAATTAGTATTCTCATTAGTCTATAAAGTAAATTTGAGTTACTAAACCCAGTATATACAAATTCAAAATAACATTCTGTTTAAAAACCTGCAGAAATATACAGGATATCTCATTTAAATTTAAAAAGTTGGGGGCATTTCCGTTTAAACTGAAAGTATATAATTCACCAAAAAATGTACATCAGATGCATTTTGCCCCATTGCACTTACTTGCAAAATTTCAAAGATATCGTCCGTTTTGTTTTAAAGATATTTACTTGGTTTTATACCTTATCCCATCCATGTATAATTGTTAAACTTTTTTTCAATTATTAAGAAATATAATATACTACATATTATTCCCGTAAAACATATTAAAAAGATATAAGAATATTACAGCATTTAGAGATTATAAACCTTTAGAGGAAGTTATAACTAAAACTTGGTTACTTTAAGATTTACAAAAACATCGCAACGAAGTATATATTCAAAAAAAATTAGAATGAGGGTGCAAATTTTATAGTTCTTCAAAAAATATAAATAAAAGACTTAAAAGAAAATACAATATAAACGTTAGTGGTTGTAGAATTACAAAAGAGCGAATTATACAATTTCGAAAAAATTTGAAAATCATTAGAAAAAGATACAAACTAAGCCTTGGGTAACTTTCAGATCTACAAGAAAAACTACAGGAAATTATAGTATATCCAAAAAGATTAAAAAATATTTTTAACCATAAAACGGCAGAAAACCATTTTATCTTCGTAAAAATCTCTAGACCTTTCTTAATGTTTTGATTTCTGAAATAAGTTATGCAATTATACAAGGTATAAAAGCCGTAAAATTGATTAAAAGCTATTCCAGAAATAGCTATAAAATGGCAGTTCATAATATTTAGGTTTATAATTAATTTTAATAAGATAAATACGAATTTAGAACGTTTAAAGATTTAAAAATGACAGAAAACTTTTTCGACAATCTACATCTTGCATTTTTTTTTGATACTTTAACTCCTAAAGAAATATAAATTAAATAAAAGATAATTTGACACGTGTTTTTTATTAAGTCTGCAAAACTGATAGAATTTTGGGTCTTGTAAAAGTTTTGGAATTTTGGATTCAGCCAAAAAAGAATTTTAGACGATATGTCACAATGACAGAAAATTGACTAAATTTTGAAATTGGGAAAAGTAAAAGTCTTTTTATGTTCCATTTGTTTATTTTCAGGTAATTGACACATGTTTCAGTCCTTACGGATCATTATCAAATATAGTTGGAACAGAACAAGAGTTTTACTATGAATTAATTTGAATCAAATAGAAAAATATTTGAAAAGTTTAAAATTTTTAGAGCTGTAAAGATAACTGATAACTATTTATATTCGAAAAAAATTCTAGATCTTATAGAAAATTTAGATAATGTGACTTAATGGGTGATTCTACTTAAAGAAAACAGTAAAACATTTAAGAGGTGTAAAAATTATGGGATATCTTTTTATTGATAACATTTTAGATATTGTAATTTATAATTGAATTTAATCAGGGAAAGGAGATATTACAACGTTTTATAAATATAAAAATCTAGATATTGTAGAAATTTTAGATATTTTTTAAGTTAATTTAATCAGAAAAAAATGTACTTTTTTATTTAAAAAGAACTCATATCATCGTAAGTAATTTTTATCGGAGAAATGAGAATTTAAAACTTTAAGGCGCTGTCAAATTAAAGAAAGTAAGTAATTAGAGAAAGCTAATTTATAAGATCTTATTAAATTTTAGATATTGTGGCTTTTCAAGGTAATTTATTTAGATAATAGACAATTTGCAATATTAAAGAGCTATCAAGTAATAAAAATACATCTTTCTTAATGATAATGTTTAGATCTTTAGATTTGGATATGAGTATTCTGAATTAATTGCAATCAAGTAAAACAGAAGTTTAAAGAAATTGTGGATTTTGAACGGAATTTTATTAGGGAAGGAGAACCTTCAACGGTTGAGAGCTTAAAAAATCATAAATAACTATTTTTACTTTTTAAGATCTTGTAGAAAATTGGGTATATTGCTTTTGAAGTAATTTTGATCAAATAACTAGAGTATATAAAAATTATAGAAATTTATATTTTTGAGTAAATTACTAGATCTAAAAAAGTTTGGCTTCTCGAATCTTTAATAAGTTAAAAGAATTTACAACGTTTGAGAGATGTCACTTTGATGAGAAAACTATTTTCTATTTGAAAATCTTTGGATCTAATAGAAATTTCTTCATGGGTAATTTTAATCAGAGAAGAAAATTTTAAACTTTGGAGAGGTGTAAATTATTGGAAAATATTTGAAATTACTTTACACATTTACTTTTAAAGTTTATTTTATATAAATCAGAGATAACTATTTTCACTTCATAAAAATCTGTAAATCTTCTAGAAATTTTGGATATTGTGGCCTTTGACGCAATATTAATCAGTTTAAAAAGAGAATTTTCTATAAAAAAACATTTTTGTTCTTTTAAAAAATCTCGAAGAATTTTTCTGGAAGAATTGAAGCAGAAAATTAATAAAATTCAATTAAAGCACATGCATCTTTATTCTCTGTCCTATTAGTTTTGGCCAAGAAATTGACCATGGTGCCGGAATACGCCAGTCTCACGCTCCGAAAATTCGACATACGGATATCCGGACGATGGATAATAAAAAAATTGTAAAAAAAACTAGTTTTTGGGTGATTGTTTTCATCGATGTGGAGATAAACCCGTAACGGGACCTTTTGTATGGTAAATTTTTGGGACGGCACGGTGCTATGCCAACGATGACCATGAAGTGTCCTGACCTACTAACGATACTTACATCTTCATATATGAAAAAAAAATTAAAAATGAGCTAATAACTTGAATCAGAATCCTAAAGATATTTTTTAACACAATAATTTAATAAGTTTCTATAATCGTATTATATAATCGTTTTGTTATTTATTGAAAACAAGTGAATTTAACCAAAATTGAAGGAATATTAGGAAAGTTTTTTTGCAAATTATGCAATTAAATTATGTAGCTTATAACAATATGTATTAATTAGGTTGCTTAAGAAAACAGAAAATTATTCAATTGAATTAGATTTCTTAGTGTTATTAATAAATTTTGTTTTTTTCTGGAAACATAAAACTTTATTATTTCAACGACGCCTAATACCTTAGGCGATACCTTCCTTACTGGTGTATCTTTACAAATATATGGAGTTGATGATATCTAAACTATATCTAACGGGATCTATATAAAATAATTTTAAATTTTGATTTGCTTGGTTAGATAAGATGAACAGAAAAACTCCAGCGCATTTAACATGAATTATTGTATATTTTAAGATCCGCAACTAGCAAAGAAAGACATTCTTCGAAAACCTCGCATCACATTTATATAATGCAACACCTACGCCTTCCATCCTGTGGGTCCAAATTAAATAGGACGCGTTCCTTGTACCTCCTATTTTTACACAGCACGAATGATTCACACACACACTCAGGCACACAAACGGAGAGTGATCACACGACAGGGAAATAACTTTCCCAATCCGAATCTATCTGTTATAAAAAACGTCGCCGCATTACGCAACTAGTTGCATTCTAGTGAAGAAGAGGAAAGAACATCAAACGCACACAAATTGCACAACGCGCTTCGTCCCCGAAAACCAAAAACGCTTAGGCTTCCGCCATCTTGGTTTGGGCATCGCCGGAATGCGCTGGTTGTTGTGCAACGAATCCGAGATAATTACGGACCGACGACCGTTTTACGTAAGCGGGGCAGGTGAAAGTTTGTAAATTTAATTATTGACAGATGCGCTTTTAGATTTGATCTTGATTTGGACAATTGTGAAGGTAATAGTGATATTTTCCGAGGGAGAACCTTTGCGGTCGCGGGGTGAACGCACTGGTCACAGCTTTCGCAATTATTGGATGAAAAATGCGGTCCGTTAAATGTTAACAACGTCTTTCTTTTCGGTTTCTAGTGAAAAGTAAACGGTTGTATGATTTATGGTCGCGGAACGAAACGGTTACGGATTTCGATACGAATATTTAAAAAATGTTTAATCAACCAGAATCAAAAATACCAATAATGTGGGTAATATTTCATTGGAATTTCCCTCATTATATAAAATGCATACAAAATTCTCTTTAAAATTATAAAATGTAGGCCAGATTTTAATTCAACTTCACTGACACCTATCAAAATATCAAAGTATTCAAAAACGTAAAAAATAATGTCTTAGGTAAAATAATTCAATACTGTTTCTGTGACCTTCCAAAAAGTGAAAAAAAAAACAAAAAGCATTAAGTATCTTTGACCAATTTTCAAGTTTTCAAAGGCATAAGTTTCGGTTAGATCTTCAAAATTTCAACAGGTAAAAAATGATAACATAAGATCTTTTAGACACTAACAATAAAATGTTTGTCAAGAACAGTAAAAATTCAAATCCTACAAAAAAACTTCATTTCTCTAATGACAGATGAAAGATCATAAATAATAAAAGAAAACTGAAAATTCCTAGATCAACAAAAAATATATTTGAAGATAAAACGTGTGCATTACAAGTTTACAATTTACAAATTAAATAAGAAACGTCTACCGAAAGTCTAACCAAAGTGCAGCAGTCTTATATGAACGATTTATGTGATTTTCTAAAATGGTAAATGTAAGCAGCACTAAGTCAAAAAACGTAAAAACATGAATACTTATTGTCAGAATATTGGAGGAATGAATATAAAACTTACCACATTTTTCAAACAACGTATTATTAAATGAATTTGACTTTCACTGAATTGAAAAATTCAAATAATATTTATGATTAAAACATAGTGAATTTTTCAATTCAGTGTAAGTATGGATTACCATGTAGTAACAGTCGCAACCATTCTCTTTATTGACTACGACTTATTTATTATTTCGGAAACATGGTAAGTGACAACATATCAAATAACGAATTTAGGATAACAAAATATGATACATTTAGGATGGACCGCTCTCTACAAAAAAATTTGGAGGTGGTATAATAATTGGAAATTTCTTCAAGCCAACCTTATAATGAATGTTTCCAAGAGTATTGAACATACATTTATTAAAGTCAGAATCCACCAACAAAATTACTTCGTGGATGACGTTTACTTACCTCCCGGAAGTCCTATAGAAAAGTATGAATTGCATTACGCTGCTATTGAACAGATTATTGAAAATTAATAATTAATTTGGGGTGACTACATTGGGATACTCAAGAGAAAAGACCAAAATTGTGACTGATATAGCTGGTTTCTTAAAAATATCTCAACTAATTTGTTGTCCTAATAGGTAAGAAGTTTATCTGGACTTGGTGTTTGGACGCAAAGAGTACACAAAGGTTGCCATAGCTGATGATCTACTGAATGAAAAAGCTGCATCATCATATCGCTTACTCCATCAGGCTTTTATGTAATAATTTCTATTTTATCTAACATCAAAAATTATTCGCTATGACTTCAACATTGCGGACTATTCTGCTATTAATAATTTTATCGCTTCTTTTGACTGGTATAGCTTAATATCTACGAGTTTGTGTATAACTGAGGCTGTTCATGTGTTTTATGATATAATTCAGGTGACGATGGTTTCTTATGTTCTAATGAAAGTCATACAAAAAAGAAATATCCAATATGGTTCAAAGCTCAACTAATTAACCTTGTTCATCTCTTTGTGGACCACTTTTCAACGGAAAATTGTTATAACAATATACATAATCCTCCAACATGCAATTTTAAATTTCAGGTCGATTCTTCCTTTACTGTCGATATGGATTTTGTTTTAGTTTTTAAAGAAATTCAAAAATTGGATCCCACATTGTCCTGCAGCCATTACCTAATGTATTTTTAAAAAAAACTGTATTTACACTCTTACATATCCTATTACAAATTTATTTCTAAAGTCTATTAACAACCTTTAGAGGTGTTTGCATACAATCAACAATTCCATACTAATGTAGATAAAATTAAGTTAATTTGGTTATGTAAAAACATAATTACCGAAGAACAGTATGGATTTTTCAGTGGCAAATCAACAACTACTAATTTAGTTCTTTTTCATAGATACCTATTACTAGCCATGGAACACCAAAATCAAATTGATGCGATATTCACATATTTTAAGAATGCCTTTGTCAGAGTCCCCCATTCTATTTTAATTTACAGACTTCGAAACTTAGAATTAAATTAATCTGTAATTTATTGGATCAGTAGTTTTATCACTAATAGAACTCATCAAGTTAGCATAAGTAATAACACTTCCAATATAATTAAGGTAACCTCAGGGATGCCACTGGGATCATACTTGGCTCCAATTTTATTCTTGCTAATTATAAATAATATTGTAAGTTCTTTCCATCATTGCAAAGTGTTAATGTAGTCTGAAGACCTAAAACTGTTGTATGTTGTAGATGACTATAATGATTCCTTAATGATTCAAAATAATCTAAATCATCTTACAAAGTGGTGTCATCTCTTTTTACATAGACGAGAAATTGATTTCTGGCAATATAAATTGGATTCTATGGTCGTATAGAGAGTGTCGGAGATTTGATTTGATTGATTGTAACATTTAACGTTTGAACTACATATTATCAATCTTGTCAATATTGTTTAAAATTGCTGGGCTATGTGTCCAGAGTAGGAAATGATTTGTCTGTGGAGTCAATTTAAAAATGATTCTGTTCATTGGTACGATCGCGTCTTGTATATGCTTCGGTAGTTTTCATTCCAATAGAATCATTCAGTTACAACAATTTAAAAGTATCACTTCATATGCAATCTTTAGTTTTTAGACGTCTTGTGGATGGCTTAGTATTTATTTTTAGAATCGTTAATAACCTTATTTCGTGCTCGGAATTGATATCAAGCTTGCCTAATCTTAAAACTGCTGGAGTAACTACACGTAGTATGTCAGCATTTATTATTCCTCATCACCGTACCAAATATGGACTTAAAGAACCGCTAACAAGAGCTTTAATTTTAGTTATTAAACTAAACTAAGTGTATAGGGTGTTTATTTCACAAACTTTAAAGGTTTTAAGGGGTATTTAGACAAAGTAGACCTAGTTGATATAGCCAAATGATGATGCTTATGCAATAATCCGTATGGCTCGTCTTTGTAGGCCAAAAATACGATGCCTAGATGTCGAGTGCCCCCATATAAGTAAGCAGTAACGGAGGTATGTTTCTATTAGCGAGAAGGACGCTGCAAGTAATACTTATTTTTGTACTTGATGGGCAAGAATACGCACAGTAAAGATATTTACTTATTCGCTTGGCAACCGCACCTCCATGGAGATTCCAGGCCTAAGAAATAAACTACTCATTTACTGATTGTAGTGGCCTATTGAAAAATATGCTTTTAGTCTTTATGTCATTTAACTTGTTAGCTTCGCAATGCGAAGCGACGGATACCAGAGATTTATCATTTCTGTGCATTTATCCCTAGTTATTGCTGCCGTGTCATTAGCGAATAATATTACATGGACGTCTTCCAAATAATTTGGAAAGTCATTGATAATATTTAAAAATAAAACTGGTCCCAAAATAGCCCCTGCGGCACACCATTTAATATTGGGAGGGCCTTAGATCGATTATTATTTATTATCAACAACTTGCTTTCTATTTGCTAGGTATAAAGCAAGCAGTAAGATGCTTTCCTCATTAAAATTATAATATTTTATTTTTTCTAAGATTTTATGTGACATGTTTTATCCTCAGTGCAATCGTTAATTATAGTGGTTAACTCTATTAATGCGTCAACTGTCGAGTGATTTGAATAGAAACCAAATTGGCTTATATATAATATGTTGTTGGCTTCCAGATATGCTACTATTTGATCTTTCAGTATGATCTCTACTATTTTCGAAATAATGGAAAACAAACTTAAAAGCTTATAGTTATTTGGATTGTTTTAATTCCCATTTTTATGGTTAGGGAAACTCCGGCTAGTTTCAATAAATTTGGAAATATATTTACGGTTGTTGTTAAATTAATTAATTGGGTAAAGAGACCTACTAAACGCTCCCTTAACCTTTATGATACAGATTCCAATATATCTTAAATATCTCTTGATTTACTATTTTCTATGTTTTAGTTGAGTAATAGCGTTCCGTACTTCAATAAGAGTTGTATGTTTGAAGGAAAACTTAGAAGTTATTGCTTCAAAATTATTTGTATACGTACTATTTGGTACTGTTTGTAACTGATTGTGTATGTTTGATGCAGCACTTGCAAAAAAGTTATTGAACTTATTGGCCGTTCTCTGGGTAGAATTTTGTTTATTTTGTGAGTTATTTCTAATACCATCGACTACTGTCCACATAGCTTTGTGTTTGTCGTTTAACTGATTAATAAAGCATTCATTTGCTCTTCTTTTGCACGTTTGATTTAGGTTTTACAAACTTTCCGAAAACTACCTGTTGCTTCTTTTTATAGTAGAAGAATTCATGTTATATTTTTCAAATTTACTCTAACACAACGTAATTTGTTACTTAACCATGTCATATGGTCATGATGAGGTAAGTTAACCTTTCATGAACTGCGATCTATCCAATCTATTTACCCAATTACTTCCTAAGCAATCCCACGTCCTCTATGAACCTGGTAACTTTCTTGGGGGTGATGCTGCCCATTTCTTCGTGGGATTGCGTCAAAAGTGCATAGTATGTGCTTGAACCTTTAATCTGCCGAATCATATAACCTGTAATTTCTACCTTCCTCTTTTATTATTTTCCACAAATGGTGCCAAAGGGCAGAGCGCCCTGTCATAAGACAATGCGTTCTAGCACCTTATGGCATTTTACTTTCATTTATGAGTTTACTTTTCTTTTTAATATTATACGCAGGAAAGCTATTCCAAGATATTATATTAAACTATCATTGAAGTATTTCCATTTGTTGTGGATGTTAAAGGCTTCTACTTCATTATACATGTCGAATAGAAATGAAACTCGCTTATAACTTTGTTGATATAATGTAATATTATATTACGTGTTATACAAACAAAGTTATAAGTGTGTTTCATTTATATTTCCATTTGTCATTTAGAGTAAGTGTTTGATCATTTATAAAGTATATTATAAAAAATTAATTTTTCTATGATAAGGTAAGGCCTAAATCGAGTTAAAGTTTAGTTTTTGTTCTACTAACGGGCATCTCTTTCTTGTAATATACCAATATGATCAGATAGTGCAGTTTCAATTCTATTTATAGCTACATTGTAAATATCGTAATTTGTAAATATGTTACCAATGCAATTTATCCCCTAGTATTAAATGAGATTAACTTTTCCAATCTAAAACTTCCAAGTCAATCGACAAGTGCTCTTTCTTTATGATCCTATCACTGTACAATAAAATCACCTCCTACTATCACGTAACGACTGTTGTATTTGATTTTTTCTAAAAATGACATTTAAAAACGTTTTAAAATCTCCGTTTGGAGAGCGATAAATACATATAACATATGTGTTAAACTGACGAACATAAACACAAGCTAATTCACAAATTTTATCGATGCTGCTAGTTTTCGTCTTACTGTTGTTTATTTATCCCCAAAGATGTAATAATCTCTATAAATTTAATATTTTAACTTAAAATTCAGTTGTAAGTGCATACTACGTGATCCGCACTTTCGGACATTATTACTAATGAAGTGGAGTTAGGCGACATTAAAAATAATGTTAGTAAATAATTACCTGTAAATATGTATGTGTTAATACTTATCATACACTTTAAAACTACTTAATGGCAAATAATTGTTTATGACAGATAAACTCAAATAGTAAACGGTTTTATTGCCATCAGAAAAAAAATTGACAAACGGAGTAAGGCCACTTTCAAAATAAACCGCTTATATTTTTTTATTATTTACCTGTCTTAATATATAATCCTGTCTGACCATAGAACAAAAAATCAATTTTAAAAGACATACAGCCACAATAAAAGGTAAAATTACTTCTAGGGCAAAATGCTTTAGAAGTTTAACGTATAAAAACAGTGGTATAAATACAAGAACAGCTGTCAAAATATATAAGATGATCTGCCGTCCACTACTTGATTATAGTTGTGCCCTCTATTCTAACCCCACCAACCCAACCTCCCGCAATTTTGAAGTTAGCAAGCGAGCATCCCTCCGTACCCTAACCAAACTCCGGTGTCCTCTTAATCCTTTACACAATCCATCTAATCAGATCATCTATGATACCACTTTAGTTATCCCCATCCTAGAACGCCTTCTATTCCTATCAGAAAAATTCTCCAAAAATCCTTTCAACTTTCACATATTATTCTTATATTGTCTTCCTAGAAATCCTAATCTAAACCCTAAATTTCATACTGACGCCATATGATTGGACAAAACAAGGCAGAAAGACCTCTGGTCGATAGCCTTTTGACGAACTAACTTACTAACACTTCATTATTTATTATTTAAATGTAAATATGTATAAAGTTTGTCAATAAAAATGTGTATTATTATTTCCTGTTTGATATAAAATAAATATTAACATTAAACAAACTTTTAGAATTAGAAAACAAACTAAAATACATATATTATTATGTATTAAGATACCACAAATTTTGAACCTTTTTAAAACTGCAAATCAAATTACAAGAGGCTAATGAAAGTTGCTGGATGATGGATGACAAGTAGCAGAAAGTCATATAAGGAACAGATGACTATATTTGTGATGGTATTTCCATTTTGTCATTTACATCATGGTATTTTTATTTCTTCCAAAAATACTTATGTTAGATATATTATAGTAATTAAAAAAAGTTTTTAATTGTTTTATTAATACTATATCTCTAAATATGAAAAGATCTTTAAATATAAAAAGATACCTCCCTTGCCAAAAAATTTGCCTAAAATCCTAACTACTTCCAAATCCTAAATACACTATGCATTTCCAGAAACAAAAACAAATTCGTGTATTGTTAAGGAAGGGAATTTGTATATTTATGTGTGTGTAATTGAGCTTGTTACTTTAAAGGATCGTCCCCCTCACTCTAAAGTACCATTAATTGTATCCCAATGGTGAATGGTACCAGTCATCCATCCAACTGCTGTCCGGAACTAACGCTGCTGCTAGTTCGCCCGCAACCGAATGCGTCACCACCGGCGTGTCCAGAGAAGTAGTTGTTTCAATAAGTGATTTGATTTGTAGTCTCAATAAGACTCATTTGTTGTAGATTTACGAAAATGTTTTCGTGTTTTTTCTAATTATTAGTAATTTTTTTGAGTTGAATTATAAATAATGATAAGATGTATGCAGATAAAAAGCAAATAGGGGATATTTGACAAATATGGTAGGTTATATGTCATAGATTGCAAATTCCAAATTACAAGTGGCAAACAAAAAGTAACTAAGGACACATGACATAAAACAAAAACACAATATTTTTAATGTATTGCAGTTGATATGTAATAAATAACTGATTGCAGATGTCAGATAAAAGATCACAGATGATAGGTGACAAATGATAAATTAATGATAATAAAAGATATATGGCACATAAAATACAACGTGTCTACGTAAGTAAACATTTTTATTATTATAATCAATACTTGTTCTGCTACTCTCTTGATGGAACCAAATTTTCAAATTAGGAGAAGTAAAACTCTTGTTATGTTCCATTTCTTTAAAAATGGAACATAATAAGAGTTTTACTTCTCCTAATTTTTTATTATTAATTTCTCAAAAATTTTTATTCTTTATAAAAGTTGGTGCTTAATCTTAAGCATACAAAAAAGTCAAAACAAATGACGTATGGTTTTAATCAACAAAAAAATTAATTTCTTTGAAATTAACAACCTTAACGAAATTATTAATTAAATATCATCATCACTCGATGTGATCTTCCCTTTCAATACATAAACATGTTCTTCTGTTAAAACCTCTGATTACATGTTCAAGAATATTGGGACCCTAATTTAAATATCGTACACCATTGTTTTTATTTTATTATTTTTAATAATAATAATAATCTTTATTTGGCCAAAACAGGATACATAATAACAATAACAATAAATATGAAAACAAATAAATGGTGTTAGTCCGTCTGGGCTATAGACCTGCGGTCTTTCAGCCATGTCTTGAATTTGAGGTGAGAAAAAAGTATCTTTGCTAGCTAGCTGAACTGTTCTGATGATTTGCACAAATGAATTGATGAATTGTGAGGGGAGGATATTGATATTTAGAAGGGATATTTGGATTTCGGGGGATACAGAATTTGGTTAACAAGGGTTGGTTGTGAGGGTTATTGGCAAATTTAACGCTAAGGCTTAATATACGTTGGGAAATGGGTGGGATTTGGGTGGTTTTGTACAGAAAATCATTTGAGGGATAGTGGAGTGGATTGGCAGGGTGTCGGAGTTTCGTTAGGGTTCTTATGGCGGATCTTTCGGCAACTTGGAAGTGGTGAAGGATGGATGGACGGATTTGGGTAAAAAGGATTGCACCATAATCTAACAAGAGCCGGCATATTGATTTATATATATATATATATATATATATATATATATATATATATATATATATATATATATGTATATGTTGCAGATTTTACAGATATTCGTTGCTGTTTATATGTTAGTGATCTAAAATGCCGAGCCCTGGTTTTGATTTTGTTTTTTATTGTTTGTGCATGGAGTTTGAAGGAGAGTTTTGAGTCAAATAGGATGCCAAGTTATTTGCAGGTGTATGTGGGATTATTGATTCGGATCGTAGGAGATTGTGGTGTGATTTTGTGGTAGGGGATGAATAGTTTGGATTTGGAAGGATTAATTTTGATTTGCCATTTCGAGCACCACGCTTATATGGAGTCGAAGGAACGTTGGAGGGATTGTTGGGCGATTTGAAGGGAGGGTGAATGGGAAACAAGAACGGTGTCATGGGCGAAAAGTAAGGAATATTGTGAAGGGTTAAAATATGTGGGATCAGGATTACTAATGTCATGACAAAATATATTGTATAGGAGTGGGGATAAGGGAGAACCTTGAGGGACACCTTTTATTAAATTTTTATATTCCGTAGCAGCAAGATAAAGAAATAAAAAATATTAAAAAAAACATTTTAGACTTGTAAGGAAATATAATAAACATTTTAAAATTTAAAGCTTGTAATAATGTCAAAAAATAGGCAAATTTTAAAATCTTAGAAATATATTATAAATATACTGAATCTATATTTGTTATGATAAAAAAATCTTTACTATAAGTTAGAGATGACAGATATCAGATGATAGGTGACAGATGTCAGTTGACAGGTGACAAATACATACGCGAAATGGTCAATGAAAGATGATTGATAACATATGAGAGGTTAAATATGGTCCATGACATGAGGCTTGGATGTCTTAGAAAAGTGGTATTTTTAGTCCTACTTTTATATAAATAAGTACATGTTTTATTTAATATTGATGTTTTATTCAAGAATGGCTCTTGATAATTTTTATGACAATGACAGGTGACAATAATAAGTGTTAAAGATAGATGACAATGACAGACGTCAACGAACGAACGACAATGATAGATAACAATGATAAATTACAGATGCCAAATGATAAATGTGACATTAGAAGATAACAAATGACAAATAATAGATTATAGCGTATATATTTCAGATAAAAAGTTGCTTATGACCCATGATGATGAGTGGTATTTCTAAGAACAATTACAAGTTTTATTTTTAATATACATATTTTGTCGGCTTAATGGATACAAATTATAGTTAATAAACAAATGATAGATGTCACATTTTATATGCCTCTAAACACAATCAATGGCGACGATAGGTGGAAAATGCAGATAACCGACTACAAATGATAGATAACGCATGACAGATTATAATATATTATATTAACAATTTCTGAAACACGTGACTTATAAAAGATGAAAAATGACAGGACAGGTGGAAAATGATAGATGACAAACGGCAGATGACAAATAACAAATGACAGATAATCATTAGATTTTGTTTTTGTTATGTTTCAATTTTCATGTGAAATGTATATGATTTAAATATTTGCATTTTCCGCAAATATGAGAGAGGACAGGTGGCAAATGACCGATTGCAGTCGATAAATGAAAGATAACAAATTGCAGATGACCGTAACCATACTGTACTAAACAGTATATAAATAAAATGTTTTAATAGTTTCCATAAATCATTAACTGAATCCGCAAAAAATGTATTTGATTGATAGAATTGGCAAGCTTTAAAATACGTATAGCCTCAGAGTACTGCAAGTATTTTTTTTAATGAATATGAAGAGGAGTATTGCTACGCAGAAGACGCAAAGGAACGAGAAACCCGATAAGACTGAGAAGATGGGGACAACTAACACCATAAGGTAGCTTAACAAGCACAACACCGGAAATAAAGCATTTTCTGAGACTAAATTAAAAATAGGTAGTACGTCGGTAAAAAAATCTAATGAATTCCTTTGAACATTTTCCAAATTAACTTTTTTCATAATTGAATTGGGATGACAATTAGAACAATAAGATGTGGACAAAATAGAGCATTAAAAAGAAGAATTATAGTACGATGATCACGAAAATCTTTTGCGTTCCGTATGGTGAATCCTAATAACTGATAATAATTAGTCACTATATTGGTTATATGTGCGGAGCAGGATAAGTTCGAAGTAAAAAGAGTACCTAAATATTTTATAGAATTGACTAGCAATAAGTGTTCACCCAGCAGAGATTAGGCGTACGTCTAGAAAATTATTAGACATTTTCTTAAATTCAGTAAAAGCTTATTACGACTGTACAAATCACAAAACATCTGCAGCTTCTCCTGAAGTAAATAAGTATCCTTCACTAATCGAACGTTTAAACATGTCATCTGCAAACAATTAGCATTTTGCGTTTGAAACGTAATTCACAGCATCATTAATAAAAATATTAAATAAAAGGGACCAATATGGCACCCTTGAGGAACGCCAGAAGTTAAGGGGAGATACACACTGACCAATTCGAACATATTATTGTCGATCTGACAAATGGTATTTAACCCAATCAAAAAGATATCCATTGAGACCAGAACAACTTCCCTTGTGAATTAAGAGTGTGCGACTGACTATTTCGAATGCTTTTGAGAAATCTGTATAAATCGAATATGCCTGACTTCTCTTGGCAAGGGTGCCAATTATCTAGGATTCATTAACTAAGAGATTAGTTGCTATCGATTTTCCAGCTCTAAACCCACGTTGATAAGTAGAGATCAAGGGGTGTAACACAGAAGTAATATATTTGGTTAGTAGTTTTTTGAAAATTTTAGGCACCACCTATAGCAAAGAGATATAATTCTCAACATTATTTTAACAAGAGACTGATTATATAAAAGCCATAATGTGAGAATGTACAATTCAAAAGAATAGATGATGACAAACTGGTACAGGAGAGTTATTGGATTTTAATGAGAGTAGCTTGTTTAATACATCTGATATCTTCAATGACAATAATAGATAACAGATAATATATGACACTAAATGACAGGTCATAGATGACAGGTGATATAAAGGGTAAGCTTTTTTAGATGTTCTTTATGGGGATCTCGGAAACTATAAGAGATAGAAAAACATTTAAATGGGGAAATAAGTGTAGATTTAGGAGACGAAAAAAATCCACTTTCAAAGTTATCAAAAAAGTCTAGCGTAACTAGCTATTTTCAAAAAATTAAAAACTGTCAATTTTTATATATTAATATATATATTGGTTATTATCATAGATAGACAAATCTGTAAAAGACAAAGTTGCAGATAATCTTATGCAGATTAATAAAATATATTCAGAATATTTTTATCGCCATTATTTTCCGAGATATGACACACATTTTCATTTTTTTTAATGGAAACCATAGTTGGCTATGACCTCATTCGATAGAATATTTTTTCTCTCTTTGATCCAATATCACATGTGACATAGTTATATTCTAAAAATAAGTGAGTTATAGTTATTTTAAGAAAAAGTGAAACAATTGCAGTTGTTTATAATAATAGCAAATTTTCTAAATATATTTTATTATTCTTCATAAAATTATTTACAACTTTGTCTTTTACAGTTTCTTCTATCTGTCATAATAACCGAGATATATTATATATATTTTTTAATATATCTATAAATAACTGTAGGGTAGAGTTAAGACACGAGAAACAGATGATACATGGCAGATTATAGATGCGAGATAACAGATAAGAACACTGATCCGAATGTAAACACAACAACTGACATATATCAGGTTGAAAACAAAAGAAGACAGACAATATATGACAAATGACAGATTTCAGTTGAGATATTTAAAATCACAAATAACAATTTAAAGATGAATAATTATTATTTTATATTTTTTTCAATCTTCATATTTATTTAAATATTTGCAAGTTTTGCACTAGAAATTATAGAAATAAATTATAGTTGATAGGTAGTATGTTCAAATTCAAGTTATATCATGAAATTGGGTATATAATGTTGATAATACACGTATTGGATTTCCCCGAGCAGCTTCGGACCTCTTCTGATAGAAAGTAAAAGAAGATAGAGAACATAGTATAGATTAAACTTTACTTATCGTAATTGACTGAAATTACAAATGGAAAATAATAGATGGGGAGTTGTTAGTTAAAAGATAATATGAAATACAAATAATTTTGCCTTTACTATTCAAAAGTATGTATACTTTTATATAATAAAATATAAAATTTATAAAATCTATAGTTTTTTTTTTTGGAAAGTACAAACAAGTATTGCGAGTGATATTACTTTAGCAGTTTCCAATTGTATTCTACTCAGAAATGTCGTGTGTGTGTGAAGCAATTGTAAACAATATTGCACGTAATATCAGAAATGGGAACAGCCTTTTTCCAAGCATGTTTTATTCAACTGGGATTAGCATAAAAACGAGACGAGCAACCGATAACGGATTCTAATTAGTAAGAATAATTCGACACAAGGAACAAAAAACGCCATAGGCTTATCACCAGGGCGTCGTCTTCTAGAACCAAAGCATTTTTACATACACTTAATATGCACGCGTCATGTTGCAACACGAGACCGATAAGAGGTATCTAAAACTATTAGCTATGAAATATTAGAAATTGAATATTTTAATAAATACATAAATTTCAATCGATTATTATTTCTTGAAGTCTTAGAAAATAGAAGTAAATTTAGAAAAATACAAAAATTCATTTAAATTCTAAATCATAAATGTAGCAAAATTCTTGTTTCTTTTCTTTTCATGTAGCTCCAAAAAAAACTATAGTAATTTTTGAAAAATGTTAATACATTCTTCAATTAATCCAAAATACTAACTTTTAGATAAACTATAAAGTACCAATACTACAATCTTCAAACTGTTTATTATGATAACCCTCATCTGTAAATTTTATTAGCGTTTTTAAATTTATTTGTATTTTTACGGATTGTCGAAACGAAATCGGCAATCTGCCGGATCTCTTAAATTAGAGTATATTTTTCAGCCGTTGTTTGGTGTCACTGACCGCCAAATTTAAAAATAACTCTCGCCAACTTTTATGAGCACATACTTTCTGGATGCTTGAACCTGAAATTATAAAACGACGTACACAATTCGGTCATCTCCCGAAAAAAGGACTAGAATGTCATTAACTTCTATTAGCAACAATCATGGCGTCACCGCATATAAAAGTTACGTTGGGCCAAAATTTTCGCAAGGCGTAGAATATTTGATTTTTGGAGATGTTAACTTTGAATGTGTTTAACTTGAGCAAGATATAAACTTTGATACTGAGTTATTCAAATTATTTTTTTTAAAAGAAAATAATGCATGTATTGAAATTTTGCAGAATTTATTTTATTTATATTAATTAGTAATATTGATAGCCCAAAACTTTTGGAATATTAAGAATACGCTTTTGACTTTGATAGACTTCACAGCAAAAAAAATGAAAATGTAAAAATCTAAATTAAATAAAAAGACAACTCATTATATCTTTTAAACGATTCAATGTATTGATTTTAAAAGTGTCAATATCTCATAAATCTCTAAAACTAAAGTTTTTAGGTTTTTCTTGTAGATAAAATTAATTAAATTTAATTTTGTTCCCATAAAGAATTTTTTTTATAAAATATAAGTGTCAGAGGTTTGAATAAATCTAATTATCCTAGATATACTTAATAATTACCTTCAAATTATCAAGACAAAAATTTTAACAAACCTTAAAAAACATTAGTTATAACTTGAACATCCACAAAATTATTAATTATAAATTACTGTAATTGGTGCATGTAATTAATCATGTCTCGTACATTTCTGAAAAATAAAACTTTTAAACACTTTTACTTTATCGTAGTTTAAATAATTTTATAGCTGAGAATGAAAGGAAGATTAAAAATTTGATCAAAATTACCGATCATATCAATCGCGTGTGAATATGTATGCACATTCTTTAGAAGGCGGATTATTTTTTAGGCAGGAAAAAAATCGTACTCTCACGTATCGAGGTATTACCTAAATCGTCGAATAGAAAGTAATGTGAATAAAAAGTGAAGGTTGCCGCACGTTTCTCGGCCGACCAAAAACGAGCCCACCGCTCGCGATTGTGCATTACATGATTGTTATTATTATTATTATTCAAGCACATGTTATATTTGAATTCATTTGGGCAATTCAAAAAAATGCTAGTTTTGCAAGTGATGATGATAAGTATCTGTAAAATCCATTAATCGATCTAAGCTAAACAATCTATATATTTATCTTCCTTGATTTTTTATTTATTTCTTTAATTAACTGTTACACCTTTTATACAAATTATATACATTTATAAATCTAATTCTAAAATTAATTAACAAACAATATAAGTCTTAACTGACCTAACCTGGTCATTCTAGTAAGCGGAAAGTTTGGCACCACTGTAACAAACTTGATGCAGAGGGCACTAAGTACCGTAGAATAATGGCGCAGGAATGAAGGGTTAACTGTAAACCCTGTCAAAACGGCGATCGTCCCCTTTTAGGAGACGAAAAACCGATGACATAAAATCACTACGTATGTATGAAATGGTAGTCCCAATAAAAAATGACGTAAAATATTTAGGGATCATACTTACCAGATTGAACTTCAACTTCTACCTGGAGAACATTAGCAAAAGGGCCATGAGAGAACTTTTTGCGACTAGAAATATGGTAGGATTCACTGTGGCCATAAGACCTATAGTTACATACGCGGCGCTCGTTTGGGGAGAAAAGACCCAAACCAAAAGCACAGTAGTAAAACTTAAAAGAGTGCAGACAGGCGTATCTGCTTATCACTGGGGCAATGCGGACAACGCCCACGGCAGCCATGGAACACATATTATCGCTACCACCACTACCTCTATTTGTTATGATGGAAGCTAGACAGGCAGCCTATAGGATGCACATAAATGGACTCACTTTAAGTGTGAGGTCATCAAGACCAGCAATATTTAAAGTACTACAAGAAGAAGAGACCCTAAAAATGAGGTCCGATTTCACTAAAATCGTACATCCATTCCGCAGATTCAAAACAATCATACCACAGCGGAGTGAATGGACAAAATAGAGCATACCCAAGAACGAGTAAAGAAACCATCTGGAATACAGACGGGGCCAAATATACTAAAGGAACCGGGGCTGTATCTATAGAGGGTACAACCGGAGCAAACAATTCGTGATTGCTCTGGGGAAACATCCCTCCATCTTCCAAAATAGCTGGTGTGCTCATCAAGAAATTGAGTTGGGACATAACATTATGACGGATAGTCAGGTAGCCATAAAGTGCAGTCCAGACTGGTCATGACCTGCATAAACAGGCTGGGCGCACTGGCAACAACAAGGAAAACACAGCTAGTATGGAAACCCAAGGACCAAAGAATTATTAGACCGGCTTGCTGACCAAACAAGTGGCAGCAGATAACCTGAACCCGCTTTCAGCAGAGGAGCACAAAAAGCATGGCATAACCAAATCGGAATGAGGCATACGAGTACTGAACACTGCTCCCGAAGATTGGAAAAGATAATATAATCATTATAGTCTTCAGAGTTGTTATATTTAACGTGAGTAATATTTTTCTGCTTAATTAACTTAATTAAGTTTTTGTCATACCATTTCGGATAACTGGAAGATTTAATTTGCTTAAGTGGAACATACATCGCAATTACCATTATATCAATGTCATCACTCACCAACAATTGATTCCAATCAATTTTGAAAGATATAAAGTACAATTTTACACTCTTCTTATAATTAAGTTGTCTTCATCTGTTGTATGTTATATTCCATCTATCATCTGTCACCTGCCAATACATTTCTGAATTAATAATGATAATAACAGAAATTTAATGACAGTTAAACATAAGAAATGTAGATAATCAGTGCTAAAAGACAATTTCCAAAAAAATAATAGAGATATAAAATCCAAAAGCAATTATCTGTTTAAGGGCATTTGTTATTTGGCAAATATTGTCTGGTATCTATTAACTGCCACTATTAATATATATTACCAACTTTGCACTATATCGGTGGTTTACAGGTGACAGATGACATAAAACACATTACATATAATACATAGCAGGTGACATATGATAGATGATAGATTATTATTTTTTAAATAGAAAATAATAGATATAAATAAATTAAAAAATCTTTATTAGTGTTAATTGATAGATGAACAATGGCATATAATACATGACAAATAATAAAAATAAGATGACAGATGCTGGCAACAAGTGAGGTAAAAGTTAAGAAAAGACACATGACTTATAATACCTAACAGTTAATAAATTATAGATGACAAGTTATAGTTTTAAATAGAAGAAGGTAGATGTTCAATTATCATGTATTGTATGTTATATTTCATCTGTCATCAATGATAGATGACATATACCAAATAATAGATGACAGATAATAGAATTGTAATGATATTTAAAATATATCAAATGAAAAATTAATGGTAGAAGATAATCAATGACAAATAGCAAAAAATACATGATAATAGAGGATAGAAGTCAAATAATAAAAGTAAAATCGTTACTTTTTCACATCAGTGCACCACCGGCCTGTAACATTTTCTATTTAATCATAATGATGGTTGCGACCGTTACTATGTGGTAATTCATAATGAACACTGAATAAAACACTATGTTTCTAACCACTATAATTTATTATATAAATATAAATAAAATATATTACAATGTGTACGACTTAAATTTCGATTTTTGACAGTCATTATCACGGCCAAAAGTCGAAACTTAAGTCGTACACATTGTAATATATTTATATATTATAATAAATTATAGTGGTTAAAAACATAGTAAGTGTTTTATTCAGTGATCATTTTCTGTTTAATCTGTTAGCTTTGACTATCATTATTACAACCTTGAAATTTTATTGATAATAATAACAGATGACAGATGGCATATAAAAGATGATACAGGGTGACTGACGAAAAACCTTTGGTGCTGTATCTCGCTTATTTTTGATCCGATTTGAATAAATAAAACATCAAATTAAATGATTTTTAAAAGACTTTAATATGAACTGTACTGATATTTTTTCTTGCATCCAGTTTTTGACAAAAGACGATCAACTTTTTTTTTTCAAATTGCACTGTATTTTTATTTTGTACTGATCCGCAAGAAGATTTTTTTCTGAATCTAAATTTGTAAACGATTTTATCCATTCATCAAACCAAAGTCGAGAAATTGAGGATTAAAAAAAAATTAAAAATCATCCATAGTAAACAATATACAGAGCCTATTCCAAATGTCAAAAGTGACAGTGTCAGTCATTGGTACAATACTGCAATGATTTTTAATAATTTCATAATAATAATGTTGCAAGATTTCAAAAACTGAAAAACGATTGCTGTAGAAGCACAAAATTCTAGTACAGTGTTTGAAATATTGCAACATTTTAATTATGAAATAATTAAAAATGGTTGCAGTATTGTATCAATGGCTGTCACTGTCACTTTTGACATTTAAAATAGGGTCTGTATATTTTTTACAATGGATACTTGACTTTTATTTATTTTTTTAATCCTCAATTTCTCGACTTAAGTTTGATGTATGGATAAATTTGTCTACAATTTTATATTCAGAAAAAAAAAAAAAAATAAAAAATAAAAAAAATAAAAACCTTTATTGGCATCCTTTACAAACATATATACATATATACATCAAATAAATCATAAATATACTGTAATACTATTCCTCTTATCTCGGTCCCCCTTTCTTCGGATTTTTTTTCCCAGCCCACTCTTATCACAATCTCTACGCCCGCCCCATCCTCTCTCATCCATTTCTCTATCCTTTTCATTCCCCCTATCCATACATCATGCACCTCCTTGCACTCTTGGCCTAGATGGCTCCATGTGTCCCTTCCATTCTCGCACAACGCACACCTACCATACCGTTCCCCCATTCATACCTTCCTTCCTCTTTCGTCCGATCCGCATCTAGCTCTTGCCAGAGTCACTCTCTTGGACCTTGTCCACTCTGCCTTCAATAGATACTCTGGCACCCTTCCATACACTTGCCATCTTCTATACATTGGGTTGTACCCACTCCTTACAATACTCTCTTGCCGTTCTTGCGCTTCCACTTCCAGCCATTTTTCTCTCATCCAAGCAGATACATTCACTCCCTGCTCCAGCCAATCGTTCACTACAGTCTCCGCCATTCCCGCTCTTTCATACATTTTCTTTCTTTCCAATCTCCATTTACACTCTCCTACCCCCACACAAGTTTTTCCATACCTCTTTCACCAATCTCTCACTATTGCACGTACTCACATTCATCTCATACCTAGACACTCTTTCCATTGCCTCTACGTGCATACGATACCGATTTGATTCCTGAAGCAGAATATACCTAGGAGTTGATCTCTCCACTCCTAGTAGCTGCTTCAGGAACGTCGTCTGCTCTCTCTCGATGCAATCATACTCTTTCATTCCCCACGTTTCCACACCATACATCAATATTGGTTTCACGCACGCATCCCACAGTTTACACGTCATCAGGAAGTTTCCCTCTACCAGCTTTCCCCACTTCTCTTTTACGATGCACCATGCCTTCCTTGCTTTCTGTTGTAAGTATTTGACGTGCTCCCTGTATCCCCCACCAGTCGTAAACATAAACACCAGATATTTAAATTCTTTTACTCTCTCAATCACTTCTCCTTTCCATTTCAATTCCGCCACTCGCCCTTCTCTTCCTCTATTCCTAAACTTCATCCATTTTGTTTTCTTTACATTCACGCATAAACCCCTTTTATCCATATACCTCTCAACTCTTCCTAACATATCTTTCATCTCTCCCAAGTCTCTCGCCAGTAGCACTATGTCATCCGCGTACGCCAACATCCATACTTTCATTCTCCCAATCACTACTCCGCCCGCCTGCCCTTTTCTCAGCACCTCCTCAAGCTCACTCATATATATATATATTAAATAACAAAGGGCTGAGCGGGCATCCTTGTCTTACCCCCTTCCACGTCCTAACCTTGTCTGACATATTCTCCCCCACTTTCGCTCTCATCCATGTCTCTCCATACACCCTTCTCACCCATTCCACAGTCACCGTACTCACACCTCTCCTCTTCATACATTCCATCAATTTCTCCCTAGGCTTTTTTTCCTCTAACATCCTCTCAATCACCCTTGCAAGCGTAAAGATTTGATCTCGCGTTCCCCTGCCCTTTCTAAATCCGCCTTGCGTTTCCGGCAATATTCCTTTTTCCTTCACCTCTTCTTCTAGCCGGTTCTTTACCACCGTCATGGCAATCTTGTACCCGGTACACATGATTGAAATTCCTCTGTAGTTTCCAATCTCTTTTTTGTTGCCCCCCTTGTGTACCGGGCACATTACCCCTACTCGCCAAGACTCCGGCAATTCTGACTCGCCTCTCCACATCCTGTTCAATAAAACTCCGAACTGCCTCTTCCCTTCTTCTCCCACTATCTTCCACATTTCGGCTTTCAACCCATCCAGTCCCGCAGCTCTGCCTCTTTTAATTTCCTCAAAAGCCCTTTCTACTTCTCCCTCTGTAAACGCCTCCACTTCATCTATGCGTTGATACTCTCCCACCCCTGCCGGCTCCCCACACATACTCTCACAGTGTCCCACCCACTCTGCTAATGAGATCTCCTGCTTTATTGTTTCGCCTCCTCTCCTTAATATCGACCACAATTCCTTTTCATTTCGGCACCTCCTCATCTCTGTTTCTATTTGTTTGATTGATTGTAGCTTCTTCTCCTCACACATCTTACTATACCTTGTTCTTTTCTGTACCACCAATCGTTCTTTACCTCCTCCCACTCTCCAGTCTCTGACTGCTTTTCTTCCTTCTCTCTTTGCCTCAGCACACTCTACATCGAACCATGGGTGATGACCTCTACTTCCTCTTTTCACTCTGTACCCACATCTGGCTATGGCCCCTTCCATCTCTTCCATGGTCTTAATATCTCCCCATTTAATCTTTGCCAGTTGAAGTCTCATGCTCTCCAATTCTCTTCTTCCATCTGCTATCTTCCAGCTATCTCGTTTCTGTCCCTTACTCTCACACTCATCCATCCATATTTCTGTAGATATCGGCCAATGGTCCGATCCTAGCACCTCTTCTATCTCCATTTTTTTTTAATTTCTTCTCTTTCTATCCCCTTTACTAATACATAATCGATAACTGATGATCCTTGCTGCCCCAGGTACGTCTTTTTCCCCTCCCAATCACCCTCGGTGCATCCATTTAATACATCCCACCCTTCCTCCAAAATCCAGTCTCCCAAGTTTCTTCCTTCTTTATTAATATGCTTGTCTTGTGATCTCCTCCGTATCAATTCGCCTTGATTATTTACCCCCCCACATCTTTCTCCGATCCTTGCATTAAAATCCCCTCCCACTATACATCTATTTCCCTTACTCGCCTCATCCTCTATTTCTTGTCTCACTTCTTTCCAGTTGTTATTTACGTATACTGTCCCAATTCTCAGATGTGTCCTTCCCTGATGACACTTTATCCATACCACCCCTTCCACCTCCTTTTTATATTCGATATCTCCGCTTTGTAGCCCCTCTATTGTTCCCACGATAATACCCCCCTTTGCTCTTCCTCGATTTGTCTCCTTAGTTGCCCCTCTCATTACCCATTTAAACCCCGCGGGTAACTTTTCCCTCACCCCCTCCCACTCCTCTTCTACCAGCCACGTTTCCACTATCCCTACTATATCCTTTCCTGTTACCCACTCTTCAAAATCTTTCTGCCACTTCTCCCCCCTACATTTTGATTTTATCCCCGCCACGTTCCAGAACCCCAGTTTTAAGAACCCCACGTCTTCCCCATACATTTTTCTTCTTAGTTTTTTTCAATTATTTCTTTATATTGATCTTTCACCTCATTCCATAATAGACATTTGTTATCAATATCCAATTTACCATATCCCACTTTCACAAACTTTCCTCTTCTTCTCTCTTCTCTGGCTACTTTTCTCAATTCCAACTGCATATTCCTTTCTTTCACCGTAAGATCATTATCAATATACACATCCGTACCTCTAAGCTTCTTTGCATTTTTCATTACCTTAACCTTATTCGAAAAGTCCTTCATCCTGGCTAATATTGTTCCTTTTTTCATTTCAAAGGCATCTTCCACCTCGACATCTATCTCTAGTTTCTCTTTTATCACTTCTTTGATGGATTTAGATATATTCTCTCCCTTTATTACTACATTTCTTATTACAATATTGTTGCGTCTGCTCTCCTTGTCCCTCTTCTCTTCTTTTTCTTCTAGCTCTATTATCTTGCTGCGCAAATCTCTCTTCTCTTTTTCCCACTCCTCCTCCCTTCTTGAATTGCACTAGCTCTTTACTAACTGACTACCTCTCTTCTCAGCTTTTCATTTTGCTCCTTATTCTGTTCGAATCTTTCTTTCATCTCCTTTCTCATCTCCTTTAATTCTTTTAGTATTGCCTCCATCGAATTAAGTTTCTCTGGTGTTCTTGTAATAATTTTACTTTGTCTAAAAATTAAAGCTTCGTCGTCTGTCGTCTCGAAGCTAGTTTCTTCTCTTCTCCTTTTATCTTTCTTTTTCCCTCCCATATGCTTACTGAAGTAGAAAAAGGGAAACACAGGAAGGAAATATAGACTAATATACAAATAAAAATTAGAAGCAGAAGAAAAAAAAAATGTTCAGGGGTCTGGAATCGAACCCGGGCGGTTTCTACACGAATTTCTTAAGTGACCTCGCTCCGCGCACTGAGCTATATTGACCACAGTTTTCGGATTATTCACGTTTCGCACTTAATGTTCCTTCTAATAAAGCATGATAACACAGTCGGCGCTAGTGTTCCTTATAATATTTAAGGTTATCTTTGCTCTACACACATTAACCGCAATAATTACTTAACAATAAGTAAGTCGCTTGGAACAACAGTCAAATGTGGCTCTAAGTGCTTCACCTGTACTTGTCAACACCAAATACACAATGTCACACTGTTTATTCACACTAACTATCAAAATCAAAATATCACTCCAACCACAACGGCAACGTAATAAAAATATATATACAGTGCAATTTAAAAAAAAAATGTTGATCGTATTTTCTCAAAAACTGGGTGCGAGAAAAAATATCAGTTTAGTTCATATTAAAGTCTTTTAAAAATGGTTAAATTTGATGTTTTATTTATTAAAATCGGATAAAAAATAAGCGAGATACAGCACCAAAGGTTTTTCGTCAGTCACCCTGTATGACAAAAGCTTGAGGATCATGAAGAGCTAGAGGACTATTAGATATAAAAAAACGACAAAGGCTTTGTCGATACTTCTTTGATCTTTTGATAAAAGAAACAATTTGTCACGAGGATTTGAAATAATAATGGCAAACTATAATCAGAAAAAAGTAGAAGATGATTATTAAAGACAATAACATACCTTTTAATGCATTTTTTTAATGGTTTAACAGTTGATCAAAGAAACAACGACAACGGCTTTATTTCGTGTATTTCAAAGAAGTGGATGACAAAAAGTGCTGTCATTGTTTATTTTTGATCTTTTGATAGTAGAAAAAAGAAACAACTTTTGTAGCTTCATTGACTATGGAGGCTTCTACTTCGTTATACATTTTAATCACAAATTAAACACAATAATTACTTTGTTTTGTATAACAGTTATTTATTTAAACGGTGACCAATGGTTTCAATACATCCACGTATCATTTTCAAACCGAAAATGATACGTGGATGTATTGAAACCATTGGTCACCGTTTAAATAAATAACTGTTATACAAAACAAAGTAATTATTGTGTTTAACTTTTGTAGCCTTCATCATTGTTTCTTTGGTTAAAAATGGGTAGAGGACGAGTGTAGATGATAGAATCACAAACCATAAATAATTTTTCTATGATCATTTGAAAAAAAGATACAACGAGAAAAGCATAATTGCATAATATTTTTAGTGGTAGTGAGAAAGGTTTGTTACGAGAATCAAAAAAGGACGAATATTCTAGATGCAAGAGACAATGCTAAAGCCTTTGTTATTTTATATTATCTGATCTAAGTATATTTAAGAAATAATGACAATGGCTTTGTTACAAGAATTAGAGAGGTTGTAAATTAAAGGTATAAATAAAAAAACTTTGTTATAGTTTTTTAATTGTTTGATAGTTTAGAAAAAAATTGTAAAGGCTTTATTAGAAGTATCAGCAAGAGGTGGAGGGCGATTATAAACATTATTTAAAAAAATAAAATAAAAATCACAGGATGGCGAAGAAGAGAAATTCTGAAACAATAGGGCAGGAAAGGGTAGAGCATTATTTGATCAACCGTATGTTTGTAAATATAAATTGATGCATTCTGTCAATAATAAATTTTAAAGTTTTAACATGAAAGAAAGAAAAATATTGGGAAAAATAAATTGACAAACGAGAATTCTGAAAAGATTAAGTGAATCAAAAATAGGAAAAGCTAGAAGAAAACATTAAAAAGAAGAAAAATATACCAATAAAAGGGAAAGGCATTAGGAAATGTAGTGAAAGAATTCAAAAGGTAGAAGGTAATTAATTAAATGTTGTAGAAAATTAGAAGACAGACAGAAAAATAGTAAGACTAAAATATGGAAGAATTCACACCATAAACGAAAATATCGATAGAGGTTCTAAAAAAGTGAAGAGACATTTTGAGGAAATGAGAAGAAATGTAAAGAAAAAATATAAAGCTAAAAGACAGAAAAAATGTAGAGAATACAATTCTGCCAATAATAAGAAACAATAATAACGAAACATAGTTAAAGTAGTTAAATATAATGGAGAATACTGAGAAGATGAAGTAAAGGAATAATGTAGGAATTAAAAACAGGCGAGGGATTAAAAAAAGATATTGTAGAAAAGCAGAATAATAGAAGACAAAATTCGATATACGAAGAAGTCATTAAGATCAAATAGTTGATATATAAAATAATTATAAAATATTTTAAAAATAAATACTCAGGAAATTGTATAGTTCGTTTAGAACAAATAAAAATTTGGTTCTGCTATTATTCTATATTTTTATAACTTAAGAGATTTATGAGTTTTGCAGTAAATTAAATTTAAAATAAAAACAATTTTGTGAAGAAAGTGATAATACTTTAATTACAATTTACTACATAATAATCTTCACGTAACTTAAAAAATATATATTTCTATGAGTTTTGCGCTAAACTATAAAACAAGATACTGAAAAGATGAAATAAGAAATTAGATTAGAAATAAAGAACGTGTCTGGAAAACAAGATAAAAAAATAATTTTGAAACGTTCAAGAAAAACTAGTTTGAAGGAGAGAAATAGGATAACCAGAATTGGAAGGAGTTAAAAAGCAAAATAAGATACTGTGAAGATTAAGTAAGGCAATAAAGAATAAAATTAGAGGATGACTGAAAGTGAAGCAAAAAATTGTTATTAATGTTATTTAACGAGGAAATAAGATAGCTGAAAACAAACAAGGTAAATAATTTAAGAAAAGAGCGGGATATTAAGAAAAAAATATATAGGAGATGTTAAAGCTTACTGTAAAGGTAAAGCTAAGGAATAGATATAAAAGCTACACTATTTTGAATGTATTTATTTCTGTCAATTAAACTACAAAAAATAAGTTTACGATGAAAGTATTTTTAATAGAAAAAAAAGTAATGGAGGTGAACATAGAGAATGACTGAAAAATAAGCCTTATATCCAATTAAACAAACATTTTAATATTAAGGTTTAGGGACTAAAAATAAAGAAGATCTTGATTGTAGCGCAAAAATATTTATAAAAACCAGCTTTATTGTGCAATTTATTGGGGATCATTTCAATTACATGCCCATGCATTTTGAATAGTTAACCCTTTAAACCTCTTTACTGGACCTTAAAACCATACTAGATTTTAATTAGGCGTATAAGAAAAAATATCTTTTTGGTGATGGCAAAAAAATTTAATTTGAAAAGTTGAAAGCTTCAAAGTGAAATTTATTGGGGGTTTTGGGAAACTCGAATTAAGAACTTTTAAATAGATTGTTTAGTAGTGTAATATTTAGTTCAAAAATGGTACATTTATATATATCTCAAATAGTAAAAATGCTCTATCAACCGTTTAAACCTCTTTGCTAAAGCTTGAAGCTATGCTAAAGCTCAATTTTGTATCTTAGGTAAGACTAAAAAAAAATATGTTCCATTTGATTGTTTTGGTCATTACTGATCATTTTCTTATAACAAACGCTATTATGGAACGTAATAAGAGTTAAGTAAATTTATATATCTGGTTCCAACAAGAGAATAGCTTAACACGCATTAGCTGCTTTAGACACAAGCATTTGTTTAAGAAAGAGAATTTTAATTTGCCTTTAGTTATTTGAGCTATTTAAATAGAAGAAATCTTCGAAAAACATTTTATCAATTTGTGTAAGTTATTAATAAACTAAATTCCAAGTTCAAAACAATAAACGGAAGTCGCAGTTGCGTCTGTAGAAAAAACGCGGATCGTAATAAATAAATAAAGTAAACATGACCTCCCGCGTACGAAACAGAGACGTTTTCAATGCTAAATTACGAGTGCTTGCCCAAGACCTTCCAGGCGACGACGAGTTTTTCGGCCATAGCCGTAGCAAGTTCACCGAAATATCCGAAAGTGTACGGTGTGCGTGTGTGTGTGAGTATGTGTGTGAAAGGATCAACTTTCACCTAAAAATTTTCAACCGGCAAAACGTAACCGAATGGGCTGGTTGGTTAGTGGTGTTACGGTAAGTAACGCTAACCGAGAGAGTGCCCCACTCGCGAAAACCGTCGACGTCCGTTCTTTACCACTACTTCGCGCGCAGCAGTAAACAGTAAACCTGCGGACGGTCGTGGATAGTTTGTGCCCTACTTTATACCTGGGTAAAGCCTGCTTATAGCTGTTTCTGTAGTACTACGAATACAGTTAGCGCGAGCAGTACACTCACTCACTCACTCTCTAAACCGCGAAGAGTGCGCGCTGCGCGCGTGGGACTTACCGCTTTTGTTTTTTTTACTGTTACTGTTATTGGACCTTTGTTTTTTCGGTGCGAGTTTCGTACGGGGGTGCGTGCGGGTAGTGCAAAGTGTTACGTTTTATTCAACCCCACGAATAGTGGTTCATTCATCTGTGCACAATGGATAATTTCAGTGTTCACCAGTAAACAAGCTGATGCGTAATATGCGCAACTATCTTCGCGATAGCAGTGGCCGATTTATCGCAGGCGGCCAACACCACCCTGCTGTCGCGGTGGTGGGAAACCGGAGATAAACACTAAAACAACTAAACGACAACATTACGCGGACCGGTGTTCACATTCAAAACTTTTCTATCTACTCTATGGATGGGGCGATATGTCTTCGCTAGGTAAGCCGATGCTGTTTTTTTTCCTTAAGGATTTCGCGCAGGGGGCGCTCTCTTTGCGCTGCGTTCCGCGTTCCCAACTTAAAATTAAAACGCGCAAACAAGCAACATGGCGCCACTATTTATAGATTTAACCTACAAAATCCGCTCTTCGCTCGCGACGCACAGGTGTCCGCGACGGTAATATTAGTGACTTAAGTGCCTCCTAAAAGCGGGTCAAAATCTTCACAACCACATTCCGTTTAAAACAATTAGTAACTATTATGTAAAACAGTAACAATTTCCGTAATGTGAAACTTGTTTTTCTTATAAAAAATAAACCTAAACTAAATGGATTATATACTAGAGAGTACCTAATGGTAAGCAAAATCAATAATGAGGGAGGCTTCTCCGTCGTTATATATAACTGATTAGAAATTAAAATACATTTTTTATTTTAATTTATTGTGTTTATGTTTACTACTTAAAAATCCTTTTGTTTCTAAGAATTTCAAAATTTTCAGCGAAACATTTATTATTTTATTTATCCCAAATCAAGTTTATTATTACTATTATTATTATTAAATCAATCAAAATTTGTAAAACATATTTATTATGTTTTATAAGTATAAAAAATTGAAATATGAATCCTAATAAATGAATTTATATTTAGTCACCAATAGTTTCAAAATTACAACAAATGATGCGTTAAAGTGTTTAAACCATTGGTCATCAATTAAAAATTAAAAATAATTCATTAATAAGAATAAATTATATTATAAACAAATTATCCTAAACGTGCAGGATGAGCACTTTTTAATAGTAAGAACAGAGAAAATCTGGCATGGACACCATAATTGTAGGATAGTGTCGGACTCCTACCTACTAAAACCACTCCTATTTAACAGATTAGCCACTTGCATTAGTTAAAATACTCTTTATAAAGATTATACCTAATTGCCAAAAATGTTTCTCTGTCTCTCTCCTATTTTTTTATCTTTTCCGTATATTGTTTTTGTATAAATTTCATGCAGATCTTATGGTCTCAGTATAATATGTAAAAAATACCAATATTTTATAATTAAGAATAAAACGTTCTAAAAGTGAGTGTGACTAAGGTAACAAAAAATGGCCACGTGTTCAGCGTTGTAAATTTCTTGTATTTTTTTATATCATCTGATCTAAGCTAAAAATAGCATTCTTCATAATTTATTCAATGCATTATCCTTTACAAATATTTATTAAATAATTTATTTTACATATCTTTAAGAGATTCCTTAAAATCTTCAAAATTAATATGAAAATTAATAATAAATATTTTCTCAAAAATCATCATAATTGATTAACAGTGTGCTTTTAACCAAATAAGAATAATTGTTGAATATGGTTCTCGTTTATCACGTGGTGAAACATTTTTAATATTAAGGGTTGTTTATAGAAAGGCACTTGGCTGGTTTCACAATTAGGAATTCCTAGATAATGATGCCAGTTCCTCCAACTTACATCAGTTAACCAAGAGTGGACTGAAGAAATATAATTATTGTTTACATTAAAAATAATAAAAATAGGCTGAAAGACCACTGGTCGTTAGCCATGAAACAGAAGACCAATTATGTTAGAATTTATTTTATTTTATACATTACACGTATTATATTTTATTTTCATTCTGTGAATAAAGATGTTTAGTAGCAGTAATAAAAATATACAAAGAAACTTTAACTGGAATAAAATTGATAACTTCGATATAGGCGAATTTTGCAAAAAAATCCCGAAACAAGTTAAATATTGTTTTTTCTTGCCCTCATTTCTATGTATATGCAGATTGTTTATCTGTTCCCGGAAATCCCCCCCACCTCGAACCTTTTTTTCAAATGGAAAGGTATGTCAAGTGACACCTCATTTGAAAGATGAAATGTTAAAAAACATTAGAGATGCATGTTATATATTAAATTTTTAATACCATGATAAGAGATTTTTCAATTAAACTGACATGTTTAAAAAATCATTTTTTTTTGTATTAGACTTTACATATTAGAGGATATAATATAGACCGCAAACCCACCTTTCATATGTAAAGTAACCTCTACTATCCCACAATCATAATTGTAACACTTACACAAATATGTTACTATTAAATAAAACACTTTTAAAGTGTTTTATTCAATTTTAATAAAAAATGTACCACCAAGTAAACGCCGACAACATTCAAGAAATATGTTACTATTTGTACAATTAAGTTGTTATTAGATTTTCCTGTATAAATAGATTAGAGGTTGTAATTGCTGGCACCCACCCATCCTATTTATATACAGGGTGAGCTTTTTAAATGTTCTCTATGGGGATCTCGGAAACTATAAGAGATAGAAAAACGGTTAAATGGGGAAAGATTCGTAGTTTTAAGAGACGAATAAAATTGCGTTTCAAAGTTTTTAAAACACTCAAGAGTAACTAGATATTTTGAAAAAATAAAAAGTATCAATTTTTTCAAATCAGTATATCTCGGTTATTATAACAGATAGAAAAAAAACTGACAAAGACAAAGTAGAACTTTATTCATCTCATAAATCTACACTTCTTTCCCCATTTAAGCATTTTTCTATCTCTTATAGTTTCCAAGGTCCCTGTAGACAAAAAAACTCATCCTGTATATAGCTCTTAGCTACAATACCATATATTGTTTCAAAGTTTTACGAATTTACTTTAGGATTAATGTAATTACCACAATCGATTGTTACTTTGGCAAAAATATGCAGGGTGGGTAGGTGTCTTCTCTTTCACACTCCAATCAGTAAAACATACACAAAGATATTACTAATTTTCAACATAATAATAATTTTAAAAATTATACATTTTTATAACTTCATTTTTATTAGATCTGTGCCTATATCTAATAGGTTGGAGAATAGGTTAGTGACCATCCACCGATCCTACATTTATATAAATTTGAGTAACAATATAGTACCGTTTCAAAATATTATTGAAATATTTCGGTCTTAAATTTAAAAAAAATTAATAAAATATATGTAGTAAAGTGGGTGACAATTGAATTTTATTGGACTTTTGTGTATATTTTATAGATTGGAGGGTAAGTTCAGTTACAACACTGTCGATAATTTAAAAGTTATAGTCAACACGAATGTTTCTATCATAAATTTAAAAAAAAGTATATGCAGTTTGGGTTTTTGTCTATTCTACTCTCCAGACTGTAAAACATACATAAATGTGATACTATTTTTAATAGATTAATATTACAGCTGTATAGAAATACAAACTAAATTATAATATTTATAGAATTCAAGTATTATTAAAATTTAAGCATAATTTTATGATGAGAGGTCACTACTATAGTTTAGCTGCATGTCTTTAGTTTCAAAATTTTACTAAAATGCGTGTAGGGTGAATTTTTAATGTTTTACCAAAATTGAGTGTTTCTGTATTCAATTTGTAAAAATTTGCAGGGTGGTGCTTGGCCTCCACCAATACTTCAACAAAGATATTAGAAATTTTTAATAGAAAAATAAAATAAACCTGTAAATCATACACAAAAATATTTAATTTAATTTTCAAGAGAATAATAAAGATAACTAAATTACATAATTAAAAATACGAGTACTTTTTTATAGCAAATTATTATGATATTAAAAAAGGTAGCCGTATTTTTAAGCATATATACATATATAATTAATCACAAAGTAAAAGCCTTTTCAATTATCTATTTGTGTTTCAAAAGCTGGTTACTACAAACCCAAGTGCGGAGACCTATACCCAAGCCCATCTGGCAGGGCTAATCGGACTAATCAAAGGAGCAAAGCTAGAGCTGGTCATCTGAGATAAATAGGGATCCACAATATATCTGAAAAGATCGCGGTGACACAGGCGCTGGTGCCACCCATATAACATCAACATCAACATTAGCTATTTAACTTAATTTACATTTTTCTATAATAAAACTTTTATTATGTATAATTTACACTTAAATGCCGAAAGCAGGCTTTTTATCTGTGGTGGTATCGTTTTTTGAAAGCGCTTCAAAAAACGAACACCAAAATTATGACAGCTGCACTGATGAGCTCTAATACAGCGAAACACGTGTCTGCGGATAGTCATAACAATTCTATGACGGTTGGGAAACGGTGACTCTACATTTCACCCTTTTGCTTGTCTCGATGTTTGTCCTCAGCTTTCGCTTTGCATCCCTCAGAGCCTCTTTAAGGGCGGAGAGGTCCCCACCGTTAATTCTATATCTTTTTTTTTTGGTAGTGTGTGTGTGGGTGGGTGTATAAGTGTGTTACATAGTGCTGAATAATTTCAGACATGTAACGACAACTAACTGTTATGTAATTCAATACCTCGCGGTGCTTTAGTACAAAGATTAGTTGTTTTAACTGTTAGTTGGTATTTTTAGTTTTTATATTGTAATAATATGAAACTATGGTGCGGAAATGCTCAAAATAATTAAATCTAATTATTACTTTCAAATTTTTATTAGCCTTTCAGGTTAAATTGATAAATTGGGAAGGGGGTGTAGATTAAAAACTACCTACCTACAGTCATTATTGAAGGGTGGTTAGATGCCACCCACCCACGCTTCATAGAAATTAAAATACTACAATATCTACTGATCAGCTTTTCGTTTCTAGTATAAGAAACTGTGAAACTGTTTAAAAAAATCATTAGCATTATTATATCTTCGAAAAAAGGATATATGGAGGGTGGGTACGAACCTCAAACCCACCCTGTAATCAAAAAACTACCCGATTGTTTTACTGAATTATTTATCAAATACAAGAAAAATATCAGGTGTATAACTAATATGTAAATGATTTTTAATGGCTTCATTAAAAAAAATGTAAGTTGGCGTCATATGTCGGAAAATAATGGCGATATTAATTCTGGATATATTTACATTAAAATAATAAATAATGAATGAGGTGTTAATGTATTAATTTGTCAAAAGGCTATCGACCAGAGGTCTTTTTGTCCAGTCATATGGCGTCGATTGATTAAATGATGAAATGAAATCAAATATGGCTGAATTAGAATTTTTGAAGGATACAATATACGTATAATATGTGGAAGTTGAAAGGATTTTTGGAGAATTTTTCTAATACGAATCGAAGACGTTCTAGGATGGGGATAACTAAAGTGGTAGTTTTAGGGTACAAAGGGATGCTCTCTCGCTAACTTCAATATTATGGTCAGTTGGATTGCTGGAGTTAGGATAAACAGCACAATTTTTACGGCTGTTCTTGTATTGATACCATTGTTTTTGTAAGTTATACTTCTAAAGCATTTTGCGCTAGAAGTAATATTTTGTTTTTGGTTATGGCTGTATGTGTTTTAAAATTAATTTTTTGAACAAAGGATATGCCCAAGTACTTAACAGAAAGTGAGGGAGGGATCGCAGTTTAGGAAATATGGGCTTTGTGAGGTGAAATATTGCTGTGATGATAAGGGATTAGGAGCTGTGATTTGTGGGGATTAATTTTAATGCGCCATTTTGCAAACAATCGTTGAAGGAAGTCAATAAGCTCTTGGAGGAATTAGAGGGCTTTTTGTAGTGTGGGAGCATGTGTGATGTCATCTGCAAATTGCAGGAGGTATTTGGATGGATTAAAGTAGAGAGGATCAGTGTTGTAGATATCAGCACAAAAATGTTATATAACTGAGGTGAGAGAGGAGAGCCTTGAGGGTGTGCCTGTTCGGGAGTAAAGGAAAAGGAGAATGAATTATAGATTTTGACTTTTGGGGATCTATTACAGAGGAATTATTTTATAATGAAAATATGAGGAGCCGCTGAGGCTTTGCCTTCAAGGTGAGAAGTTTGAAAATTTGATACTAGGATAGTGAATGGAAGGGAAGTTGATCTGTGGGGCAGAATTGGTATTTGGGGATGTGATGGAAATTAGAGAGAGGATTTTGTTTCTGAAAAGGGACTAGTAGATTTTTTCAATAATAGGTAGAAGCGAAATAGGGCGGTAGCTGGAAAATAAAGTAGAGGGTTGGCCACGTTTGGGGATACAAATTAAATTTTCTATTTTCCAAACTTCGGGAAGTATTGTTTTTTTATATAGAAAATTAATGTAATTAAGGATATAGTCGTGAATGTGAAATGGAAAGGATTTTAGGATGACTCTGTGTATGTGGTCATATCCAGTCGCTGTATTTTTCCCTTTCTTTAAAACACCAAAGTATTCCTCGTGTGTAAAAATGTCAGTCGGTTTTGAACAGTTGTATTTTATTTCAAAATATTAAACGTACCAGTCATTAACTTTCTTAAAATTAGTCCAGTAAAAGTTGGGGTCTTGTCATTGAATAGGTCACCAAATTTTTGAACAATTACGTCAGTAATTGTTCAAAAATTGATTAAAGTCTGTAAAAGTCTCATTAGTTGTGTCGAAGATTTACTGTAAAGTGTCTGTTTTTTGTATTTACTGATTTTTTTCATCTCCGACCAAATTTAAAGTGTTTTAATGTCTTTGTTAAGCTTCTTAAATTTTTGTCTAAGTTCAGTTGTGTCCGTTAGCTGTATCTCTCTTTACAATTGTCTTTTAAATTTGATAAGCCGAAGGATGTATTTTAGGAGGGTATAATTATAAAATTGTTTTGCTATTTGGGGTGTGTTTTGTCTAAAGGATGAAGAGAGGATTTCATTAAAGTGTGTGATAGGGATATATTTTATCAATCTGCAAAAAATTACCTTTCTCTTTTACAGTTTTTTTTTCTATCTCTCATAATAACCCACATATATTGAAAAATATGGTCACATTTTACTTTTTTCCAAATATCTAGTTACCCTTGACTTTTTTGAAAACCTTGAAAGTGACATTTTTTTCTCACCCTGTATAAATAAACAGCGTTTTGCCTAAAATAAGAAAAAAGTACATCGGGTGGATATGTGGTTTCAATCCCAACCTATAATACATTTACGAAGGTGTAACAAACTTTTGAATAAGGTTATAATAATTTAAATTTGATAAATTGAATTATAAAAAGACAGTTTAAGCGTTAAAAACTTAATTTATAGTTGTAAAATATCTTTAAAACGAAATAGTAGAAAGGTGTTTAATGAATAGAGTTTAGAGTAATTAAAAACCGTTTAATTGCTAAAAAATTGCTAAAAACACTAAAAGTAAAAAAAAATGTTTAAAAAAGTTAAAAAAGTTTCATAATTAAAAGGAAAATTAAAAATTCTCAAAGAACAACTTATTCGTTGTTTTGGCGTTCTTCCACTCAACTCATTATTTCCTGTACTTAAAACTAAAAACCGTTGAAAGAGATATTAAAACCAACAATTATTTCAAAAAGTTTGAAAACATTCCTAAGAAAAAAAAAATAGTTTTTAAACTAATTGATTCTTTATTCTTTATTTTATTCCTTGAACTTCTTTAAAAAAACACATTCAGACAAATAACATACATAAAATTTTGGATGAAAAAAGCACGGTCAGAGTTCAATTTTAACCCTCTTCCACTCAAACCCTTGATTTCACCATGATGTTATGAAAATCATTTACATTTTTCTTCATAGTGGTTCGTTTATTCCCCTTAGAAAGAATTTCTTAGCAGTCAATGTCAGCATGCCAGATATACGATAAAGCATAACAAAATAATTAATTCAATAGAATTGTTATTTATGTATTTTGAAATTCAGCAAAAAATCAATTGATTTTGTTAAAAATTGGTTGAAGACTTAAAAATATATTTATATAAATTATGGTTACAATGAGAAGAGATAAAATTTGACAAGATTAATATTAGAATTTTTAAATATGTATCTTAAAATTCACTTGCAGTTGAAAATTTAAAAAAATATTTTACTTAGAAATAGTTTAAGTTTTATAAAAACAAAACAATTGAAATTTGATAATAATTAAAAAGGGCGCAAACGTGTAAAGCATTTATAGTTACAGATTTGCCCAAAAACTTCATAAAAAACTATTGAAAATGTCATCAAAAAGAAATAGTAGGAATATTCCCAATGAATAGTGATTTGGTTAAAAACATAAAAATTACTAAAAATTGGTTAAAAAATAATGAAAAATAAGAATAAAAAATAGTTTTTTTTAGTAGTTGAAATTTTTCACAACAAAACTTACAATATTGTTTTTAAAAAAATGTACGTACTTCTAGAAGAACAAAATATTTATTTATAATAGACAAAAAAACGTTAAAAGATTAATTATTAAATAATTGTGTAATGGACAAAGGTTATCCTAAAAATTGTAAAATATCTCTAAGAAGAACTTCTTCTTTCTTTCTGTCTTATCTACGTTGGATTGTTTCAGTCGTAAAGAAATGATTCAATTGATGAAAATTCGTTAGTCACTGACGATGAGTAATGTAAATAAATGTTGCTGCATCGGCAACACGGTCAAGGACAGGTTGATTTGCAAATGTGGGTGGGGGGTTTGAAAAAACTTAGTCAATTAGAATAAGATTACAAACCACGAAATAAACGCCTCCTGTCAACCAAAAAATGATGATCAACCCATCAGTAGTAGCAGTTGTACTACTACTACTATGTTTTTACAAAAAAAAAAGTCGTTATATATATATATAGATATATATATATATATATATATGTATATATATATATTATAATATGTGTATACACCTTACATAATTTATCACGGGGGAAGTTTAAGGACTAAGGCTTTTTGAAGCCAAAGACTATTAAATAATTGTGTAATGGACAAAGGTTATCCTAAAAATTGTAAAATATCTCTAAGAAGAACTTGCAAAGGTAAATTAAATTTGCTTTAAGTAATTGTAATTAAATTATCAGAATTATTTGAATTTGGACTTTAAATTTTGATTAAGAAAGAGTATAAAAATAATTAATAAAGCTGACAATATGAACAGAATAGGATTTCTAAAAAATCCACTCGCTGGATAGAAAAATGTAAAGACAGTGAGTTCATGAAAAGGTCTGATTTTCTAAAATACATAATAAAAGAACGACTTATTACAAAAAATCAAAATATTCTACTGGCCGGATAAAACATTTGAAAAATACATTAAATTATTGTTTCTCCTTGGAATGAATCATGAGTTATAAAACTCCATATTAAACCTTCGTTTCTTCTATTCAACTACGCTATGCTGATGAGATCCAAAATAGATCGAAATAACAATTGTCACTATTGACAGTTATTATAGTTGTCGGTGGTTATCCACTAAATCTAATGAAACGCTTTAGTTAATAGATGTTATCTTAATGGTTTCTCTACATTTTAAGAATGTACGACTGTTTGCGATGGAGGCTTCTACTTCGTTATACATACTTGATGAAATGAAAATTGATAACACAATTAGACAATTTTGACAAACGAAAAAATCAAGACAAAAAATGTTGTTTTTAAGGAATTATAAAAATAAATCAAAAACTTTGTAAGTCATCAGAATAAAAAATACCATTGTAAAAAAAGTAGATACCATTATAAATAATTCTCAAAAAAAAATGAAATAGTAATATATCTAGAAAAATATTGTTTATGATACATTTTTATAATAAATAAAACACTATTACTTTGTATAACTTGAAATTTATTTCTTGTGACTATAGCTTCGGAAACTTTAACATTATCAAGCATTAAGTTAAATGATAAGTTAAAGGTGCCGAAACTGTGATTAAGTAAAATTTAGGAAATTTAAATGTTTCTCTACTTATTGATTTATTATTTATTGAATTGGGGAGGTGGATACGAGGTACATACTGAGTATTCATCTGTCTGTGTTGTTTTATTTCAACTTATTGGTTTGTTCTTGATTAGTGTTTTCTTTTTCTGGAATACTTCGTCCTCTCCTAACTAACGAAGAATTACGATACTTTCTTGAAATATGCGTGCCTACCTCACTTACATAACACCGTTTAGTGTTATTATTTGTTTTACGACACATTTTTTACAAAACGAATAGGTCGCGGAAAAGTGCGCGTTTTGCTTCCTGGGTGCATGCAACTTGTGCATGTGGGATGAGCGTTTCCGGTGTTGGCCGCAGTGAAAGTTACTTTCTCATTCGCATTCCCATTAAGTACACATAACATTGTTGTTACGGTGATTGCGTTTTTATTTTCAATAAATTAACAACAGAGATATTGATAGAACCAATTACCAATTTAAAGCTTTAAGTTAATCAATATTAACTGCTATGGTATTGTCTTAAATAAACTAATAAAATAAAGCAATATTAATAAATGGAGCCTTAGTTCATGATTTTTTGTACTTCTTAAAATTATGCGTTAATATTTTTGCAAAAATATTTGAAGCATTTAAAATTTGTCAGTGTGAAATTTCTAAAACTCGATTAGATCATGTAACACTTTCTTGATAATGAGCGTAAATATTTGGCCAATTTTAATTCCTCACTAAGCCCCGCACAGTGCGTGCTCGTCGAGCGTGTGAACCGTCGTGTTATTTTTTTGGCCACTTTCTAACCCGCGGCGCTTAATTGGGGAAAATTTCACTTTCTGGAATGCGACGGATTTTTTTTTCTTGGTCTTGTTTTCAAGTCCGCCGATTTTAATAGGTGCACCGACCTTGTACGTAAGTGTCGACGGTCACGTTATAAATAAATGCGTAATGATTACATTTTTTCTGTCTTATCTACGTTGGATTGTTTCAGTCGTAAAGAAATGATTCAATTGATGAAAATTCGTTAGTCACTGACGATGAGTAATGTAAATAAATGTTGCTGCATCGGCAACACGGTCAAGGACAGGTTGATTTGCAAATGTGGGTGGGGGGTTTGAAAAAACTTAGTCAATTAGAATAAGATTACAAACCACGAAATAAACGCCTCCTGTCAACCAAAAAATGATGATCAACCCATCAGTAGTAGCAGTTGTACTACTACTACTATGTTTTTACAAAAAAAAAAGTCGTTATATATATATATAGATATATATATATATATATATATGTATATATATATATTATAATATGTGTATACACCTTACATAATTTATCACGGGGGAAGTTTAAGGACTAAGGCTTTTTGAAGCCAAAGACTCCCGATCAAGACAAATTTAAACAAAAAAAAGTCCTGGCCTGATGTCTGATTCGGTATCCCCCTGATTACCCGGTTAGCTCTTAATTTAACACAGTCACTTAATAAAAAAATATAAAGTATTTGTTTTATTCCACTAGTAATTTGTTATTAAAGGAATCAGATGCAAAGATTTGTTATTTACCAACAAACAATTTATTTACAAATATACAAACACAAAATAATTAATAACAAATAGAAAAGATTGTTTTAAGATAACACAACAAAAACAATTGAACAAAATTAAGTGAAACAAAATATAAACAAAGTAATGGCACATAAAAACAACAACTTACAGATTTTCGGCAACTCGGTGATAACTCGATGATAACGGTTTGAGAATCGTTCTTCTACTACCTTCGAGTTATCAACCCTTGCTTATATATGGTTGCCTTAAAACTCGCACCCCCCCTTCGATTTCCTGGCCGAACTAATCATTTTTCGCCCGTCCGCTCTTGGAGACACTTCGAGGAACCCGAATTAATAAATTGAGTAATTTTTACAAATAAAAATTAATACAGTGTTCAGGGGATGCATGATTAAAATATATCACATACTTTAAGATGCCGCAATATACAATTATATGCAATATGTATATGCAGATATTAGTATAGCGAATAAAAATAATATATGAAAAAAAATATATAAAGCAACCAGTTTAAACTGCAAACAATGAGTTGTGAAACATTACAATGTTAATTTGTTATAATAGATTTTTCCCGTGGAAAAATCTAACCGTTAAAACCTAATTTCCCATCATTGCAGCCAGCCAATAAAAAAAATATCAATATATACATTTCTTAACTTATTATTGATAAGTGATTTATATCACATTAAAGGTCTTTCTCTCAGCTATTTAGTTGTGCCTTCAGAACATTGATTTGATTCGCGGTTTTTCTATAAACCGCGAAAAATGCTGGGGATTTCCCCAACCTATTGTTGGGCGAACATTCCTTGTGCGTCCTTGTTTAATTGTTGTGACGTCATCCACTTTTTGGAATATCCGCGCCAAATGTTGGTACGGCCTTTGGGGCCAGGTGTTCGGCTGCAAGTTTACGGATTGACCGTTTTAAGCCGCTTACCGTGTTTATTGTCTTAGATAGCTGAGAGAAAGGTCCAGTTGAGGATTATCTAAAATTCTTTGAAAACTGGCTGGAATGATGGGCGTTCTTATTTATGGCCGATTGTAAATATTATTTACATGTACACGGATTATACTAGTTGCAACAAAATAAAAATTGAATTATACTATAAAAATAATTCATTGTTATTTTCGTTTGAACTAAACGACGATAACAAATTTTATTGTGGCAAAACCATATTAAGTGTTAAAATATTTATTGAAGCTCAGATTATCTAAATAAAATGTTTATTTTCGCTTGATTAAGGACTTCAGATCGTAGGTTGATTAGGGAGGAGGGTTAAGAACGACTGGGAAGATGGATTAGGGGTCGATGAACTGAACTCTCCCTAAAGAACTTTAACTGGATCGGACAACGGAATCCCTTTATCCTTGCTGTTATCCTGATATTTAGTTCGGATCTAATAGAGAGAAGGCATGAGTGACCACACAAAAACTATTGTAATTAAATACTACAATAATATAAACAGACAGACGCTTAATTCTTACCTTTCCTGGGGTGTATAATATTAATTCAGAATTTTTTAAATCAAAGGAACTCGAGAAATATACCCTATGAACTTCATTGGAATATTGTGCGATTATCTAGTCACCATCATCATATCATTCTCTCATTCATTCTATTGAACGTGACCAGAAAATATTCTTGAAATATTTATATTTTAAAAATTATGATATATATCCTGACAGAACAGTGAGTTATGATGAATTATTAAATTTATTTAATATTAAATCATTGGTATCTAGACGCAATATACCTCTACTTAAATGTCTACATCAAATACTGTATAATGGTATCAACGATCCAAATCTAGTATTGATGAATATATACGTACTTAGAACTTGCAGTAGGAATGCCGCAACATTTCTATGTAATAGAAGCCATTCAAACAATTACCTATATTCTCCCATAAATATGATGTTTAGATTATATTCTTATATACAAAATGCAGCTGATGTAGTTAATTATAACACAAACAAGTTAGTACACTAATTTGTAGCTCATTTAGGAACGTTGTAAATGAACTAGTATGTAAGTCAATAACTGGAATTGTTTTCTGTTATATTTGTTATTGTATGCAAATGTATCTTTTATGTTATGTAGTATTGTTTATTATAGTTTTGATACTTTTTCCCTGTATGTATGTAAATTTTATTGGGAAATAAATTTATTATTATTATTATTATTATTACCAACGGATAGTTAACGTTCAGTTACAGATATATGCCCGCTTAATTTTAAATTTTCCACTCGCCATATTAATTTTGCAGCACTTACCCAAAAAACTTGCGTTCTAAGTAAAAAAATAATCTTTCTTGTGGATACTCCGCTGTACTTCTTAAGAAAATAGAAAGTAGTTCTTATTTGTTTTATATCAATTTAAACAATTTTTAGACTGATCAACTGACTGACTGTGATACAAGAAAGCTTTAATAAATTTATGTACAAATACTGCTTGCGCAGTGGCAAATACCTGCGTATTTAAAATACTGCGCAAGCAGTATTTTGTACGTAATTTTATTCAATATATGTTCTCATCAACAGACATTCATAACTGCGCAAGCATTATTTTGTAAATATGGATGATTTACATAAATACCATTGATTATCATATTTTATATTCTCAAATAACTATAATTTAGTTGTACATACAATCAAAACGACTTCTAGTCTTAAATTTTTAATTTGGAAGTTTTTTAAGTAAGCCCACAATTCTCTTTTATATAGAGTATAAGTTCTACAGGTTTCGATAAACGTTTAAATTAATTAATACTTTTTAGTTTAGTACTTGCTTACATCAAACACCCCTCTTCTTATTTTTAAGTATAGCATCTACACATAACTACGCTATCTGTAGAATACTTCTGATTAAACTTAAATCATCTACAAAATACTCCTAATTAAAATGAAATCATCTACAAAATACTGCTTGCGCAGTTGTGAATATCTGATCTACTATCAATATATTGACGTCAGTTAACTACAAAATACTGCATGCGCTGTACATTTTATACAAAAGCATTCACCACTATGCAAGCAATATCAAATCAATTTTATTAATAACTTATTTTTCTCCTAAGATAATTAAAATTTAGTTTCATGATTAGAAGTTTTGAAAGTTCCTTCTTATTTTCTATAAAAGCAAGGAATTATACTGTGTATACACCACAGCTTTTTTTTATAGATGTCAATAGTCATCTGTATTTATTGTAACCAGTTTAAAAAAATAACATAAGATTCTGAATATTTAATTTATTGACTTTAAATCATTTACAAACTGCTGCTTGCATAGTTGTGAATATCTGTGAATATAATATACCTGGGTTGCCATTTATATTTCGTGAATGGATCTAGGTGGTACCATTTGACAACCGACGTCCCTAACATAAAGTTCGACTTTTTGCCAATAGAATTACTCAAAATATTATGATCCATACACCATTTGTGTTGTTTACAGTGTTAAAAAAAAAATATCTGCTAAGAAATGAAATTAAGTCGTGTTAACATTTTCGTGCCATTAATGTTTTACTTTTACAACTTTTGACGTGGATTCTCTTAGCAGTAACAGTGCATCAATTAACTTAGTTTTGCCGATGAAGCACAATAAAAAAAACAATTTATATCTATGAAATTTGGAATACAATTGTGACTTAAGGATAAATTTGGTAAAGGTCGTCCAAAAGCGACTGTTGTTCCAGAAAATATTGATGCTGTGCGTAAACTGACATACCATGTCACTTATCGTAAGATTGAGGCATAATTGGGCATTATTGGTACCGCGTACATTTAATATTGTATAAACATCGTTCAAGAAAGGCTCTTGTCGATTGGTCAAAAGAAGTGACCAAGAAATACGACTCCGGTGCTTCAAAACAAGTCCATGTTATCGTAACAGGTTAGGAATCATAGATATATTCGTACGTGCAGAAAAGTAAACAAAAATCGAATTAATGAAACTTTCAAGATAAACCAAATCCAACAAAAGTTGTTCGCGAAGGACTTCGAAGTAAATGGTCCCCAAAAACCGGAATATGGCAACTGTACTATTAGTAGTAGCCGGACGGTCTATGGTGGCAACCCTTTGTTTGTCAGAAGTTTTTTTTTTAATTAAGAAAAACCAACCGCCGAAAATGCATCATTCGCCACTAAAAGAATACATGCTCTCACACATCTGCTGAAACAAGAGACATTTGAGGACTCATGGTTCATCCGCCGTATAGCCCTGATTTTGCATTTGCTAACTTCTTTCTATTCCCGCAAATCAAAAATAAATTACAAGCCCAACGTTTTTCAACGCCGAAGAAGCGGTTGATGGGTTCAAAATGCATAATTTGAAGGTACCTCATTCAGTGCGGGAAAAAACAATAAACCCCTGTACGACTAGTGCAGTATTTTGTAGTTCATTGACATCAATATGATGATATTAGATTATATATTCACAACTGCGCAAGCTACTAATCTACTATCATTATAATAATACAAATAAACTAAAAAAAAATACTGTTTATGCAGTATATTTTATACAAAGCCATATCACACTGCAAGCAATATTTTAGGCACAATTAAGTTCAATGAGTGTTTTCATCACTAAGCATTTATAACTTCGGCCATATATTTTATTGTGGTAGGAGTAGTTAAGTAAACCTTATTAATACATAAAAGGTAGTATTACTCAATGGATAAAGGGTAGTTCCAAAATTGAGATTATAGAATTATAAAAGTAGTACTCAACTTTAATGATGGCAATCTCATCAATTATTGAGAAGGTTGATGTTATGTGGGAGATAAAAAGGGTTTTGAGTAGGACTTGTAATCTAACTGGGATTGCTAGTATCCAAGACGTAAATCAATAGTAGAAATATATTCTGGTTTGTCTGTAGTATGTAGTGAATCGCCAGGAGGAGAGGGGTAAACCTCTGCACATCGTTTGGTCTTTTAATTTTTCTTAGTGATGATAACTAAAGTTGTCTTTAATTACTTCTTGAAGGTTCATCTCTTCTACTTATTTATTTAGATCAGTTGTCGAATAGCGATTACTTGGTACGAGCTTGTGTCATATATTGTAATAGCATGTATATTGTATTACACCTAGAATTATAAAACAATTAAAATCAGACTATAATAATATAATAGTAGCTCATCCACTTCATTGCCTTGCTTCGGGATCTATAATGGTAAAAATCCAAATTAAAATTTTTCCTATTGCAGAAATTGCAAAAGCCGAAAGAATTTCTTCTTATTTCTTAAATAATTTTCTCTCTTATCTCTTAATGAAACATTATGAAATAATAGGTAAATAATCGTTTACCTACAATTTCTTTTTAATGTTCTCTCTAAGAAATTCAAATTTGGCCAATTAATCGCATCAACATCCTCTTTTCGTAACTGGTGTTCGTTGGTCGGTGTGCGTGAGGCCTTTATTTAATTAGGTTAAAACGCCCGGCGACCTTTTATGCCTTTTTAAGTGTCGTTGAGGCCTTTCACGTTTCATTCCGAAGTGCCCGAGTGAATTAAATTAAGAGTGAACTTTGTGAAACTTATCGACGCGATGGTATCTAACGATGCTTAAATTGATTGGTATTAACTAGTTTTTTTAGAAATTTTAAAATACAAATAGCTCAAAATTAGTATGTAATTGATATTGACAATGGTAGTTTTAGAGAGAAAAAGTTATAATACTTTTAGACAAAAAGATTATTCTTTAGAATTGTTTATTTGTATTAAAAACAAATATAATATGCAGTTAAAAATTATATATGGGAAAAAGAAACATGTACGTTTTTCTTCAAGACCATTATTTTTAACAGAGTTATAAATTACCAAAGAATCAAATTTAAAGTTAAATTTGAATTTATTTATGGAATTTACAAATAAAGAATCTTTTAGGTGATAAATAACAATAAACAATATACATGCAAAATGACAGTTTTAAAAAACAATTGCCTTTTTATTATAATTACTTGTAAATTATATATAAGATTTATTGAAAAATATGCTAGGATTTAAACAACGAGACAAAATGTATGAAGTTCTGGTTATTCTTAATTTTCCAAAAATAAATAATATCCCTACTAACAAAAAAACAATTATCAAAAGCAGGTTGAACATCGTTTAAAATAATTTAAACAAATTCAATATTGTATCTGCAAATCAGTTGAATCTATTATATTTATAAAAGTACCAATCTAAAAAGTTTGAAAATTAGATAGAAAGATATGGCAGTTATAAAGAAAAACCATTGTATTTTAGTATAATTACTTGTTAACCATAGATAAGATTTATTGGAAAATATCTGAAGTTTAAAACATCAACAAAAGTGTTGCTTTGATAGTTGTACTATTTGTAACACGCAAATTAATTTGTATCATTCAATGTCTGTCGAAGTATTAGCTAGAGAAGTAGTTGTTTCAAATTAATTTGTTTTGTAGTCTTAGTAAGACTCATTGTTGTAGATTCACGAAATGTTTTCGTATTTTTAAATTATTATCAACAAAAAACATTGAAAACCTTTTATAAAACTTTTCTGATTTTTTTTTTCCAAAATAGAAATATTATTACAAAAATCCCAAAAAGAAAAAACAATTAAGTATTACCAGAAACAGTTAACCGTTTATAAACTAATACAATATTGTATTTATTGATCAATCAATCTATGAATCTATTGTTAAAAAAATATAATCCAGAAGATCATTTAAATTTTCTTAAATAAAAAAACTGTTAAAATAGTTAAAATTATGATATATGACATATGATATATAACAAAAGACAGTTGACAAATAACAGATGACATTATATTCTATATCATCTGTCACCCGTCAACTACCATCAAATTTCTTAGTTGATCATTTTGATTTTCAATTGACATCTGCCATTATTTATCTGTCATTACCTATCTTTCAACTTCCAATTAACCTCTATTATTTATCATGTGGTATAAGTTATATTCCATATGTTACCTATCAACTGTCAAAAAATCCCGAGTTGAATATTTTAATAGTGGCAGACCAATGATCGAAACCATATCACATATATCAATTTATTGTTAACTTAAATATATTATTTGTATGTATGTATGTATTTAAATTTATTTAATGTGCTTACATAATATATTCAAATATTAAGTTTTTAATTTCACAGGAATTCGGTCACCCAAGTTCTAACTTCTTGTGTTCTTCCACTCGCGCCCATTTTTAAGGAGACTTGGGATAGTCACCTTAAGTTCCTTTATCGGTATTCTTGTCTACTCAAAACTTTGAGTATTGTTTATTGACCTTGTCAGTTTGACATATAGCCTTTTTATGTTATATTTATTATCTTCTAACAGCAATTTGGCTTATACCATGTCATCCTCCCACCTGTTACCTGTCAACTAACACTAAAAATTCAAATGAATAATTTTTACAATGATACTTTACTAATTACAGAGTACATATCGTTTTTATTATATAACTAATGCCAGTTTACCCAAGAAGGGTTTGATAAGAGGAAGATGGAAGATGCTCCCACGTTACCAAAGGCCCTTCAATTCCACCAAGGGCTTATCGACTCCCTTCAACATTGGTTTGCAAAATGGCAAATTAAAATTAACCCCCACAAATCACAGCTCCTTATTGCAAACCACCACACCCCTTACAATGTCTCAATTTCCCAAACTATTATCCCCCCTCAGTTTCCGTTAGGTACTTAGGCATAACCTTAGATCCAAAAATCAATTTTAAAAAACACACTGCTACAATGAAAAACAAAATTACCACCAGGGCAAAACATTTTAGGTACTTCACGTATAAAAATAATGGTATTACTACTAAAACTGCAGTAAAAATATATAAAATGATTTGTCGCCCATTACTGGACTATGGTTGTGTCCTCTATCCCAATCTCACCAATCCAACCTCCCGTAATATTCAAATGTTAAATTGTAGTGTAAATATTTGTCAATAAAGATGTATGTATATACAGGGTTTCCCGTTAATGCGGGGAAATGGCTGGACCCCAGATTTCTTCGGTCGAAATATGACGATTTAATGCAACTTATCTATATCCAAAAGTTTACTGTTAAGCCGGAATTTGGCTTCAAAGTTTCAAAAATTTTTATTTCTTTTTTTTTATAACAATTGAACCCTTTATTTGATTTTAATGAAATTTATTATTAATAAGTACCATAATATCATACATCATTTCAGTTATTGTGGCCATTAGTGATTGACAGAAAGTATAAAAAACAGTAGTACCATCACTTAAAAACTAAAATATTTTTTTATTGGTGCATCCAATAAAATCAAAAAAAATCTACTTGAAAAGGCATTAGATTTAAAAACTTTTTTGACTCTTACTAGTTTTTGATATCTTGTACGGTTTTTGCACAAAAAAATTAAATATGAATATAGTATACTCATTATGCACTCATTAATAAGTAAATAAACTTACTCAATTGAATAAAAATTAAATACTATCAATTAATAAAATAAATCAAAACAACATTTAATACTTTTCAAACAATTTTCTTTGCAAAATCCTAATACAAACAAGATATCTGTTTGTTCTAAATATGAATATTTATTATTTTAAACAAAGACGGCCACAAAAAACATTTATTTTAGATTCGATGAAAAACTAGATTTTGTTTTTACTAGATAAAAAATATATATTTTATTTTTTTGTGGGAAAACCGTAAAAGATATCAAATATTATTAAGAGATGAAAAAGTTTTTAAATTAAATGGTCTTTCAAATAGTATATTTTTAGTTTTTATTATTATTACCAATAAAAAAATATTTTAGTTTTTAAGTGGTGGTACTACTGTTTCTAATACTTCTTGTTAACCAAGTCATAATAACTGAAATGATGTATTATATTATGGTAGTTATTAAAAATAAATTTCATTCAAATCAAATAAAGCGTTCAATTGTTATAAACAAAAGAAATACAAATTTTTGAAACTTTGAAGCCAAATTCCGGCTTAACCGTAAATTTTTGGATATAGATAAGTTGCGTTAAATCGTCATATTTTGACCTCAGGAATCTATGGTCCAGCCATTTCTCCGCATTAACGGGACACCCTGTATATAACCTTCCATTTTCCAAACCTATAATATCTCAGATATTATCTAATTATTAACTACCATTTCTCACTTGATAATAGTAGATGGCAGACAGTTTTTGGTATATAAATGATAACAGTTGACAAATGATGTTTGACATATTTCGAATTTAAAAAGAGGGAGAAGAAAAAGAAACGGTTTTTCTATGTGCAAACCTCTAATTAATCAACTTTAATTAGTTGTTTGTCATTAGTAATATCTGTTAACTGCCGTTTAACTATCATCTGTTATCTATTACATGTTATATACCAACTGTTTTTGTTTTATGTTGTTATTTGATATCTGTCACCTGTCAGCTGATAAAATGGTTTTAAGCTTCATAATTTCAAATAGTTTATGGAAAATGAGAAATAAAATCCGAAAAATAAATAACGTTTTCTTTTTCAAAATATAATCAACTGTTTTAATAATTTTTCTCTTGACAATTAACATGTTATGGATTACAAATAGTCTTTCTCTTTACAAACTTCTAATTCTTTAACTGGCATCTGTTGTTTGTCATTTGTAATATCTATAAACTACCATTTGACTATCATCTGTTATCTATCACATGTTATATACCAACTGATACATGTTATATAGGAACTAATATCTGTCACTTGTTAACTTACAAAATAGTTGCGAGTTAATAATTTTGATTGTAACAGTGAAAGATTAAGATGACAAATCTTTTTTAAGGTATTTAACAAGTGCCAGATGTCCATGAAAAGACCTCCCAATTTCTATACCTATATTATTATATCTACCAGCTATTACCATTTATTACTTGACAATTACAGTTGACAGTTCGCAGATTACAGATAAGTTTTGGTATAAAACCAACTACAGTTAACAAGTGAAAGATTTTAAAAGAAGAAGATGGAAGAGAAATAATCTTTCTCTTTACAAACCTTTAATCTATAAACGTATATCTTTTGTTTTTATTTATAGTATCTGTTGGCTAGGATTTGATTTTGTCACCTATCATCTGTTACATGTTATATATCATCTTTTGTCTGTTACCTGTCAACTAACCAAATGGTTCTAAGTTGATAATTTTGATAATGACAGTTACCAGGTTACAGACAAATGGTTTATGATATATCAGAAATGACAGCTGACAAACAAATTACTTTCCCTTTTTTAAAACCTATAATACTCCAGATATTATCCATCAATCGTTATCTACAATTTTTACTTGACAATGGAAGTTGATAGATTATAGATAGTTTTTAGTATATAACTAATGAACAGAAGGAGATGGAAATGAAATGATCTTCCTCTTTACAAACCTTTAATCTCTCAATGTTTTCTGCTGTTTATCATTTATAGAATTTGTTATTTATAAAATGTAAGATATGACACATTTTATTTGTTACTTGTCAAGTGACTAGGGTGGAAATGAAATGATTTTCCATTCTTACAGCCGTACTAATAGACAGAGATTAATTCTCGGATTGTAGAATCCTAGATTAATTGTCGTATTTAATAGTTTGGGTAGTTTCGGCTAATTTAGGAAAGAATCGTGGATGCAAAATAATATTGCTAATACAACCTAACTTTGCAAACAAACTTTGCACGTGCTTCTCAACTGACAATCACAAGATATATTGACAATACCGTCAGCTGTTCCGTGACGACAGCGTAAAACCAGTGATATTTAAAAGATACTAAAAAAGTTACTAAATCCAGTATTCTTTACCGAATTCGGTGAAACTACCCGAAGCTATTAAATATGACAATCAATCTAGGATTCTACAATCCGAGAATTAATCTATGTCTATTAGTACGACTGTTAAATATTAATCAGCTCTACGTCATTTGCCGTTGGTCATGTGTCATATGCCACTATGATTTTTTTTATATCCCTTTTCAATTTTTATATAATACATATGTTATCTGTTACGTGTCAACTAACGTTAAAATCCTTAGTCGATAATTACGATAGTGGCAATTAATAAGTTGCAAATCATAAATGGTTTATAGTATATATATATATATATATATATATATATATATATATATGTTGGTGCGGATAGTTTCGCGAAGATTATTTTTGTACATTGTCAATGTTCGGCTTTAATCTTCGAATTTGCAAGTTTTGATGGTTCTAAAAAGAACCGATTTGCAACGTTTCGACCAAGTCGCATTGGTCTTCTTCAGGCGGTGTTCGATGGGGAACTGCGATCGTGCTAAGTGGAACTGCGCTATTTATACCTGCGGTGTTGGCGGTTGACGTTTGGCGGCGCGTGTGCGGCTTCTTGTAATAGGGCCGGTCGGATTAACCGGGATTACGTTGGTGGTACCTGTGGGGATTGAAATCTGTGGAGCGGGTGAAGAGATATGCATTTTGCATAAAATGGATTTCCAAGTTGGGGGTAGTCGTTGGGCGTCGTCGCGTTTATTGAGATTATCGGTGTGTTTTTCTATTTCAATTGCCTCGCGGTTAATCCTCTTCGTGAAATGGTCTAATGCTGCGATGGAGGTCGTGTGGTCGAAATTTATCTTGTGTCCGGTGGATTTGGAATGTTCGGCTAGAGATGAGGATGGTAGATCTTTTTCAACGGCTCTGATATGTTCGTCTCGCCGTACATTCATACGTCTGTTGGTTTGTCCGATATAAACTTTATTACAATCGGCACAGGGAATTTTGTATACTTCTTGATTTTCAAGGGGAATGATGTCTTTTGGTGAATTTAGGAATTGTCCAATTTTACGCGTAAAATGTTCTCTATGGGGATCCCGGAAACTGTAAGAGATAGAGAAACGGTTAAATGGGCAAAGAAGTGCAGATTTACGAGACGAATAAAATTCCACTTTCAAAGTTTTCAAAAAAGTCAAGGGTAACTAGATATTTTGAAAAAAGTAAAAAGTGTCAATTTTTTCAAATCACTATATCTCGATTATTATAACAGATAGAAAAAAACTGTAAAGAACAAAGTTTTAGATAATTTTATGTAGATTAATAAAAAACAATTGCAGTTGTTTATAATAATAGCAATATTGTAATTATTAGTTCTACAAAGTTAAATAAAAATGAAAAACCAGCATAAGAAAATAATTTTGTAATTATCAAATGGCCTTCTGTATGTGGTATTAACCCATTTGTCAAGAGGATAATAAATTTCTTACAAAAATATTATGAACAGATGAATCGCGATTTACTAATTGTGGTATTTTTAATCGCCACAATGAACATAGATGAACTCAAGAGAATCCACGAGAAGTTTCACAGAGAAAACTACAAAATAAATTTGGGTTTAATCCATGGTGTGTTTGGATTAATAATTCTCGGTCCATATATTTTTGAAAGCTCACTAAGTGAAAATGATTACTTTCATTTTCTTCAGAAAACATTTGAAGATACGCTCGATTGTTTAAATTTATCATTACAAGCAAGATTGAAATGGTTCCAATATGACGGGGCTTCACCTCATAACATGTTAGCTTTACAAATTATTTAAATGATGTTTTTCCTAACTCATAAGTAAGAAGAAGAAATAAACCAATCCCAGGGCCACCTAGATCTCCCGATCTGCGCGTTTTAGAATTATTTCTGTGGGGTTATGTAAAAAACAAAATATATGAAAAATCATATCAATCTTTGGAGGATCATAAACTAGTTGGTATTGAAACATTTAATTCAATTTACATGAGAATAATCAAAAATCCATAAATTCAATTTTAAAAAGATATAATTTATGTCATAATAGTATTAATACTGGACTCTTTGACCATATTTTTTTAATATTAAAATTTCTCTCCCATTGATATATTGATAATTACAGAATTACTTTATGTAGTTGTTTCAATTTGGTTTATCTCTATAAAACTAATAATTACAATATTGCTAATATTATAAACAATTGAAATTGTTTTACTTTTATCTTTTCCATGGCTACCCATTTTTTATTTATAATAAAATTTAAAATGACTATAACTCACTCATTTTTGGAAATAACTATGTCGTATGCCATATTGGATTAAAGAGAAAAAAATTACCTTTTGAATGAGGTCACAGCCAACTATGGTTTCCATTTAAAAAAATGTAAGTTTGCGTCATATCTCGGAAAATAATGGCGATATAAATTTTCTGATTATTTTTTATTAATCTGCATAAAATTATCTAAAACTTTGTCCTTTACAGTTTTTTTTCTATATGTTATAATAACTGAGATATATTGATTTGAAAAAATTGACACTTTTTACTTTTTTCAAAATATCTAGTTACCCTTGACTTTTTTGAAAACTTTGAAAGTGGAATTTTATTCGTCTCGTAAATCTACACTTCTTTCCCCATTTAACCGTTTCTCTATCTCTTATAGTTTCCGAGATCCCCATAGAGAACATCGAAAAAAACTCACCCTGTATATATATATATATATATATATATATAATGACAGATGATGGTTAATAGATTAGAGATGTGAAAAGAGGAAGATACAAAATATACAAAATATATTCTCCTTATTTCAATCGCTGTTTTCTATTGTTTGTCCGTTTATAAGGACGGTTTCGATCGTTACAATATCGTAATTATTGATGAAAACCAGTGATAAAAACATAGTAAGTTGTTTAGTTTAGTGTTTATCATTTGTCTTTATCACTGCAATATGTTATTATTAAATCGTCATTTATTTATTTTTGAATTACTTTTTAACAGTCGTATGATTTTTTGTCAGCCGTTATTCTTTTGTGCCATATACCAAATGACACTAAAAATATATCATATAACAATGAAAGTTCAAATCGCGTATTTATGAAAATACTGAAGTTTTTAATTATTGGTCTTATCAAATGCCTTGGAATTATTAATAAAGGTATAAAGAAAAATTTAATCCCTTAGTATTTTACCTTACTAGTTTTTTGATCTAAATACAAACGATTTGTATATGATATACACATAATTAACGAATTATTAAAGACATAAATAGGTTATTTCTGTTGGTTTATTTATCAAGTTGCGTGAAGAGACAGATTAAATAATAGATTTTTTATGTCAAGTAATATTTACATAATTAGGTATTGTAATATAATCTAAAACATCAGTTAAATAAAAAGTAATTTGGTTATTCAAAATAAATAAAACTTAAAAAAAGTGATACCAAGAAAGTTAATTTATTCTAATTATCAAAATGTATCACAAAGTCAAAGACTCCACGATTAATTATTTAATTTAGTACTTTCTAAAGACATAATTATTCTACATTTACCATTTATAAAGACCAGAAAGTAATAATTTCATAAACCATAAAAATCAAAACGCCTACGAAATTCTCGTCCGGAAGTAACCTTTAAAATTTCAAGACCGTGTATATTTCAAGATCGTCCACGCCGTCCATTATCCTCCAGAAAAAAATCAAATAAAAAAATAAAGTCATCAATTTCGGTTTTCTTCCATTCGGCCATCGTTTTGTTATTGAATCGAATCGTCGCCATCGGATTCCTGGTCGAGCGACGAAAGAGCGATAAACCTTGGCATTTTATTCGTAAGATACCGATTTTATGAATTAGGCCATCGCGTATCTACAAACAGATTCCTGTCGCGCGCAAAATTATCATTTCGGCGATTAAGTTTATCGCCGACGGAGATTATGATTCATCACTGTTTTGGCATCAGTTTTTAGTCGGTATTAATAAAATAAACTACAGTATAAGGTTTTATGTTTTTTAGTACTTACTCTAAAGTATTGTTTCACACAATGGATCATTAGATATTTGAAAACCTCAAATCTCTAAAGCCTTTTAACCTTTAAGGTTGTGAGTCATGAAAATCGCTAGATGACGGATATATACGTCAAACACAGTTAACTGGTTAATCTTCCAATTAACATATATCCCACCCTCCAATTTATATAATAATAAAATTCCATGTAGAGCAGTGGATACTGATATCTTTTGACGATCAAGCTGAGGTTAATGATTTTGAAAAGAAGGTTACAACACTACGTTCAAAATTAGAAAACAAACCGGAACAAGTATCATAGCTCAGAGCAAAAATTACAAAATTACAAACGAACGTGGAAAACATTGAATGTGACTTCTATGACATGACGTTGTACGGAAATACAATGAAGGAATATGAGAAGGTGCTAGTAGTGTGGTAAAAAAGTAATACCAGAGTCACGAGAAACAAATTTGTGAGCTTTAAGGGGCAACACAAACTAAAAAAGCAAACTAACATCTGAAGAAGCAGCTCAAAGAATTAATTAGATGCTTCGAAGTAAGTATTTTCGATGTAACATTAAGAACTATTCGCTATAAAGGTCTATAAAAGCTTAGATGATTAATTCACTTTTTAATATTTTTAATTTAAATCATTCTATAAATATGTAATCCAAGAAAAAAAAATACGAGTGCTTTAAACTCGTAATAAATTATCGTTTTCCTCCACGCTCGCGATCACTCGATTGTAATTCCATTCAAATGTGTGCGGGTCGCTTTGCACCCGGTATGCAAATCGTATGCAAATCCCAGCAGCGACCATCGTTTAACGTAAAACTCCTCGAGCGAAGAGCGATTTCTCCTGTAAATAAAAAATACATACTCATAACCATTCATGTAAATGTATTTAAATTAGCCCTTTCCTTGATGCGACCACGTGTCACCGTATCCGAATGCATTTAACGAAATTGCGTTGATGTTATTGCGGAAATGCCAGAGGTAAGAGAATGTGTTGATGAGTTGATCGTGCTCTCCCACTCCACCCCCATGTTGCCGAAATGCGAAAGGTCGGAGAAAAACTTTTTAATGTGGAAATCGGACCTTCAATTCTGTGCTTGTAAATCAACAAATCCTGGAATAACTGAGAGGGTCTCCCTGAGGTAATGCTGAAGTGTACCAGTGGAAAATCATTAATTTGGGAAATTAAAACTCATTTTATATTTTTGGCAACGTTTTGATTAATCCCTAATTCAACTCCTATTGTAATGAATTATAGATTTTCTCATGGGTAAACATCACTTTATCTTTCACGCTAAGTAAACTATACCATATGTTATCAGAACTTTGTCCAATTTCTGGGTTCGCTTCTAATTAGGTGATTAATGTTCTCCTGGGGTATTTCATTCCAAGCAATTATTAACGCATTTCTAACTGCTTCTAGAGTTTGAAATTGATTTCACCTTACTTAAAGATGTTAATTGTGGCTCTTGTAATGTGTGGACCAGCATTAGCTGAAAATTTGGATTTGGCAATGTTTGAAGATAGGGTAGGAGATGAGATTCCAATATTTCTTCGATGTAACGCTGTGCGGTCGTGTTGCCTCTAACGAAGATTAGAGATGACCCAGAGCCATAAGCAGTGGCACCCCATAACATAACCCCAAAATTGTAAAGAACGTACCTTTAGATAAAAAATTGTGGATATCTTCTTTCACCACATCGTCTTCTGACTCTGGCTCGGCCTAAACAGAATCTAGATTCTTCACTAAACACTATATCATTCGGTAATGGCGATAAACTGTTCGGATTCCAATCGGTCTTCCATGCTCTTTGTACCACTGGTTTACAATAGACCTGGTGTTGAAAAAACGATCTCTTAAAGCTTAAAGCTTTCTTCGACGGGTCCTGTACCTCTAACTCTTCGTGATCCTTCTTGATCCCATGCCCGACAACATCTTACTATAGTATCTAAACTTCTGTGCACTCTATTCCTAATCTTGGAAAGAAAGTGCAGCCTCTCCAAGTCCAACTATCCGCCCTCTATCAAACTTTGCGCACCTTTGCACCCTAGGCATTGTAAAAGATAACAACAAAAGCTTACTACGGCAAAAATTTTAAATTCCACCCTGTGTTGAATAAAAACGAAAGCTTTATCTGCTACAGCTGAATTTTTAGTCGTTTTTTCTTTTCACCAAGAAAATTTTATCAAAATAAAATGATTTATACTGGTTGTTCGGATTTCTATATCACTTAGTATAATTCATCACGTAATGATTTATTTGTTTATAGTTTTATATTCAGATTAAAAATAGGTCTCCTAAATATTCACATTATAACGTAATAACTAATAGACAAATGTTCATAGAAGAAATATGGCAGAAGATAGATAACAGAAGGAAACTTACACCGATGACAAACACAGCCGATAAAAACTATAGAAACCATATGACTTCTACTACTAATTATTTTGATTGATCGATAATCCAGGCAAAGCCTTCAATAGTTTTGTTTGATTTTTATTTCATCATAAATAATAGACGACAATAAACAATAAAACGCTGATTACAGATAATAGAAGACATATAATGAGCATTGCAAAAATTTAGACACGAAAACTTATTTTTTTACTATTCCTTCACATATATGAAAGATTCATGATCTACTGCCATTAATCTTTCATATTCATAACAAGAAAATGAATGATATACAAGAGAAACGCATGAGAAATGACAAATACTGAATATAAAATATACATGACCCCTACTGATATAATTTATTGATAATCTTTAAACACGTAAAATGCATTCCATTGATAATATTTTAGTCTTATCAAAAGAAATTCCGATTCTAGTGCCATAAATTCAGTGAACTAATAACTCTTACTGAAATATATTAATAAATGTTAGATATAGAATAAAGATGATAGGTAACAACAAACAGATGACAGATAACAAATGATTAGTTATAAATAATAGAAACATGAAAGAAATACTAATGCCAAAAAGTTACCTGTCAATGTGAAATAATTCCATTGCTAATCTTTTATACAAATTAAGAGATTATTGACAGAAGACACATGACGAAAGGTGGCAGATATACAGATGACAGAACACAATAGACCGATGATAAATGACAAACAAATGATAGAAGACAAATAATGAAAGACTGGTGATAAATAACTGAAACAAGATGATTAAAAACTGGTGGCAGATTAACTGTGACAGATCGAAGAAGTTAACAAAATATATAGATTTTCAAAATCTTGTTGCAGTTAATATAAATATTCACTACAGGATACGTGATAGACTAATTTATCATATGATTTATTACATTTTTTACAGTGTTACATTGCATTAACATTTTACATTTAAGAGCATTAAGGAACACCATACCATAACATATATTAGAAGTAAGTCCATGCTCACTTTTATTAACAATGCAATTTATCAAAGAAGAATTAATTGGTATGTTATATGATATTGGAGAAGGTGGAATTAATTTTTCGCAAGCCTAAAGAATTAAATATGAAATGAAATAAATGAGACAAAATAACTTTTTTTTACCACTATATAGTGGTGTTTGTCATTTACAAATCATTTAAGATGTACCACGAAGTAAACGTCTCTTATATCAAATATCTAAAGAATTTATTGTCAACGCTACCCAGATAGGCGAAAATCATTATTTTTTTATTATTCGATTAGATTAGAAAGAAATGCAAAATTTTGCAAATAATAATATGTCTAAGCCCTAATTGTTGAGATATTTAATAGTTTTCAGAAAAATAACGATCTAATTATGCATATTTCTATGCACCGAAGTTAACCATGCTGAGAAAAAAAAACTGACAAAATGTAAGTAAGTTTCAATGTGAGATAAACAGAAACAAATATTACTTTTGTAATACGATTAATTATTTTCTTCCAAAGCAATGAAGAGAGACGATACTACAGTAAATGTTCAAAATGTCTTTCATTTCCATTTAGGCACAAATTAATTCGCACATTTCAAGTGAAATACTTGCAAAAGCGTTCACAATTTGTTACTGCATTGGTGTTATTGGTGGTTCCTTATAAACAATCTCTTTTACGTATACCCACAAGAAAAAATCAAGTTTTGTTAGATCCGGAGATCTATCAGGCCATCTGGTGGGTCCATTCCTATCAATCCACTGGTTGGGAAAAATACCATCAAGAAATGCCCTCACGTCTAGTGAAAAATGAGCAGGTGCTCCGTCTTATTGAAACAACGGCATGTTTCTTAGTTAGTTGAGGTATATTAGCTAACATTCCGGGTAATACATTTTGCAAGAAGTGCAAATACATAGGCCCATTGAGATGGTCTTCCAATAAATGTGGATCTACCACATGGGTTCCAAAAATTCCGCCCCAGACATTCAAAGACCATCGATACTGATGATCAACTTTTCTCATAACATGCGGATTTTCAGTTGAATAATAATGAAAATTGTGCCTATTGACAGATCCGCTGTTATGGAATGTTACCTCATCCGTGAATAAAACATATTGGAAAAACGCAGGATCCTCCTGAATTTTCAATCTTGTCCAGATACAAAATTCAGTATTACTCAGTTCTTGATGTAACTGAATATGATATGCATGATATCAATTTTTCTTCAGATTGCATTGTACTGACCCCTCGCATATGCCGGTTGCTTCACCGATGTCTTTTTGGCTCATGTTGGGATGCTCAGTTGCTGTTAATAGCACGGAAAGTTGGTTTTCCTCGTTGATGATAGGTTTTCTTCTTTCTTGTTTTTTTTTGTAATTCACCGTTTCAATAAATCTATTGAGTAGGTTCCTAAAACTTTTCTTCTCCGGATGTCTTCTGCCGGAATAACGTGTGGCGTAAATTCTAGCCGCCAATAAAGAATTTCTAGCAACCTCCCCTAAAACAAATATAAAATATTGTCTAAATGAGAAAATGAAAAAATATACAGGGTTTCATTTAAAAAAATGTTTGCTTTTTTCTATCTTTAATGAGAAAGGCGCTAGGAAAGCCCGGCACATTGTAGCAGGACCCTGTATATACAACATTCATTCAAATAAATGTTATAATATTTTTTCTTTGCGTGTCTCTCCTGTATTAGACTTGATTATTTTGCATCATAGTATTAATAATCTTCATTATTTTTCTTATAATCTGGGTTATAAGCACATGCCAAAATGTACATATAGCATAAATAAACAGTTTTTAGCGTAAGATTTAAGATAAAACCGTGCTACTTCCTCCAACAGTTTCTTCTTGGCAAAGATTTTCTTACCCTGAATATCTTATGTTTTATCTTGTTTACATTAATTAAATTATTTTGTTTATTTTAATGAAATAACTATATTAATGAAATAAATAGTATACAGTATATAATCCTTAATTTAAATATATTCTTTTATTTTTTACTTATATTATAATTTTAAAAAGGTATCTAATTATTTTTATCTTTTTTGCAGGTAAGAACAACTTTTGATTTTTTTTTTCGAAAACATCTCGCATCTATATTAACGTAAGTTACTATTTTTGTTTATTAAACAAATTACTTTTACATAAATACTTGATTGTAAAGTCTTGACACATTAATAATAATAATTCCAATAAAATTACGTCAACACAACCAAAATTTTTTATACATCTTTTCTAGCAATGATTCTTTTTTTAAAATTCCTAATCATTATGATTTCATTTATTTAATTTCCCGTTGTTCGTATCAGAAACCTCATTTTTCAAAAATTTGGTCTTTTTTAATTTGCCACAACAAATATGGTCACTTTGATTTTAAGGACTTATTCTTCTACAAAAGGGATTGGTGGCGCGATCTAAACTAGCTATATAGAGGTTACAGTTTTGATCTCTTTCCAAAGCAAATCCATTTTAATACCATATAAAATACATTCGCTTTTCTAATGTAAATTAAATTGCAAAAATATTCAGAATGACTCGATTTTACGCTCAAAATCCTTTCAACTAACTTTTTTCTTTAACGAAAAAAAGTAATGAATGGAATCTCAAAAACACAGAAAAAAAATTTCAAACTATCCGTTATCGCATTCACATAACAAGCGCGCATTCCTAACGACTTTCCTTTTCATTAAAAAAAATATAAATAACTTTCATAAATAATGTTTGTTTACTACTAGAGCCTCTCCCCTCTACCTAATTTACGTAACCTCGAGCGATTAATATTATGATCGGTGTTACGCCGGCAATGACGAAACATTCGAACCTATTGCACCTGGCACACAAAAACAATAGCGAAAGATACACTTAATTTATTTCGATCTTCATTATGAAAATCTCAAATATAAATATAATATATCTCTTACGTACACGTTATTATTAAGTCCGATCATTGAAAAATAACGTTAACAGTTATTTTTCAGTATACATATTAACGTTATCAAATACTTATTATTATTGTGGATGCCGTTGCGTGTAAAAGAAAACACGGAAAACACCTAGATTACCGGAAAACTGTTATAGGCGTCGTTGATTACGTTACGTTACGACACCGTTTTTACTTTTGCGGAGAAAAAGTGTGCGACGGAGTGAGCGATAAAGTGGGAGAGAGCGAGAGGCATTCGAAAGTAAAATTCGCTTATAACTTACATAACGCTCACCAGAGAAAGTTGAGAGCGGTGTTAATGACCCGAGCCGAGCCGACGACGGCGGCGACGACGACTAACGGCCGCGGCCAATAAGCGCCGTAACACTTTGCACGCACGCTTATTTTTTTTCTTCCTCTTCAATTTCATTTCATTTCACTCTCATCGCTCACTTCCGGGTTTTCTCTTCTCATCTGTCGTAACGACTGTTATTTTCCCGCGCGTGTGAACGGTGCGCCGCGGTTTCCGGGTTCGTTACCTGCTAGGTGGCGCTGCGAACAGTCGCTTCGGTTGTTGTTTTTTTTTCTTATTGCTTTCTGCGTTGTTTAAACAAAAGTGAAGTTACGAAAGTAGTGCGCTGCACTATTTCGGGCCTTGACGTCACCTTGGGCGCTTATTGCGTGTCTGTGGATATGGGAAAAACAGTAAATAACAAAATGCGTCTTAGTTTATCTTGTTGATTTTCGCATTTAACAATTTTTACTAACACGATAACTTTATAATTATTAAATCGAAAAAAAAGATTTTAATTCTAGTAGAAGAGTACCTATAATTACAATAAATTTTATCAAAATTATTGTGTTGGAATAAATAAATTAAATAACAAATAATCAAATTATTATAATTGAACTACTTGCTTATAAATGCAAATATAGTCATGCATGTAAATTTTATGTATTTTTTGTAATATAAATTTTAAAACTGCGTACTAGTAAAACTGCGTAAGTTGGTCTTCTGGTCTTATGATTTATGTTCCACGAGACGTGTATATAATGTTGCATATTTTTTACGTAATTTTAATAAGTTACTATCAAAATGTTGCCTTATTAATTCTTTTATATAATAAACTTTAAAGTGTAATTGTAATTTTAATAATGTTCATTCACACAGTTTTGTTTCTAAAATACTTTAATAGGTACAAAATTTTAAATTGAAGTCGCTATTTTGTTTTTAAATTGCTTTATCTAGAAAATACGTTAATATCGATTTAAAATTACGTTAATTTTTAAAACATTCTGAAAATTTCAGGGTAATCATGCTGCATATTTTACTTCCTCCAATCACTTTGGTAAATTTTCGTAAATTAAATACGATAACACTTTCAAATATTTATTTTGCTGTTCGCGACAATTGTTTCGACACACTGTGACTTCTTCAGGCGAAGAAATGATACAAAAAAATTTACATTTAAAACTATTTATACTAAGTGTGCGGTGGTGAGGTCGGACCGGTGTTAGAATAAGTTCAATAATGGTGAGTTGGACAGGTCCGTTTGATCATTTAATAAATTTCTCGTTCTTTTTCTTTTATTAATTTCCATCGTTTCCAGTGTATTCAGTTTTCTTCCTTTTTCTGCTATATGTAGTATTCTAAAGTCGTTATTAAAATAATTTAATAGAAGAAAACCACCAATTTAACAACGACTTTAGAATACTACATATAGCAGAAAAAGGAAGAAAACTGGATACACTGGAAACGATGGAAATCAATAAAAGAAAAAGAACGGTAAATTTATTAAATGACCTGTCCAACTCACCATTATTGAACTTATTCTAACACCGGTCCGACCTCACCACCGCAGACTTAGTATAAACAGTTTTAAATGTTTAAATTTTTTGTATCATTTCTTCGCCTGAAGAAGACACAGTGTGTCGAAACAATTGTCGCGAACGGCAAAATAAATATTTGAAAGTGTTATCGTATTTCATTTACGAAAATTTACCAAAGTGATTAAAATATGAACTTTCAACAACTAACAGCCTCAACTATTCAGTTATTACTTCCTCCAATTTTTAAAATCTGAATTGCATTCTTTCACTAAATTGAAGATTTCAGAGTCGCCATATTGTTTTTCCAGCAAATGTAAAACACGTTGATAGAAATTTAAATATATTTTCATTTTTAATTTAATTTCAAGATTTTAATATAATCTTGCAGCTTGTTTTAATTCTATTCATTTTAAATTCTTTACTTCTTTACTAAATTTAAGATTTGAGAAAGTTGCAAAGATTTCAGAATGATCCCGCTGCGTGTTTTTTTTTTTCTACAAATTTTAAAACTCTTTGTTGAATTATTTTACTAAATTTCAATTTTCAAATAGTTGTTATTTTCTTTTTAAAGCAAATAAGGAAATACGTTATGGAATATTTGCAGATGTCATCATTTTTAACAAACCTCAAAGATTTCAGAAAAATCCTACTGCTTATGTTTCTTCTACAAACTTCCAAATACTTTATTAGTATTATTTTATTAAATTGATTTCAGAGGATCGCACTTTTGAATTTAATGTAAAATTCATCAAATTTGATTATTTCACTAAATTTAAGATTTCTAAGAGTCAAAATTGCAACTTATTTTTTAACAAAAGGAAAATTCATTGATAGGAATTTATGGACACATTTACTCGAAACAAATTCTCAAGATTTTAAGATAATTCTGCAGCTTGTTTTTCTCCTACAAATTTTTAAAACTTGCTGTAAAGTGGAATATTTGTTAATAGGATTTCATTTTAAGCATATCCTGAAATTTTTAGGATTTTCGTGCAGTGTAATTTTAATCTAAATTTTTAATCATTGCTGCAATTATTTCACTAAAGTGAAGATTTCAGAGAGTTATTATTTTGTTTTTAGAACAAATGAAGAATTACGTTAATAGTATTTTCTGAAGATTGCAAGGTAATCCTGTAGCTTGCTTATCTTCTAATTTAGTCTATTATTGCCAAGAAGGTAAGAAGAAGAATAAGAAGAAGAAGAAAAAGAATAAATTCATCATCATATAAAACTCCAAAAACAGGCAGACAAAACAGAAGAAGAAAGGCAATCATATTTTATCACACATCATTAAAAAGACAAGAAAAAAAAACAAGTTAAACATGTTCGAGATAATGAACAAAATATTAATATTATATCATCATTGAAAAAGGTAAAGAGAAAGAAGTTTTAGTTTAAGTTTTCAAGTTGACAATAAACCCCTAAGAGAGCAAAATGAATATAGATAAAGAAAGAGAGGCACTCAATAGTTTAAAAGAGGCAAAATAAATAGATAATGAGGAAGAAAGGGGATTGGTAAGATTTACTTTCTTACATATCTAAATCTAAAAATATACTAATATATAAAAAATTTAAGAAAATAGGCGTCAAGAATAAAGATGGTATTTATTTCTTCTAAATGATCTTCCACTTTATTGATAAATTATGTCGCCTTGTTGTTTCATGGTTATAGATTCTGCAAAATATGCTTTCATTTGGCATTGTATGGGAGCTCTAGGCATTTGTTTATTGGAGATATTGATTTTGAGAAGCTTTTTCTCTGAAAGCAAAATAACGCAATTTCATTCAATGAAATATTGAATGTTAATTTTTATTAGCAGCATTAAGAAAATTTTTAATAATATTTTTATAAAATTTTATAAAAAGATTTTTAGCTATAAATTTAAATAATTTTAAACAAAATAAAAAGTATTGAACTGTTTTTAAATAAAATTTTAATTTTAATTTAATTTTATATTTTCAACTTTTTATAAAAGTCTTTTTAGAAAGGCATTCCATGATTTTTAATTATTTTGTATATCATATCTGCTAAATTTATGTATACATTTTATAAAAATGTATCCGCTAATAAGTCATTATTATCATCAACCACAACTTTTTCTGGATCTGGATTGAGTTTGCCAAGGCTGATCAAATCATTGACCAGAGCACTTAGGCCTCACTAGGCCCGTTGTGCCCCCCTGACTGGGACAGCCCTGCGTTGTTCTATCACTCATTTAGCCACATAAGGTTCCCTTATGTTGGCCATGTTCGGTCAGAGCTCCCCTAGCATGGACTCTCTAAGGTGGGCGAGAGCCGGGCAGGTGGTTAACACATATTCCACTGTCTCGTCCTCTTCTTCACATGCTCTACATATGGGGGTTTCCACCAGTCCCATAGTAAACAAGTGTTTCCTTAGCTGACAGTGACCCGTAAGGATACCTGTGATAAGACGCAGATTCCCCCGGGATAGTCGCAAATAATATTCAGCTGTTTTCAGATTGGGTGAGCGTATTGCTTCCTTGGCCTGTCTGCATCCTGAGGTCCCAACGTTGTTTTAGCATCTTGAGAGTATTCTATTTGAGGATATCAGTGAGGCATTTCGGTGTTGGCGCGATCGGGGGCCGTCCGTGGTATCATTGAGAACCGATCCAGCTCGCGCCAACTCGTCTGCCTTGCTGTTGTCTTCTTCATTATTGTGTCCCTTGACCCAGCGCAGCTCAATACTGTTTGATTGTGCTGCTTGTTTAAGGGTGTTGTGACATTCTTTTACTAGTGTTGAGGTGATCTTGTGACTACTCACTGCTAGTATTGCTGCCCTACTGTCTGTAAGGATTTGGATGTTCCTATCACGGATGTCTCGGTGTAGGATTTCTTTCGCCCCTTGGATGATGCCAACGATCTCTGCTTGCAGAGTAGTTGTGTGCTTCTCTAGGGGTATAGTTAATGAGAGGTCCATTTGTTGCAAGTAAATTCCCGCCCCGATCCTCTTTTGGTTTTAGAACCATCGGTGTAAATTCGGAGGCTTTCCCCACCCTCTACACTCCCGGTTCCTCTTTGTATCGATACATTATAGGGTATATTGAAGACGTAGCAGGGTGGCAAATTGTCCGTCTTCCTTCCAAGGAGGGGTGTCTTTTTGACAGCCTCCTCTAAAAGGTGACAGTGTCTGCCAGCCCTGCCTCCTTTGTACCAGAGTCCAACTGAGTTTAGGCGCAGTGCTGCCACCGTGGCCATCTCCTCTACGTATAAGTCGAGAGGTGGAAGGCAGAGCATTGCTTCCATCGCTGCAGTGGGTGTTGTTCGCATTGCTCCGTCGTGCTGAGGCATGCTATCCTTTGCAACTGAGTAAGCTGCTTTGCTGAGGTTTTCTGTCTGGCTCTGGGCCACCAAGCCAGTGCTCCATTAGCATTGGTCTTACTACCGCTGTGTACAGCCAAAGTGCTATCTTGGGAGATAGCCCCCATGTCTGCCCCACAGCCCTCCGGCATTGCCAAAGGGAGACGCATGCTTTTTTACATTTCATTTTGAGATGTGGTTCCCACGTCAGCTTGCCGTCGAGGATCACTCCCAGGTATTTGACTTCTGACGACAATGTCAACTGGGTGTTGAGGAGCATAGGAAGCTTTGTTAAGAGGACCATTTCAGTCTTTGACGGGTTTATGGTCAGAGACTGGCCGTTACACCAGTATTCGATTATTTTGAAGGCTTCCTGCATCAAGCTGCATAGCACCGTCTCAAATCTGCCTGTTAGCAGGATGGTTATGTCATCTGCATATCCTATGGTGTGGAAGCTATTGTCGTTAAGTCGCCGCAGTAGGCTGTCAACAACAATGTTCCACAGGAGTGGTGAGAGTACCCCACCCTGTGGGCAGCCTTTAGCAACGATCTTTCTGACAGTGGTATTTCCTACATTTACTGTAACTGCCCTATTCTCCAGCATGCTTTTAATCCATCCACTAACTGTGGGGTTCACACCATGCGTGGAGAGAGCAGTTTCCATTTTTCTGAAGGTCGTTTTATCAAAAGCACCTTCTATGTCAATGAACACGCCCAAGGTGGACATTTTGTTGTCCAGAGATCTTTCAATTCGGTCTACAACAGTGTGCAGAGCCGACTCCGTTGATTTCCCCTGAGTGTATGCATGTTGGTTAACTTGGATCGGATTCGTAATCAAAGCCGTCTCACGAATTAATCTTTCGCACAATTTCTCTAACGTTTTCAGGAGAAATGACGTTAGACTAATTGGGCGGTGTGATTTGGTTAGTGTATAATCTATACGACCAGGTTTCGGTATGAAGATAACTTTTACTTCTCTCCAAGCTAGAGGGATGTATCTGAACACAATACATGCCCTGAAGATTTTGGCTAGGTGGGCTGATAATATGTCCAGCCCCCATTGGAGGAGGGCCGGGAATATACCGTCCAAGCCTGGCGCTTTAAATGGTGAGAAGCTTTTGATTGCCCAGGTTATACGTGTCCCTTCCGTGAGGTGATCTGCCACCTCCCAATCCTCCTTAGAGGGGTTTGAGGGTGTGGTTTCTGACCAACCTTCATCGGAGGTGTTCGTACATCTTGGGAAATGGGTGTTGATGAGAATCTCAGCTGCTTCCGAGAGGTTAGAAGAGTAACTTCCATCCTCTCGTTTTAGGCAACCTGGTTGTCGTGAGGGATCCTTGGAGAGGATCTTTTTGAGCCTTGCAGCTGCCGAGGTGGTTTCAACCTCCTCACAAAACTTTTTAAGCAAATCTATATTTTTTTTCGAAAGATGATTAGTTATAATAAATTTACATCTGTTTTTTGTAATTATTTTATACTAATTTTTTAATATATTTTGTACAATAAGAATGAACCGTTCTAACCAAACCTTTAATTATAGAAATTTTTTATCTACTCTTATATTAAATTTTTTTATCAAAGTTTTTACTTAATTTTTAATTCTGATTCAATTGATATTTATAGAAAGTTTCCATTTTTTACTTAACTTTTTAATTATTTTTTTGTTTCATTTTAGCAAATTTAATGTTCTGTTTCCACGATCGTTGAATATTTCCTCCGTCACATGGACTCCGGAGTGTGGCGTGTACACATCTTTTTCAAAAGAATTTCCCAAAGAAATTTGGCTTGGTCAATTACAATTCCTAAAATATTTCGTTTTATTTTGTTAGAGCTTCTGTTTTACCTAGAGTTTTTGCTTGTGGACTTGGTTTCCTTCCTATTTTTGGAGGGGATCCTAGGATCTCTTAGGAGTTTTATATGAACTCTCAATAACTTCTGTTGTAACCGGACATTTGTTGGGTAAAGTTTCAGATTATATTATATAGAAACACTCAAAGGAATTAATTCTCGTTATTACTTTTATATTATTTTTACTTGCAGATGAGTTCATAGATGATCTTTGCCGAATAAGATTTTCTCTATCATTCAGAGCTCTTTCAAAGATCCTTTCTACCACCTTTTCAGATTTAGTTCAGAACATTGACTTGTATTATCCAAAAGTTGTTATGACTTTTTATACCTTACTAATATTTTCCAAATAAGTCGATATTCTCTTTCTATTTATTCGGTTCCATCGTATACTTATCATTTATACTCTTACGAATGGTCGTTTTTTGAGTTTCCACATCACTTCCTCAGAGATCTTGCCTAGTGTAAGCTGGGTCGATCAGAGCAATAATTTTCTTACCTAGAGCTTCACCTATTTTTGCTGCGTTTATATTTGCACTATTTTTGTTTTCATGTCGTTTTACAATAGAATTGGTAGGATTGAGTAGATGATAAGAACTACATTATTTGGATGTGTAATTTTATGTAGGGATTCCTTCAATGGCGTTTCTGTCTAATTTTTCATTTTTGTTTTATTTTTGTTACCAGGGCAGATGACTGAATATTACTGAAAATATCCTTATCTTGTTCAGAGTATTATCTGCATCAATCGGAGTAACACTAAAGTATCTACTAGGTTTTCTTGGTCCTTTTGTTTTACCTTGATTCCAGTTTTTAACAATTTCTTTTATTGTTATTGGGCGCCAGAGGTTATTCTAGGAAGGCACTTGTATGACTATGCCTTCTGCTTCTTCCGCCAAATGAACCTTTTTACGCCTACGTTTTTCCATCTTACGGTAGTTCTTTTTCCTTTAATGATACCATGTGTTACCAGTGGCTTAAGTGCAGCATCTAAAGCTTTAATTTTTGTGGGTGTCTTTAAAGAATGACTTGAGGTCGTTGAAATAATTATTCTGAAAAATCGGTTTTAGTACAAACGTCGTTATTTTTGAATATATTTCCTTGACTTCTTTTTTATTGACTGGACTGATTAGAGTAACCCTAAGGAGTCTACTTGATGTTCGTTTATTGTAACTCTCTCTTTTACTTAGGATTTCCTTAGATGGAGTTTTTTCATTTATTTTTTCTGAATTTGTTTTTATCTCTTTTGTACTTTCTGGAGAGGTTCCGAGCGATCCCTTCTATCTCAGTCTTTTGTCTGGAACTGGTATTTGCTCTAGCGAGCCACCAAACAAACCTTTCTGTAGAAATCCCCTAGACATAGTTGTTGGTATATGATTATTATGTATTAATAATAAATAATCTAATTAGTTTTTGGCATTTCTTTTGCCTAACTCCGATTTTGACCTCTTCGTATTTCCAGGAGAAGCCACGGGGGATTCCTTCTGTGGCGATAATGGTTTCTTTTATAAGGGACTGGAAAAATATCTGATATCTGTTTTTAGACATAACAGCGTTTTTATAAAAATGTCATTATTGCTAAATTTAAAAATTGTTAGGTATTTTAATTTAGCTTTATTTTGATGTTGATGTAATATGAACGTTTTAAGGTACCAATGAATATAAAGCTCCCTAAAGTGAGTTTAGTATGTTAAATTATTTAAGTGAAAGCTGAGAGCCATTAAAGTAAATAAGTTAATTTTGAATTTAAGTGATCTAAAAGAATATCTTTGAACATGTAACAACAATAACAATATATTTTTCTTTTTGATATTTGAAATAAAAGTTGTAGATAGAACTGTAGTTAAAAGTTGAAAAATAAATCCAAATTATCATATGGGCTGTAGTTAGAAATGTGGCAGATAATTCTGTTTTTCTAGAGCTTTATGTATTTCTTCAGTAATGAAACATTGTTTTCTGGAGGTAAAGATTGGTATCGTTTAGGAATGCTGTATTTTCTGCTTTCCTTAAAACAGCTCCCTAAAATTAAATTTTTATAAAAAGTTTTCTACATTGTTTAGCCAAAATTTTCTTATTATATAAGATTATGAACAGGAGCTTTAAACTAACCCTTTATTCTAAAAAGTTTTTCGAAAAAATTCGTTCACCGAAAATGGGTGATTTCTCGAAACCGTTTGTTGTTTTTTCCAAATTTTACTTAAATAACAAGAAATTTTGCAAAATAAAAATAAATAAAATATGTTACTATAACAAACTAAATAACTAGTATTTAAACAAAATAAACATAAATATTGGCTTGACCGAAATCACTTACGGTTTTGGCATAGGAAAGAAAACTCTTTACCAAATATTTTCCATTGAATTGACGAGGCGGATACATGATGAAACTCCATAACAAATTGAAATAAAGCAACACAGTTGGGAGGGTTTCACATTTATTGTTGAACACTGCAACATGTTTCGCCCCACAGTGGCTTCATCAGGCAGATGAATAATGATTATTCATCTACCTGATGAAGCCACTGTGTGGCGAAACATGTTGCAGTGTTCAACAATAAATGTGAAACCCTCCCAACTGTGTTGTTTTATTTCAAATATTTTCCATTTGGTCCCTTCGCCATCTACCTTGCAACTTCATGTTTCCGCGCTCGTAGAATTACTGGTCCTTTTCAGGAGAAAACTGAGCCAAGTAAGATTTAATGTATTCGTTATTTATAAAAGTTTAACAAATTAAAAAAAATCTCCAAACTGCGGAGTAAATGGTAATCCGATGGTGCCAGATTAGAGCTAAATGGGGGATGTAATATCACTACCCAACCAAGCTCAAGTAATTTCTGGCCAAATATGTGTGAGGTATATTATTGTCTCAGTGGAACACTACTCCTTTGCGATTTACCAATTCTGGCCGTTTTTCTTTGATTTCTTCGTCTAGCTTCATAAGTTGTTGGCAGTACACATCTGAATTGATCGTTTGGATCCTTGGAAGCAGCTCAAAATATAAAATACCTTTGTAATCCCACCAGATTGACAACATGATGTTTTTCTGATGTAATTCAGCTTTTGATGTGTTTTTCTTACACCATCGTTTCGGATAATGTTGGTGTACATTACCCATTTTTCGTCACCATACTCTTTTCAGAAAGGGATCGGTTTCATTACGTTTAAGGTGCATATCGCAAATGTTGATTCACAGAATGCGCTACACTTCACCTCCCAGCTACCTCACAAACAGTTATGTGACAATTTTGTTTGACTATGGTTATGTTTTGGTCATCATCAAGCTGGGTAGGCCGGCCAGAACGGTGTTATCTCTAGAACAAAATTTTTAAGCCAATCCTGGCACATACGCTATGTTGAGTAATCATTACCATAAACTTCACATATTGTTTTTGTGAGATTTAGTAGCTTTCTATCCTTTACTGAAATAAAAAAGTAAAATATGCCAAAAATGTGTTTCCCTCCATTTTAAAAATGTCTTACAACTAACAGCAACAAAATAATCACTTATCACCTGGTTCTAAAAATGTGACATATCAGTCAATGATATCGAGAAAAGTACACCACTAACGCAGGTCATTCATAAAAATAAAGCAAGGCTATATATGAGCGATTACCGAAATTACTTAGTTGGCAACCCAATATTTTAATTTTTGAGAAGAAGTTTCATGAATAAATATAATAAGACATTTTTTGTAAAAAAGGAAATTAGTTGTTTATAAGAATTAATTTTAAACAATGAGAGCGAACATTGTTGCATTCTGAGCGGGTCGCTTTATAAATAATGCATTAAAATTTTTATTCAATGATAGATCCTTGAACATTATACATCTAACCTTAATAAATAAAGTGAACTTTATGCATTCGTTCGACTATTTCCTCGTTATTATTGTAAACACGATTATTATCAGTGAGTATTATTTAAAAAATGAAAAATGTGTACTTTTATATATTAAATTACATAAATGAAATTACTGAAAATATACTTATCAGTAGAAAATCATTTACTATGAATCTATTTATAAATTTTGTTTCCCTGTACACAACAGCCACTGACTGGTTTCGATCTATTATCATCTCACCAGCACTGTGTAGTATTTACAGTAGGAATGTAATTTTATTTAAGTTAAATAGAGACTAAGAACGAAATATATTTTTTGCGATCTATCGATTCCAATTTTTGAAATGTTACGTAGTTGTTTTCTTTAATTAGATTATGTTTATTTACGGTAAGAATGTAATTTTATTTAATCATTAATTTATTTTGATTAAGCACAATAATTATAATTGTAGTTCCTACTGGCGTTTATTTTTTATTTCTCATATCTGTTGAAGTTGACTTTGAAATTATAAATGCATTCAGCATTGACTTCTACTTCCGCCTAACATAAAGTATCTCTCTAGTGGATTACTAATAAAAAATCAAGCGCCGATCGGCCGTGGCCCAAAAGGTCGAAACTGCACACAGACCTTGGCTGTTAAATGTTGTTTTTGGTATACCGATAAAACGTTTTAAATTTGATTAATGATCCTAATGCAATAACAATACGTACACATTTTTATATATATAATTCACTAAGTAAATATTTATAGATACAAAGAATTGATTCAATTAATTTATTTTATGACTTAAGTATATTAGGCATTAAGATATTTAATTAATTTACCAAAACTAAAGCTAAGAATGTTTTTTTTTAATTAGGACATCTTCTCTACAAAATAAACATCTCAAATTAAATAGTTTTTTAAACCACCATCATATATAATTATATTTTATTACTACTATTATTATCTATTAACCAAATCTTTTCTTATCATATTAAAGAGACTATTTAAAATTTAACTTTTCTTATGTAAAGAATATTTTCAAATTCATAGTTTTTTTTAATCACTACCCATTCTAATAATCTTATTAGTTGATTATTTATTATTCATCAGCGTTCTAATAATAAAATTGGCGGATATGAACTGAATGCGGAGACTCGGGGCACACCCACGCCGTTAGTCGAAAATCACGTACGGAAAAAATAAAGTTTCGTGCCGAAAACCGAGATTGCGTGATGCAATTTCACAATTATCACGTACTAGTAGTACTACTAGATGGCTATCGTCGCGTCCTTTCGTTTTCGTGTACCGTTACCAAATCGCCGATCCTTTCCAATTCGCGCATTCGTCCAAATGCCGGTCCAAAGCCAAACAACACACACACACCCAGGTGTTCCAGTAATGGTTCGTGTTGGAAGTGCAAGAGGAACCTCGTCCGCCTTGGCACCGGGGTCACCACACAAAAAAGTCAAGTTTGTTTTTAGAAATAATACATTCAATAACAAAAATTCGACTTTTATTATTTAATCTACTTTGATTTCAGATTATAATCAAAATCTTTTCAGTTTTAAATAGAATGTGAGGTTTTTCTTTAATTATTAGTATAAGTATGTAAATTAAATTCAACTTTTCTGCAGGAAATCTAAAAGGAAAATCACTGCATTTTGAAAAAGAATGTATTTACCTAAATGTTTCTTTTTCTTCAATCATTTTTATATCAACTGAAAAAAATGTATAACAAGTGCTTTAGCTTTAAAACAAGAATTAAAGCAAAGATTCTGGAATATAGAAACATCACCAGATTTTGAATAAGAACTTATTTAAATAACTATTTTCCTTAGTTTTCAAATAGGCTAATAAGAATTGCAAAATATATTCGATAATCTTAAAAATCCAAAACTTAGAGGATAAACTTTGTTCGGTAAATCTGAAAAAAATTCAGTAACATTTTAAAATTAATGTATTTATATAAATGTATATTTTTTTTATTTTTTAATTCGGCTAAAACCAATTATAATAAAACTATATCAACCTTGAAACTTTTCAACCTTAGAGAAAATAAGTTTTTACTCTATGATTCTGCAGTAAAGTTATAAGGACGTCATTAGATTTTATAAAATAACGAATTTAAATAAACATATTTTTTTTTAGTTTTCTATCCACTGAAAAGTTATATTAAGTGAGGCAATCTGAAAACTTCTAGAACTTGGCGAAAATAGCTTACATTCTATGATTGTGATCTAAATCTCTAAGGAACTTACTAGATTTAGAAATATAATCTTTAAATAAATAAATAAGATTTTTTCCTATTTTTTTAAATTGACTAAAAAATGCAAAATACGTGTTATTTTTAAAACTTGACATTAGTAAAATTGCACTGAAATTAAATTTTAATCAATGTAATCTAAACATAGTATTTATGATAATTATTAAGAGCAGATATTTTATAATTTTACTATTTTAACAATTTTTACTGTTTTAATGGTTTTGTAGCAAATTTTTCATTGTTTTAGATGTTTTTTAATCAATTCTTTTCCTGTGAGATATTTTGATTGCGTCTTCCTCTAAATGAAACTTTTAATGTTCTTTTATTGAAGATTTCAAAAATAATTTTTATGTAAAACCTAAACTATTTTTTGTTTTTTTTTTTGTCTGTTGTTATTTCAATTTTTTGGTAAAAAATTCTTAACTGTTTCTAAACAAATATTAAAATGTTTTTTGTTGTTTTCGTCTTTGTGGCAGTATTTAATTGTCTTTTTGCAAGCATGTTTAATTTTGTTTTCAAAGTCTTATCAACTCTTTTAAGAATATTTTACCTTTTTGTTAGTAAAATTTAAACTATAAATAAAACAATTTATTTTTTTAGTTTACAAATTTTAATTGTTTTTTTTTTCTGTGTACAAGTTTAACCGTTTTAAGTGAAAATTTTATCTTAACTTCATATAACAAATTTAATTTTATAACTTAATTTCTGGTTGAGTCATGTAAAGTGTTCTATATTATAATGAACGAAATAAAATTCATTATTTTATTTCGTTCATCATAATAAATAAAATGTGTTATTTTATTTTACTTTTGTCAAATTCCATCTGTTATAGTATAAGGATAGATCTTGAATAGTTTTCTTTTTCCATTTTTGTATCTAAACCATTTTTTTTTTCTTCTTTGAGAAATTCTAGCAGCTATTTTAATTCTATATTTGTTGAGGGTTTTAGAAAATAATAAAGCTCTCTTCCAAATTTTTAGAACATTTTATTTCATTTTTTTTTTAATTTTATTAAATTATGAGCCAACTTTTCTTTTAGTTTTTATAAACTTCCAGCAAGTATCCTCCAAATTGTAAGAACTTTCTTCTAGAGTAATTTCCCAACTATTTCATTTCTTACTTTATTTAACTTAATTTTTCAGATTTCTAGAATTTTTCTTCTCTGAGAAATTCTAGAAGCTACTTTAATTCTATGTTTGTTGAGTATTTTAGAATCTACCGAAAAGCTCTCTTCTAGATTTTTAGAACTATTTATTTAATTTTTTTAATTTTATCAAATTTTGGGGCAACTTTTTTTTAGTTTAGTATCTTCCAAATTGCAAGAACTTTCTTCTAGAGTCATTTTCCAACTATTTCATTTCTTACTTTAATTTCGCTCGTTCCTCGCTCGTGTTTTTAAACACCAGTTGGTGAAATAAAGTATCACTTTTTACACTTGTACCTTAAATAACTATTATTCATTCATCTTTAGACTCCTTTCTTAGAAATTGCATATACAACAAATCAATAAAAAACATACTCCTTCTACTCAAAGCCATCCTTTTCCATGATGCTGAGGAAGCAACTATCGTCCAAGAGGATAGTTGCTCCCTCTGGATCTATTTATAAATGCTCTCATTTCCTTTTTTTAGCTGTTAATGTCAATGTTAACGCTTACCTATTTCTTACTTTATTTAATTGTCTTTTCTAGAATTTTGCTATAATTTTTCTTATCATTTTTTCAGATATCTATTTTTTGAAAGTTCTGAAATTAATCCATAATTTATCTCACAGATTTCAGGAACTTTCTAGCAATTTCAATTTTTTCCTTTTTTGAGAAAGTTCTTACTCTCGTCGAATTTTTCTTTAGTTTTTAGAATTTCCAGGATTAATCTTTCACATTGCAAGAACGTTCTTTAAAATTTATAGAAGTTTCCAGCAATTTTTGTCTAGATTGGTATTACAATGCCAATCTGTTTTTTATTTTTTTAGTATTTCTTCCTTATTTATTAAAAAAAATAATAAGTTGTACTAAAAATCACGGCAACATTTGTTTTCTAATAAAATAGAATCGAGAATCAAATAATTTTTGTTGAATATGTAAAATGAGTGAAACAATCTTAGAATTTCTTACATTTTGAGAAAATATATTCTATTCTATAATCTCTTTAAAAATTGATGCATTTTAAAACGTATATATTTTAATGAATTAGTTTAATAGCGTAATTTTTTTACTTTTCATGGTGTAAACTATCTAATTTTTTAGTGCATTACCTATTACAATTAAATTTTCTAAAATATATTGAAACAATTTTTTAAATTTTTTTATAGAACAAGTTTTATAATTTTGAAACTTGGATTAAATTAAATTTTATTTTATGGATCTGTTGTATGTCTAAAAGGAACATATCTAAATTTTGAATTCAAGCAGATTTAAGAAATACATTTCAAATGTGAGATAAGCGCTATAAATTGTTTGTTAACTCTTCATGGTCTCAATTAGGTATGTTAATAAATTATTTAATATAATACAACACAATAAGTTAATTAAAATGCTTACTTGTTACCTTAAGTACCGTAAAACCTATAACAAAACATATTTATTAATAATAAGTTTTTCAGATATGTTTAGTTTACAATATATAATATATTGGGATAGGTCAGAATTAAGGTATCGCAATAAAATTTTAGTTCAGATAAGTCAAAAAATTGCAACAATATACATATATAATGATTCAATATAGAAAATCAATTTTTAATACACCAATTATTCTTTTGTGGTAATAGGCCAAACGAACAATAATAATAATTTTATAATATCTAGCTTATTGTTTAAAGTTTAGTGTAGGGTAATATATTGAATGGTATATAATAACTTGGGTGAAAAATATGTTATAACAATTAAATTTTAGTTGAGATGGGTCAAGAGTACGTTACTTTAATAAATTATTTTTAGGAGAGCTTAAAAGTATAAATATTTTATTTATTATAACTGTAAAACCTTTAAAAATGTACAACGTTTTAATACATTATTTATTGAGATAAATTATATATGAAGATAAGTAAAAAGTTATTAGTATTAGGGGTTGTTTACAATGAGACACTCGGTTGGTTTCACAATTTTTTACAATTTATTCCGACTAGTTTCGATTGTTACATCATTATCTAGGAATAGTACAGGAGACTAAACCTTTTAGTTTATATACTTGAATTGTACATTCAGGTAATGAGGATGGACATAATTGGGGAACTTCAGATTTCATCGTTTTCGTTTAAAAGGTATTTTCCCCGCTTTAGCGCTTTGTTAATCTCTTATCCTTCTCCGAGATTTAAATGACGGTTCTTATTAACTGTATGTAAAATTCAACAAATATCCTTATTAGGTTATGATGGAGATTTTTTATAAATGTATTGTTATTTCACACGTGTTTATAATCATTTGCCATCTATCACCCGTAACTTATTAATTCTTATTCATTTCTAGTCATCTAAAAAAAACATAATTATTATAATTTTATATCCTTATGTCATTTGGCATCTGTCATTTATCATATGTACATTATCATCTGTCATATTATATTTAACATTCCATTCCAAAGGACTTATGCCCTGCACTTATCTGCAAGAAGGGTTTCAGGCACGCTAACACGGTCACTCATTTTAACTTTTTTCCGGACTCGCTCAGTTGTTTAGAATGTACAATGCCAAATCCACGATTTGTGGTTTTTCATTAATCAGTTGTCATTTATCATCTGTTGTCTATGCATGGTTAGTCATTTAAGTATTGTCAAATGGCAAATATTAATTATCATTGATTTCAACATTCATCTGTCATTTGTCATCTGTTAATTGTTATCGGTTACTTGTCATATGTTATTTACAATACTAAAACAATGAAAAAAATGGTTATTCCATAGAAAAACAAAAGGAAACATAATATCACAATAACATTTGTAATGTGCCGTTTGTCATTTGTGATTTATTATTTTTCATTTAAAATGTATCTATTATTATTATCATTTATTTTTATCATCTAACACTTGTCAATTGTTATATTTGTCATATGTTATTTGGAGGCTATGATTTGTTATTTATTATTTATCATCTGCCATATGTCACATGTCATTTGGTATCTATCATTTATCATCTGCCATCTGTCATTGCCATTTGTCATCTATTATCTTTTATGTCATTTATTTTTATCATATGATATTTGTCAATTATAACATTTATCATATGTGATTAATGGTATTTGTCATTTATTAATCATTTGTCATTTATAATTCATCTGTCGTATGTCACATGTAATTTGTTATCTGGCATTTATCATCTGTCATTCTCATTTGTCATCTGTCATTTGTCATCACTTATTTTTTATCTATCATTTGTATTCTATTACTTTTCATCTGTTGACAATGAAGAATTTCTAAAAATGTAAAATAATTGAAAGTATGCAGAAAAAAATAACAAAATTTAATATCATTATAGAATTTTTAATTTTTCGCAAGACATTTATTCCCTATTATTTTCACCTGTAATTTTCCATCTATTTCTTGCTATCTCTCACATCTAAATTGTTATTTGTCAACTATCATTTGCTATTTGTTATTTATTATCCGGCGTTTTTTATTTATTATTTATTTTATGTCATCTGGTAATTATTAGTTAGCTTGTTCCTACTTGTCTTCTGTTAATAATACAAATGTCTTAAAATACTATAATACTACAGAAAGAAATGAAATATTTTGGTTTTTAAATAGGTAATTGTGGAGGCTTCTACTTTGTTGTCGAAACTATAATAAAGTTTTAAAAAAAGTTTGTGATATGAAACAAAGGTATTTAGGTTGGTGTGGCAGCACCACGAAGAGGTGCACACTTAGGCCTAGATAGGCCCGTTGTGATAAATAAAAAACAAAGGTATTTACAACCATCGAAATATATTTTGGTTTTTGTCTTTTAGTGTCCGGTATTTACCATTTAATCCTAAAATTGCTATAATACTTTTAAAAATATCAAAGATTTCTGATATTAAGAACACAAAAAACAATATAATCACAATATCATTTGTCAATATAATATATGTCATTTATAATTTGACATTTATCAATTGTAATGCATCATTGATATTCCAAAGGTTATTTTTAATCTGTCATCTGTAAATTGTCATCTCTATGTATTACTTATCATCATATTATTTGGTACTTGACATCTTCTGACAATAAAAAATTAATATTAATTTTAAATTGTTAAAATATTTTAAAAAAATGTATATTTCAGAAGATGAAAACCATTAAATTATAAATCACAATAATAACATTTTCCATTGTCATATGTCATTCTTAATATATTTCTTATCTGTTAGATATCATTTATTAATTTTTTCTTGCCTACTTGTAGTAGCTTCTTTTCGATTAAATAAATGTCGACATGAAGTTAATTCTTTTATTCTGTTGTAATTCTTATGAATCTTTCATAGAAACGAACTCTTATGCTTGTTAATTGTCCGCCTTTTGTCATCCTGATGGTTAAACAAATAAGTTCTAGCTACAAAATGCTGTGACGAATTAATTGATTTCCTGGCAACTTAACTTTCTCCTCTAGGAACTTTACGTTCAAGTGCCAATTTTTAAAAATGTTTGAAGAGAATGAATATCTATGTCCAAACTGAGTTTATTGGTCGAGTTTTAATAAATATTTGTGGTCTTTGGAGCCTTAAAAAAATGTACTAATTTTCCTTCATGAAAGTCAATGGCTTGGTTAGAAGTCACCAACGAATACTGGTGGAGGTGCCGGGCTGTGTTTTAAATCTCGTAAATATAGTACACTTCGTAAATGAAAACAGAGAGATCTTCTTTATCTCCTTGATTGCTTAGCGATGATTTTCCATTTGAGTCTTAGCTTAGGATATATGTTCTTCACTTCCTGGATTTTTTAAATCGGATTTCTTGTTAGCTTATATTATCCTTATGTTATCCTTATTTTGCTTCGTCAATAATTATAGTGATAGCATAATATTTTATTGCGAAGGCATAGTGTCATATTCTGGTGAAGGTGCCGGGTTGAATTTGATTTCAAAAGGTATAGATCTAATAAGGTTCATTAGAAAGAAATCTTCTTTATTTTCTTTATTTCTTGGCGCCAACTTCCTGTTTTTCCACAAGTAAGTAGGCGTGAAACATTAGATATATTTTATATTTTGGTGAAACCGAATCGCTTCTACTTTAGGTCCGGAATGAAATTTGAACGTCGAATATTCAGTATAGTTCGTAAATAGATGGGAATCTTCTTCAATTCTTGGCTTCCTATTTAACAAACAAACTCGTGATTCAATTTATATTCATCTGAATTATTTTCTTATTCGGAAATGACATTGAAGGTACGACTTTTTGGTACAAGTATAGAGATAATTCTTGTCGCAGTCTTCTCGATTGACTTTTCTTAGTGAATGTACCCAGTTGCTTTCTAATAATGTTGCCGGAATTAAAAAATCGTATATCTGCTTCTTTCGGTTTGGACTTTCTACCTGACAAGCAGTCTCGTAGATGTAAAGAGGGTAGATTCGAATCCTTGTCTTTTGAAAATATTCTCTACTTTACATTTGCATCGTAGTGTATTAGTAAAAAATTAGTTTCCTCTACAGATGAACGTTGCTAAATCAACTAGAGTTATAAAGGTGAATTCATTTAAGCCTTCTACTTGTCATATTGTCAACAGAAATTCAATACTTCTTGTCTGGAAATTCACCTGTATACTGTTTAACTAATGCTGTCCTTTTCTAAAGACAGGTGCCTTCTTTCTTATATAGAGGGGGATTTTTGAATAAAAGATATACTCTAAGATAATTAAAAAAACACCTTTTCAATTCTTTATCTAAATTTTAGGCCAACTACATTATTAAAATTTTACAATATACTTAAGGAGAAGATTGAACCTTTTGAATTACATGCTAAAAAGTTTAAAAAACTTAACTACTATACTAACTCATAATTCACACTTAAACTTCATTTGTCTCATATCATCTCTTATTTATTTATTATATATTAAGTGTAATTTGTAATCTGAATAATGAGAAGAATAATATAAATTTTTAAAAAAATCTTCATCATCTAATGACTAGGAACTAGGATTTGCCAACCTAATGTAAGCAAAGTCTCTATTATGACTCCATACTTTTTCTTCCATGCATTCCCTCTTTTCTTTCTTCCCCCTCAATCCTGTGTCCCTCACACATCTCTACCAAATAATTCACTCATTAAAATATTATTTTGATAATGTTTACAAATTCACACAACCAAATACGGAAATACGGAAATTAAAAAAAACTATAAGCAATTGTGTATTTATAAAATAAAACACGTTTGCTTTTGGGCTACACATATTTATCGTTGAAAACACTACAACAATTGTTCTTCTGACTGGTGAAGCCACTGTGCGGCGAAACAATTGTTTTATTTTAATTTGTAATGGAGTTTCACCAAGTATCATCCCGATCAATCCAATGGAGTATTTATTAAAACTGTTTAATGTCGTAAACAAAATTAAATCTGTACAAATATGCGCATGAGCAACCGTGAATCATCGACTTAAACGCTACAGCCCGAGAAACAAATGCAACACGGCAAGTCCGACGTTGCCACGTTTTATTGCATTTTTGTGACTACAACCGTATGCATATCTAACATATTGCCAAGATAAGCTTGCTCTACACTAAAAACCACCAAACAAAAAATATAGAATCTCAAATCTATAAATAGCAGCGTTTAAGCACGATAAGACACGTCGAAAAATATAAATAAGACGTAAATATGTATAGCATACGTTCCCGTAGTATTTTATTATTGTGTGTTTGAAAGGTCAAGTTCTATGAATAAACACATTGCAAACAAGGTTACTCATTAGCACTAGATATTATTACAATTAATATGAAATTTTCTTCTTAATCACGCTGGAATCATGCGGGACTGGTAATAAAAAAATATTTATCAATAACCCTGATCGTGTTTCTCAATAAATTCCATAACTCATAACTTTTTTTATATTACTTATTTTGAAAACTATTAATTAATGCGGAACAAGAGTAGGAAAAAAAATTCGTTATCAATAACCCCGATCGTTATTATCGAAAACCGTTCAAACCAAACAAGATAATCTGAACGAAAACAACGTTCGTGTTGCAGCAGCCCTGAGACCGTCCATCAATGGATTTTGATAAAGGCGATTTTTCTCTGTGGCCTAGGCAATGTCAAAATCCGTCCGCAGTTTTCGCGACGCCGATTTGAAGAACACCTCGTGTTTTCGGGTCGGCCAAGGTCCGTTATCAAGAAGGAAAAAAGAAAACCGTTCAATGCCACCTGACATTGGCCTTTGTCGGAAGAGAAAAAAAATTAAATGTATTTGCCTCACCTCGGTCGAAGCGAACGCGCGGACTGTTGGTCTTGTTTGCGTGTGTTTCACAAGGGGTTTGAAACAGTTCATTTTTTGAAGACGGGTTTAGAGTGCAATGACCTGTTTTCCGCACCCCTCATCCTGCATAAATGGAGTGTGTAGACTTTTAAGATCGTGCGTTGTTATGTTATTTTTCGGAAATCAGTTATTGATCAGTTGGGAGGTGATGTGTTAGTGATCAACTTAATTTTTCGAAATCAGCTGGTAATCGTATTGTGGTGGCAGAGAAATGATGGGTTAGTGATCATCTTTAGGATTTATATTTAAAAGGTTTGTTTTGGTTTATTTGTCGTAATTTTGGACTTTCATTTTGTTATTAATTAATCATAAATAAAAAAATTGGACACAATTAGACTTTAAATACTTTTAACAGATAACAAAATAGTAGACTAAAGAGTAATGATTATACAAGACAAAAAATTTATAAATTAGTCCAATCCAATAAATTTTACTGCTAAAGAAAAGTTTTGTATCCTTTATTTCATAATATATTTATTTACACATTTTATGCAAAAATTAAATTATAGATAAGGTTATTCAAAATATTTTCTTTCTATTATTCAATAAATAATTACTTATTTAATTATATACGAGTATTATGCTAAAATTTAATTACATAAAATATTATTTAAAAGATTATTAGCAAAATTGTTTTCTTATATTATTTAATCAATTATTAATCTATCGGCGGCAAACATTTTATTATAAATATTATCTTTTATGAAAGAATGAACACATTTAACTACTAAACTAAAGCACTGTTTTAGTTTTTTACCAAAATCACAATTGTTTATATTTTCTAGTTTAGTTGTATATGTATGATGGTCTGATGGTTTATTTTTTATTATACAATCATTTTATTGTATACGAGTGCTATTTAAAAATTAACTGGAAGAAAGTATCAATAAATTTATAAATTTATATTGATTAATTTGATGATTTCACGCATTATTATTACTATGATGTAACTGTTAAGATTATGAAATTTAGGATATCCCACCTACCCTACATGTACATTATGTATAGTAAATATTCACAAAAAATGATAATACATACATACAGACATGACATGGCGAATGGTATATGGCAGACAATAAATGACAGATGACATAATGACAAATGACGGGCGACAGATTAAAGACAATGTAACGCGTAAATTGATATGGAATAGACGACAGAATAAAAATTGTAAATAATAGATGACATTACCTAAGATACATAACAGATAGCAATGACGTATAATACACTTTTTTAAATAATAAAAAAATTAAAAAATACAATTACAATTACTAATCAAATGAAAAATCATATACGATAGATTACAAAGATAATAAAAGACATTGAAAAGATAGATGACAGGTGACAAATGACAGAAGATGGATAATATATGACGAAAAAAAAGTGCAATGACAACAATCGGCATTGATTGATTTAATTTCACAAACATCAGAGATTTGTTAGATTAAGGTTGTGCAAATTTACTTTTAGTTGGCACAAGGCAAATGATTCATAAGAGTAGACAAATAAAGAAAAAAATAATAAACAACAATAACAACACAAATTTGTCATACATGACAATCCACAGAATTCATTTTAATGATAATCCTCCACACACACCAAGCAATTTGCTTTGGTAAGTTATTAAATGATTAATGCCTCTTGAGAGAAAACAGACGATAAAATATAGATGGGAGAAGGCAGATTGTAAATAAATAGAATAGATGATATATTTATAATTCAGTCACTGTGGTTTGTTTGATTTTCTAAAAACAACTATAAAACCACTATTTTATCTAAAGTTTGGTAACATAATTTTTATGTTTTAATTAATTAAGACACATTTCTTGTTTCAGGAATTATGACCCTTACGCGTACCCCGTGTGAGCTCGACAAGATGAGCCTCTTCCAAGATCTAAAGCTCAAAAGGAGAAAAGTTGATTCACGCTGCAGCAGTGACGGTAAGTAGCAAAAAGCACTTTCCCCAAGTACGCTTCTCTAACGCTAAACAATTCACCAACGATCAAAATTTTAACCATCAGGAAATTTGCATATCTTCCTTCCTTATTTCATTCATCGGATGTTCAACTGAAATATTTTCGGTTGTTTAAACATTTAAAAAACCTACATATTAGATAAAATTAAAGAATAAAATAATAAATTTTACAACAATAGCGAATCTCAAGAAAGAAATAACTCCATATTTCAAACTTAAAACAATTGTCAATAATTATGATTTTCAAAATAAAATTCCCCTTATAATATTAAAATAAATACGATTGTTTGAATTTGAATTTAGGTTTTATATTATTAGTTAGTTAAGGAATCCAATAAAAAAATTAAAAACATGTAAAAGGTAAGAAAAATGTTTTGACATTTGCAAAGTTATTTTAATTAATGAAAATGTTATTTGTTGAAAGTTCATCTTCAATATTTTAAACTTAGAGTAAAACACTTTTATAATTTTCTAAAACTTTTTACTTTCTTACCCTTGCACTGTGACTTCTTCAGAAAAGAAAATAAATAAATTTTAAAAAAAATAATAATAAAGTTTTAAAGTTAATTTCAAGAACTTATGAATGTAAAATGTCTGCCTTATAAATCTTAATGCATAAAAGTTCAAAGAATATAAAGAAAGTATATTCAATTTTAGCTACATGTTGAAGCGTAGGTTTATCAAATCAGAATTTTAATTGAACATCTGATGATTACTGGTAAATGGTGTTTATATTATTTTAATCCCTCGAATCTTGCAAGTGATAGAAATTAACATAATTGGCAACGTAGAACCTACATAACGTAGGTGTGAGCACAATCTGCTTTTAGGCAATATGTCTGTCCGCTTCTAGGCGAATCGGTCGCCGATACAAGTACTTCTTCGCCAGATCTCGTGAGCCCGTCGTCGCCGAAGATGTCGGACGTCGGTCCCAGTCCGCCGAGTCCGGATTCAACGCCGGGCCGTTCACACCAGGCCGGCGAGATGGGCTCGGACATCTCCAGCAGGCTGCAAGAGTCCGGCGTGTTCGATGGCGGAGGAGGCGGTGGAATCTCGCTGGGCGGCACCAGTGTGATCAAGCTGCTGCCCATGTCTAGGGCGCAGAGTCCTCCGGTTAGGCCGGCGCCCAGTACCAGTCCGGTGCAGCCGCCCAGGCCTCACAGTTCACCAGGCAGGCCGGCGAACACGAGTCCCGTCATCAGGCATAGTCCGTTAATCATCTCACCATCGATCAGCACACAGGTAATATTGGTTCCGAGGTTGAGTGAAGGAATGATAAAAAGATACAAACCAGTTAAAAGCATTAATTCGTTTGCACCTTTTTACTCCTTCTTCACTCAACACTATTAAGAACACATTATTTCATACCTTTGACTAGTATATCCAACAGGTATCATTACCAAGTCCAATCCATCAGCAATCTCCACCGCAACAAACACAACATCATCAACAACTTCAACAGCAGTCACACCAGCAACACCATCAACAGCAACCACAACAGCAACAGCAATCACCAACCAGTCCGAGGAATATGACCGGCGTCATTACTAGCCAATCAACTGTCATACCCAACCAACTCTGGATTCAGAATTCACGGATCAATGGCGTCAAGCCTGAACTGATAGGAGGTAACTTCAATAATTCCGTGCTGCTAGGTCACGCTCAGGATATAAAGCCGACGCTGAGCCCGGGCGGTAGGCAGAACTGTAATCAGCCGATCCGACAAACGCCAACCGTTATCATGGGGGAGGCGGGCGGCGTGCGGACGATGATTTGGTCGCAGCCAACAACGTTAGCTCAAACTACAATAATAGAGCCGCAATTGCATGCCACCACATCGACATGGAGCAACAGCAGTAACTCCAACCTGTCGACTGGAACGAATCCTGAAGAGAGCGCGGCGCAGATGCTCCTGAACCTAGGCCAGGATCGTAACAGGAACGTCAGCCGGACGATATCAGCGATCAGGTCGCCGACCACTCCGCTACCATCCCATTTCACAAACGTGCCTCTCAACATGGAACGGTTATGGGCGGGCGACCTCACCCAACTGCCCGCCAATCAACAGCTGCAAGCACTCAACCTAACTTCGCCGACCTTATCGCCGTCGCCAATCATGTACGGCAACACGCGGCCTGAGTTGAAGGTGACCGGACTGAGCGGACTGAGTGACCCCGGCGGGGGTAACGACAACGCCGAGGAGGAGGACCAACCGATGATCTGCATGATCTGCGAGGACAAGGCAACTGGCCTGCACTACGGGATCATCACGTGCGAAGGGTGCAAGGGATTTTTTAAACGGACTGTACAAAATAGACGAGTTTACACGTGTGTCGCGGACGGCAACTGTGAAATCACGAAGGCCCAACGGAATCGGTGTCAGTATTGTCGATTTAAAAAGTGCATAGAACAAGGGATGGTCCTGCAAGGTGAGTACAATTATAATCCTTAAATTAAAGGCGCCAATGAAGAAAGATTGATTTTGAAATAAAGTTCAGTTAAAAAAAGTTCATATAACTGAAACATAAGAATATCAGAAAATATCTGCAATTTATACGTTCCTCCAAATTTAGACCATATTTTGTTCCTTATGAATTAAAAATAAGATTATAAAAAGGTCTTTTTCCGAATACTTTGACCACTCAACTGACTTTTTTGTAGAGAGTAATTATCACACTATCTTAAATTTGAAATTATTATAATCTCATGGTTGAGAATTATCGTAATTTTCAATCAACTCAAAAAAAAGAAAGAAAAGGCCGCTCATACATACACCTTTAAATTTTGTCTATTTGCCTTGAAATTATCAAGAGAGATTATTCATCTACTTATTAACTTTATCTTTTCTCACCTTTGGTTTAATGTTTCCTCAATCATTTAGTTAGATAAGCTTCCTCTAAAATGAAATGTGTCGGTATTATATGACTGGTTGATGGCGCTTTCTTTAAAGTTAATTATTTTGAATTTTTGGTTGAAAATTCTCATGAGCCAACGGTACCTTCTTGAAAATTTAAACAGAAATCGTTTTTATCCTTCGCTTATTTTTCTTGTATATACGTAAAATTGTCAAGACTGTTAACCGTAGACTATATCTAAAACCAGCAAGCCAGTATGATTTGCATAGTTTAATGACAATATATTTAAAGTTGCTTGGAAATTCGCAAATTCCACGGTACCATTTTGATGATTCTTAATCATCAAATATAAAAGTCTGCTCATACGCCTTCAAATTTTGTCCATTTTCTTTAAGATTATCAATAGAGATTATTTATTATATTCTTGTTTTTCATTTATCGCTTGGTGATTATTTATTTTCTCTAGAAACTCAATTTTAACTTAATATATACTTATTTAAATTATTGGTTTTTGAGTTACGTGAAGAGAAATTTCAAGTAGTAAACATGTTTTATTAATTAATATATACTTGATTAAAAACACTTGGTTTGTTTCACTAAATTTTATATTCACTCGACTAGTTTCACTTTTTACAGCATTTTCACTCTTGAAATGCTGTAAAAAGTGAAACTAGTCGAGGGAATATAAAATTTAGTGAAACAAACCAAGTGTTTTTAATCAATTACCTATTGTTTCACAATGTTTCACCAAGAGGTAAATGAGAAATTCATTTATGAAAAATTAATATATACACTTCAATATAATCACTTTCAGAACTAGAATCAGAATGTCATTACTATATACAGGTGTTGATGACATTATCTTCAAAGTTGAACTTGCTTCATTTCTTGCTTAAGAATTCAATTCTCAAAGTTCTATGAATTATAATAAACCAATGTATGTTGATAATAATATAAGGGACAAAATCAATGATAACCAGTTCTTAATTAAGGTAAAAGAAATAATCCGAAAAGTATGTGATGTATCAAAAAAGATAGCGCATGGATTTGTATAATTGTAAAAAAATGTGCCCAAAAGAACAGATATCAGTTGACGTATGTCAGATGAGAGGGGACGTATGTCAGATGAGAGGGGACAGATGACAGATGGCACAAAACAGATAATAAATGTCGCATATCAAATAATAAATATGACAGCTATCAGATGCAATTTGTTAGATTGCAGATAGCAGGTGACAAATCATAAGTGACAGATAACAAACCACACTGTCCAGTTATGCAAATTTAATTATTTATACAAATTTTACAAAAGAAAAATCAGATATTTACATGTTACATACTTCTGTTAGAATAGTTGTGTTACGTGAAGAGAATTAATAATAAATATATATATTCTATAAAGAGTAAAATCTAGCTTATATTATTGACACATACTTAATAAAATTGGAAAACATTAAATCATTTATGTGGTAAATTACATATTAGAAAAAGCAGATTGTAGTTAGATGAAAGATCTTTGAAATTTAAAATATGATATATAACAGACGTCTTAGAACAGATTGCACATGTTAAATTAAACTCTCATGGCAAGTGGCAAATAACTGATAAAAATGACAGATAAGTGATAAAAGATGACAATTAAAAAATCGGAAGGTGAATAAAAAAATTTAAAAGTATAAAAAATTATGTTTTAATTAACATAAACATATTGCAGAAAACTTCAGATAAAAATTACAAATAAAACATAACGAATGATAGATGAAAGATAACAAATGACTGATGATAAGTGAAAAATATCAGATAATAAATAAAAGATGATAGATAACAATGCCGCCCTGGATCTGGACGTTCCCGGAGGACAACAGATCGCGAAGAATGTCGCTTAAGACTTTTGGCCTCAAGAGACATATTTCAACAACTCGATCAATTACAAAAGATTGGATAAGAGGTGTAGGACTTTGGAAGAAGCTAACATTGGCGTTCTCCCGTGGCCTGCTCAGTCGCCTGATTTGTCGCCCATCAGTAGGCGACTGGGTATTTACACCCTCCAGATAACTTATACGATCTCCACCTACGGATTCAAGAAGCTTGGGACAATATATAACAGGCAGCTTGATTGATAACATGTCACAAAATCGACCTGTTCGAGGATTTTATCCAAAAAGTTTTTGTTTCGCATTTACTGAAT